>OU795044.1:33800507-34189275 GCA_917208275.1 Patella pellucida
TCGCTTCCACAACTGGTGATATCGCACTCAAATGTTTGCGACGAAACTTGCCAACGGTGCTAGTCGTTATTGATTGGGTATGTCCAGCATGTAAGGGGTTGCACAAAGGTAAGATATTGCTGGTCAGACCCAAATTACAAGACATCAACAATATATTGCTTTATCGGGAACGCGGAGATGGAGACAGAACGCTGCTAACTTACCCATGTTGCCAACTTCGCAATTTCAATCATGCGACCTTGTCTCTTTAAGCTCTAAATACCCACGGACATTTGTTTACGTATTCTAAATGCGTGCGTTGATTGGTATGTATGCTAGACGAGATGAGAATAGCCAAGAGCCATAGTTCTACTAATCACCATTGATTACATGTTTATTGTGTTGATACAGGTTCTCGTTATTTTATCCATGTTTAAACACCTTCCCTTCCTTCCAATTATCTCATATAGCGCCATATTTTATAAACTTGATACTGAGGTGGTCAAGAGACAATGACTCATTATATTCAAGACACCACGAACACTGATGGTTCCGGAATTACCCGATCCACTTTCTTATCACGGTAATCGCCCATGTTGCCTTTAAAGCAGGGTTTATTCTCTCGTCCTGGAAAATTTTCAGAAAATGTTAAATTCATAGCTGAAATGTCATACCATTTTCGGGCCGCCAGGAACTGCTCTCCAACTACTAATCATCTTGTTGTTCTTGTTCTTAGGGGCGCCGTCCTTTGAATACAGCCAAATGTTTCGCCAACAATTTATCGCCTTATTGTAACTAAAATGAAGCCCTTTAGGAAACTTTTCTTATTTTAATGTATCAACTACAGCAATAAAACAAAACTATGTGCAAAGTTTTGTGTTTTTGGAGTGAGGATTTTTCCCATAAACAGTGATTAAAAGTTGGGTAAATTCTTAACTTACGTCTGAGAATGCTTTGAGAACTCACGGCCAGGTTTCGTATTGACCGTACTCGAATCACCGGAGCCATAGACCCTTTTGAAGAGCATCGCCCAAAGAACCAAGAAGAAGATGATTACCAACTGTATTTAATGAGAATGAAGACGAGAAGCGTTTTAAACAATGTTAAAACCGAAAACTCATTATATTATAACTATTGTTTAGGGAATGGCAACGAAATACGCCACACAAAAGGCGACGACTATTTATAACAGATAGATAATCGGAAATGACAGGATTTTATGGAATTTTAATTCCCTGCGGTAAATTAAGAACTAAACACTGATACCATAATCTTATTAACATGTAAGTTGTCGCCTCGGGACAATATCAACTGACAACAACGAAGTATTAAATCTTGCAATCTGCATGTACTTATTCATTTCTAATAGTTAGTTGGACTTGACAGCCAGTTGGCATTATTCATTATCTTATTGTGTAACATGACTTGATGGCTGGTGGTGCATGTTGGGGAGAGGGGGGGGGGGTGCACGGTCATTGCACTTTGTATTGGGTGTCAGGAATGGGGACTGTGCTGTGGAGGGGGGGGGGGGGCTCGACGTTACACGTAACCATGTCATATTCTTCCTTCATTAGCCCAGCTTGAGCAGAACAGTAGGGCGTTAAACCCCATTTTACTTCTTTCTCATATAAATCGTCAATACAAGCCCTGTTGATATGAACGGCTTTTCTATTGCAACTTACAATAAGTTCAAAATGTGTTGACATCCAATTAAATGCCGCGTAACGAATTTGATATAATAATGTATAATAATAATAATAATAATAATAATAATAATAATAATATGGATAGATTTATAATTCTTAATATCAATCACTAATAAAATGCGCCACTGTGGTGTATTAAAAAATACAAAATTCGAATCAGTCACCAGTACTGTTTTAATGGTATGTAGTAAACACCGCGTAGTAAGACCGATGCATTAACAAAGAACAAAAGTGTGCCCTTGCATTAGCAGAAATCAGAATTTTGTTTCAAAATAACAGAAATAAGAATTCCCGTTAAAGCCCGATTTCCGGTATTTATGCAATAATTGACCAGTGGTCTCCAGTTTAAAACGTCGTAAGGTTATCGACAGAATGACCCGTCATCGCCTGTCTAATATGTCAGAAGTTTATGTCGTTGTACATTGCAAATATTTATCTGGATTAAGCAGCCTGAATCCGTATTGAATAATTGCTCATTACCAATACCCCTGAGAGGAACATTGTCATCATCTTACCCCACTCAGTCTGAACAGTAAAAACGTATAATTGTTAAATCGTAATTGGCCAGTAGTCGTCAATATTGTGCGGAATTCAATATATCGAATTAAATAATTTTGGTTATTGAATTTATTTGAATTATATGCATTAATTCAACAAACAAGATATTACTTTTTCTCAATAAGGTCGCCTGGAATCTAATTTTCAATAAACTTAAGAACGAATCGTAGCCATTATTCAAAAAAAGTTAGCTGATTCAATGATTGGATCAAATCCATATCTTGTTTTTGGCTGAATTGTTGGGCAGAAAATTAAATAAATATTGAATAATCCCACTTTTTACTTATTGGTTGATGCTGTGAGTAGAGTTATATGCCCTTGATTTCAATCACAAGATTTCAATCTGCAATATTTAATTTAAATAATGACATAAGAAATGTCAAAGAAGTTTTATCATTTGGCTATATTTTGTGATTAATAAAGAGGATATTTGTTCTAATAAATACACAGAATCGAAAAGCCATGCAATTTAAAAGCCATTTGAACCTGATAAATACGTGTGATTGTTGTTTTATGGCTAACATTTAATAGTTTCGAGTTGTATTTCAAGTGAATTTTATTAAGTGAAATGTCAACGTGGAATGTGTTTATGGTCGCTGGAGACTTATTCACAGAGGTACAAAAAAGTTAACCATCGTTTACAGGGGCGGCGACAAGGTGGGGGGGGGGGGTCTGGTATGCCCTCTGTTTGCCCCCCCCCCCAATAATTTTAAAATAATTTATAGTAGGTTTACAGCAGGGTGGGCTCGTAAGAAATCACTCTCTGACAGAGTAGGGATGTGAGATTTAATCACCGTAGAAGGTATTGATTACCGAAACGTATCAAAAACTCTAAAACAAATAACATGTGAATCACTTAAAAAGTGCTTTTTACGATCCTCAAAGTTTTTTAGGAATAGGTTTAACGCGGCGTGAATATGCATTTACTGGATATCCTCAATCCGTTCGTTTGACACCTCCCTCTTTTTTCGGATATGCTGGTGATTTGGCGACGAACAGTATCTGGTCAGCTCTATTTATCTCGAAGACCAGTATCTGAAATACTGCCAGACTGCATTTCCGGCAGTTTATTTAGTAAAATATTGTGGCGAAAATATTCATTCAATTTAATTCACTCACTCCGTCGGTTTGCCAGTTTCCTCTCTGGTCGGATAAACTAGTGATTTGACGATCAGTGCCTGAAATACTGCCAGATACTGCATTTCGGGCAGTCTACTTTTCAAATTTTCAGGGGGCTTTGTTGAGGTTCGCAAGTACGTTCATTTGACACTTTCCTCACTGGGGTCGGATAGACTAGTGATCAGGCGACAGACGGCATCTGATCAGCTCTATATATCTCTACAATCGGTGCCTGAATACTCCCAGACAGCATTTCCGACATCTATTTTTCAAACATTACTTGGGGAGATCCCAATATCCCCCACAAGGACTCCCTACTCTGGCACTCGTGAGTGTATTTCGTCGAGGTTCGCAAGTCCGTTCGTTTGACACTTTCTCTCAACGACCAGTGCCTTAAATACTGCCAGGCTGCATTTACAGCAGCCTGTTTTTCAAAAACATTCTGGGGGAGACCCCCCTATAGATGAAGCTCTTGCCTTTGCCCCCTTAACCTTGGACTTTGCCCCAGCCTTGCCCCTCCAACCACCCGAGGCTAGCGTCACCACAGATCGTTTAAAGGGGGTGGGGGCAATTGCTTCCGCGAATGGGAGAATACCATTGCTTGTTTGTTTCAAATGACCTTGAGAAACCCCAATGGCGTATGTACCACAGTCACTGTTACTTTAGATATAGGGGAATGATCTCAGATGGCCTTGAAATAGAAAAATGGCCCTGAAAACATGTAAAGCACTTCCGGGCTTGTCAAAATAACACTTGTCAGATCTTGTTATAAATACAGGATTTATAGAAGGAGACGGGTTTGGTCACGGTAATGGTATTTTTATTAATTCAACAATCTCCGAAAAGACAAAGTACAGTCGACTTGTTCTATTTTTATGTTGAAGCGGAAATTTCAAATTTTTAAGTTATATTTTTAAAATGTATTAAAATAAAGCCTTAAAATAGATGGTATCTATAAACAGTCATACTTTGTTAAGAAATAATCCTATTAATCCTATAATTCACTATTGCCAGCTGTCAAATTAGCAAAAATATCATTTTCAACTTCAAATTCAAACGTTCGGAGATGGTCGGTTCATGTTGTCTATAGGAAACAAGAGAGGTAATTGTGTTGTTATTTCATGTGTCAATGATTATTAAGGGTGGGGAATAATGCCCATGATCTTATAATAGTGAGTTGATAACTCATTGAGCAAAATACATAGAAATAACTTGGTTTTGTCTTTCTTAGCAATTTTGAAATTCTCGCTTTAACGTCCAATAGAAGAGGAGAATTAATTAAGCAAGTAAATGGAATTAAAATGTCTTTCATCCTAGTATAAGCATAACGTAACGATAACTTTAAAGCGATAATTTCACATTTTCTAAGAAAGTCAAAACTAATTATGTCTATATATATCTTTGCTATAATACGATGCATTTTTTCCCACCCTTAAAAATGTCATATTCTTCCTTCATTAGCCCAGCTTGAGCAGAACAGTAGGGCGTTAAACCCCATTTTACTTCTTTCTCATATAAATCGTCAATACAAGCCCTGTTGATATGAACGGCTTTTCTATTTCTATAGGTTCAAAATGTGTTAACATCCAATTAAATGCCGCGTAACGAATTTGATATAATAATGTATAATAATAATAATAATAATAATAATAATAATATGGATAGATTTATAATTCTAAATATCAATCACTAATAAAATGCGCCACTGTGGTGTATTAAAAAATACAAAATTCAAATCAGTCACCAGTACAGTTTTAATGGTATGTAGTAAACACCGCGTAGTAAGACCGATGCATTAACAAAGAACAGAAGTGTGCCCTTTGCATTAGCAGAAATCAGAATTTTGTTTCAAAATAACAGAAATAAGAATTCCCGTTAAAGCCCGATTTCCGGTATTTATGCAATAATTGACCAGTGGTCTCCAGTTTAAAACGTCGTAAGGTTATCGACAGAATGACCCGTCATCGCCTGTCTAATATGTCAGAAGTTTATGTCGTTGTACATTGCAAATATTTATCTGGATTAAGCAGTCTGAATCCATATTGAATAATTGCTCATTACTAATACCCCTGAGAGGAACATTGTCATCATCTTACCCCACTCAGTCTGAACAGTAAAAACGTACAATTGTTAAATCGTAATTGGCCAGTAGTCGTCAATATTGTGCGGAATTCAATATATCGAATTAAATAATTTTGGTTATTGAATTTATTTGAATTCTATGCATTAATTCAACAAACAAGATATTACTTTTTCTCAATAAGGTCGCCTGGAATCTAATTTTCAATAAACTTAAGAACGAATCGTAGCCATTATTCAAAAAAAGTTAGCTGATTTAATGATTGGATCAAATCTATATCTTGTTTTTGGCTAAACTGTTGGACAGAAAATGAAATAAATATTGAATAATCCCACTTTTTACTTATTGGTTGATGCTGTGAGTAGAGTTATATGCCCTTGATTTCAATCACAAGATTTCAATCTGCAATATTTAATTTAAATAATGACATAAGAAATGTCAAAGACATTGAGAACTGTTTTTCCAGTTTTCGAAAAAAAGAAGTTTTATCATTTGGCTATATTTTGTGATTAATAAACAGGATATTTGTTCTAACAAATACACAAAATCGAAAAGCCATGCAATTTAAAAGCCACTTGAACCTGATAAATACGTGTGATTGTTGTTTTATGGCTAACATTTAATAGTTTCGAGTTGTATTTCAAGTGAATTTTATTAAGTGAAATGTCAACGCAGATTGTGTTTATGGTCGCTTGAGACTTATTCACAGAGGTAGAAAAGGTTAACCATCGTTTACAGGGGCGGCGCCAAGGGGGGGGGGGGGTCTGGTATGCCCTCTGTTTGCCCCCCCCCCCCAATAATTTTTAAATAATTTATAGTAGGTTTACAGCAGGATGGGCTTGTAAGAAATCACTCTCTGACAGAGTAGGGATGTGAGATTTAATCACCGTAGAAGGTATTGATTACCGAAACGTATCAAAAACTCTAAAAAAAAATGTGAATCACTTAAAAAGTGCTTTTTACGATTTTCAAAGTTTTTTGGGCATAGGTTTAACGCGGCGTGAATATGCATTCACTTGATATCCTCAATCCGTTCGTTAGACACCTCCCTCTTTTTTCGGATATGCTGGTGATTTGGCGACGAACAGTATCTGGTCAGCTCTATTTATCTCGAAGACCAGTATCTGAAATACTGCCAGACTGCATTTCCGGCAGTTTATTTAGTAAAATATTGTGGCGAAAATATTCATTTAATTTAATTCACTCACTCCGTCGGTTTGCCAGTTTCCTCTCTGGTCGGATAAACTAGTGATTTGGCGACAGGCGGTATCTTGTAAGCTTGTTTTATCTCGACGATCAGTGCCTGAAATACTGCAAGATACTGCATTTCGGGCAGTCTACTTTTCAAATTTTCTGGGGCTTTGTTGAGGTTCGCAATTACGTTCATTTGACACTTTCCTCACTGGGGTCGGATAGACTAGTGATGAGGCGACAGACGGCATCTGATCAGCTCTTTATATATCTCTACAATCGGTGCCTGAATACTCCCAGACAGCATTTCCGACATCTATTTTTCAAAAATTTCTTGGGGAGGTCCCAATATCCCCAACAAGTACTCCCTACTCTGGTACTCGTGAGTGGATTTCGTCGAGATTCGCAAGTCCGTTCGTTTGACACTTTATCTCAACGACCAGTGCCTTAAATACTGCCAGGCTGCATTTACGGCAGCCTGTTTTTCAAAAAAATTCTGGGGGAGACCCCCCTACCTCTAGATGAAGCTCGTGCCTTTGCCCCCTTAACCTTGGACTTTGCCCCAGCCTTGCCCCTCCAACCACCCGCGGCTAGCCCCGCCACTGATCGTTTAAAGGGGGTGGGGCAGTTGCTTCCGCGAATGGGAGAAATACCATTGCTTGTTTGATTTCACAAACCATAATATGTTATATCCTGTAAATAAATTGTCTCAAATACCCTAGAAAACAAATCTCCAAACACAAACTAGAAAAGCTTTGAATATTTAAATCATGAAAAACATCATCGTTTTTACAAGTGGCCTGGAAAACACACAAGTTGAATGGCGACAAAGCTCCAAGGAATGAAAGGACGTGTGCACCTTTCATGTATTGTGACAAACATTATTGCTTCAAATTACATTGCGGAATTGTTTCAAATGACCTTGAGAAACCCCAATGGCGTATGTACCACAGTCACTGTTACTTTATATATTATAGGGGAATGATCTCCAATGGCGTTGGAATAGAAAAATGGCCCTGAAAACATATAAAGCACTTCCGGGCTTGTCAAAATAACGCTTGTCAGATCTTGTTATAAATACAGGATTTATAGAAGGAGACGGGTTTGGTCACGGTAATGGTATTTTTACTAATTCAATAATCTCCGAAAAGACGAAGTATTTTTACGTTGAAGCGGAAATTTCAAATTTTTAAGTTATATTTTTAAAATGTATTAAAATAAAGCCTTAAAATAGATGGTATCTATAAACAGTCATACCTTGTTAAAGAATAATCCTATTAATCCTATAATTCACTATTGCCAGCTGTCAAATTAGCAAAAATATTCATTTTCAACTTCAAATTCCAACGTTCGGAGATGGTCGGTTCATGTTGTCTATAGGAAAGAAGAGAGGTAATTGTGTTGTTATTTCATGTGTCAATGATTATTAAGGGTGGGGAATAATGCCCATGATCGTATAATAGTGAGTTGATAACTCATTGAGCAAAATACATAGAAATAACTTGGTTTTGACTTTCGTAGAAATTTTGAAATTCTCGCTGTAACGTCCAATAGACGAGGAGAATCAATTAAGCAAGTGAATGGAGTTAAAATGTCTTTCATCCTAGTATAAGCATAACGTATCGATAACTGTAAAGCGATAATTTCACATTTTCTAAGAAAGTCAAAACTAATTATGTCTTTTCTGTCTTTGCTATTATACAATGCATTTTTTCCCACCCTTAAAAATTATTGACACGGGAAATAATAACACAATTACATCCCTTATTTTCCCATTCCCTCCATAGAATAGCCATTTTCAAACGTTTGAATTTGAAGTTGAAAGTAATTAATGTTTAACAAGGTAAAAATATAACTTAAAAATATGAAATTATAGCTTTAATGTAAGAATGTAGATAAAACGGCCACGTTGCAATATAACGGATTATTTTGTATAACGTATTCTATGAAATGAAATAGGGTTTAACATCCTATTTTCCTGCAACAACCGGGTTAACAAAGACGCCAATTCCAACTGCCAGGGTTTCTATATGACAATCACTAATAGGTGGAAACCAGGCAGAAGAAAACCACCGTGACTTGGTAAGGCGGCTTCTCACTCCCATATATTTAATTACCTTAGTAGACTGGCATTTCTTCAGTGGAACTGTGCTGCCCGGGATACACCTTTTAAACTCTGGCTTCGGAAACCTGTTATAAATGGCTTTCTAATCTGTCTTTTAAACATCCACCCTCGATTATTTTGAATACATAATATAAAGTCAATGGAACTGGATATAAAAATTGATTTATAATCTTCAGCTCGAAAACTGGAATTACAGGATATTTCCTGCTGATCGAGTATATTTTTAAAAAAAATCTATTGTGGAATAATATACCAGACATTATATTAACTTGATTGAAATATTGTAATGATTGAAATATTGTCGTGAAAGCGGCGTTACTACCTACTCTCACGGAACCACGAATTTTCGGTATGGAACCTGGGGTTTTTGTCACGGTACCTTGGTTTTTGGTCAGTGAATTTCGACTTTTCGTCAGGGAAGCGCGACCTACCGTCACGGAAGATCGATTTTTCGTCACGGAACATCGATTTTTCGTAACGGAACCTCGACTTTTAGTCACGGACGTCCTTTTTTGTTCTATCCTATTCCAATGACCAAGATGTTTGGACACTGTATTCTCCTCTGTTACGTCGATACTTCACACGGCTTCGTCTTCATTAACATAATGTCCAAATTAATTTAAAATCGTAATTAATATCCATATTTCATAGTAAAATCTCTTATTTCAGATTATTACGTATTTTATGCAGCAACTGAAATTGTCACCTCGACACTCATCCCTTTTACAGTGTCCAAATTCAATACTGTTAGACGAGAATGATGTTCAACGTTAACTCAAACTAGATCATTTCGAAACTAACATACGGGTCTTTAGCAGTGTGGGGAAACCCTACTCCTTGTCACGTACAAGCAATGAATAGAAACTACGACACTTAACGTATTGACAAACCTTATGATACAACGCGCACGCGCCCCCCCCCCCCCAACCATAAGCGACTCAAATAATATAAAAATATATATTTCAGCTGTGTCAAAACATATTTAGTCGTTTGTATTTCTAATAGACTGGCATACCATAAAGTGCGTTATGACCGTTTAGATGTTTAAGATCGGAGATTTGGGCTGAATAAGTGATGCCGGTCGTTTAAACGGTAAGACGGTGTTTAGTCTGAGCAGAACCGTACTGACATATATATAATGCAATCCAATAAAAAATAATGCACATTGGCGTGAGCATGACACAAAATGAAAATGGCTGATTGCATAAATAAATATGTTTGATTTCGCCCATTTTGACTTATCTTTTTATACAGACGTAATATTATATCTCGTATCATGTTTTTTTGTGTAATTCAGATAATAACTCGTAATGGTTATCTAATGATGGTGGTTTTTCTGATAAGAAAGTTCACACGTTACCATCTTTCGTTCGTGTTGCCCAATAACGATGAAAGAGAGAGATAGAGGGAGAGAGAGAGGGTAGAGAGAAAGAGAGAGAGGGGGGAAGAGATATGAACAACAACATACAGATTATATATGACATCATTTATGAATAGTCCCAAGACGGACGAAAAGTACTTTCAAATGTTAAAATGTTATTAAACCAGTGTTGAAATCAGTTTCTGTCGGCATTACCTTTTATCTTTTCATCGTTTACCGTGAAACAAAGTACTGCAGCTTTACGGTTGTGCTAATATTTCTGGATATATATATATATACATGTGTGTGTGTGTGCGTCATTATATATGTATTAAATGCCAGATACAATCATACCATTCAAACATAATGACAAACAGCATTTCTCTATTCAAACAAACCATATTTATATAATTGCATCTGGACTGTCAAATGAGGGTTTGTCCAGGCAGATGTTTATATGATTTGATTTATTTTATAGCTAGTATAGAAATGGAAATATTAGTTAATTATTTACAGGTTTAGAAGAGGCGTACGAGGTAATGGCACATCTTTAAGTAATTTATATATTATAATGGAAATGATTCTTCTATCAGATTGCCTTCTACACATTAATTATAAACTCTTGATTCCTATGGTAGAACAAAACAACATTCATCTCAGCTTACAGACATCAGCATGCCAATGCTAGATCGAAACCAGGCCCAGAGCAACGAGGGGGCGGGGGTCTCAGGGGTCCTGTTAAATCGATGGACAATGTATATATTGTTTTTATGGTGGGGGGGGGGGTAGATGGCTGAATGGTTAGCCGCGCTGTATCATAAAGCCTGTCATTGAGTCAACTGGCGTGGTTTCGAATCCCCGGTTGTACGTGGCAAGGAATAGGGTCGCATGGCCAGCCTCGTGGGTTTTCTCCGGGTTCTCCGGTTTCCCCCCACTGATATAGAACCCTACGCGCAAGCGAATTATTTTTTTCGGAAGGGGGGGGGGGCGGTTGCGGGCCTGAACGAAGCACCAATCATCTCAGCTTAGGTACAACAACGTGCAAGTTTAGTGCTAGAACCGAACTTCAGTCACCTAAGCTTACAGATCGCAATAAGCGCCCCATGTTAGAACCAGCTATCTCGCCTTAGAGACATCGATGTGAACCCATTTTAGAATAAAACACAGACATTAACATGCGCCCCATCTAAGAGCAGAAACAAACGCCCAATGTTAGAATTAATCATCTAAGCTTAATGCCATACCCATGTTCAAGCCCGGAGAGCCTTGTTTGCAACACAATAAGTTATTGTGCAATATTCTGCTATGCGATAGTTAATTGATTGAGCATAATACATTTCGAGCGTTAATACGTATAGTAGCCGCAATTGTCATTATATACTTTTACGTTAATATATTTAGAGCCCTTGGTTATTACACTGTAATGTATCGGTTGTTGCTCGACTGTCCACCAGTCATAATTTGGGACAAGAATTAGCCGTGAATCCGGCAGTGTTTTATTGCGAGCAGGACTAATCAAACAAAACCCTGCGAAAGTATTGGCCAACTGTGGCCATGGTCGCCATTTTGCTACCTAATCTGCAGTTTTAATGGATCAACATAAGAACAAAACACGCACAAAATAACGAGTTTTAGGGAAAAAAGAACGGAATGACAGTTCTACACGAGTTATTGTGATTCAGTGGTCGGAACTGTGTAAAAATCTGTAATTGCATAGCGCTAAGATGATACTAAATAAAAGCAACTGTGTTACACAATCACAGTAATTAGGTTCCGGCATTAAACTCCCACACACTCTGGGTTAGCTATTCCTCTCAGCATGATGTCCAGGAATGAGTTCACAACATCAAATAAAACAGCGGAATATATCGAAGAATGCCGACTGTGGGACTTTAGTATGCACGAGATGTCGCGAGTGGTCATTAACCAGGTGACAACAGTTCCGTTTGATCCACGTCCATGCCTGTCATAACGCCTGATTAACTCTCATAGTATGATTATTAATTATATTAGATTGTGTAGTGCTAAAGGTATCATCGATATCAGACTCAATATTTACACTAAGATCAGGGAATGACAGCTGATGAACCGATACGTCTACCCAGAAAGTAATGTAATAAATCTATGGTGAGCGGGTAGTGACAGGTATAAAGCTTGTGTAATACTGATTGACATATTCAGACGAATGGTTAGGTCAAAACTACTAACGAATTCCATAACATCCTCTACATAAATGACGTTTCAGCTGAAAAATAGTTAGCTCGGAGAATTTACACTGACACTAACAAGATTGCCGATATTATGTTCGTTTCCTTTATTCGGATGGTCACTTCATTAATGCCAAAGACACACGCGTTATATGTTGACTGGTGGCAATCTGATAATTATATTCTCCATCTTGTTTAGATAGCCAATCAAATGTCTCGATAGATTTAACAGATTTGTGATTATAGGCTGATCTGGAGTAGACCAATTTCATTTCATTTCACTTACTTTACTGGACACGCTCTATTGCACTGCGCTGTTTTAATTCCATGCTTGTATGTGACAAGCAGTAGGGCTCCCCCGATTTCCGCCTACAACTAAGAACGCTACCCAGAAGCATATGTTAGTCCCGAAATAACTTAGTTTGCGTCGGGTTGACGTTAACCCCCATCTCCCTACCCCTCTTTCTCCCTCTCCCCTCTCTCCCTCCTGTAAAGACACAGGTTTAGTGGTGTAAACGATAAAAAATAAAAGGGAATGATATGTTGGTATTAGGTTGCCGTATTGGGCTAAAGATGAGAAACATCCATTTCATTACATTGTTTAACTGTCATCGTTTAACTGAATCACTGCGACCCCCTTCCCCCCTTTTTCAACTCGGAGGAAAACTGATATCAACAAATAAACCAGGTGTGACTACCCCACCCCAACTCAGAGAAAACTAATATCAACAAATTGACCAGGTGCGACTACCCTTCCCCAGCTCAGATAAAACTGATATCAACAAATTAACTAGGTGCGACTACCCTTCCCCAACTCAGAGAAAACTAATATCAACTAATTAACTAGGTGCGACTACCCTTCACCAACTTAGAGAAAACTAATATCAACAAATTAACTAGGTGCAACTACCCTTCCCCAACTCAGATAAAACTAATATCAACAAATTAACTAGGTGCGACTACCCTTCCCCAACTCAGATAAAACTAATATCAACAAATTAACTAGGTGCGACTACCCTTCCCCAACTCAGAGAAAACTGATATCAACAAATTGACCAGGTGCGTTCGCCACTTCCAGTTAAAAACGATTGGTTACTGGATATTGATAAATATCAGTAAAGAGAGCAGTTACCCGGATATTAAAATATGACTAGCAAGACCAACAACAATACATTAAATAATATACAAATTCACGCTGTCTCATACTTGCCATTGGTATTTTCTTATAGTCTGTTAAAGAAAATATATTAACGAAATGGGGTTAATGAAGACGGGATTTTGCCCGGACAGCGGCGCTACAGCCTGCTTTCATATCGAATTCCATTACTGACAAGGGGAAACAATGCTGCATGAATCTTGAGATTTTTCTCGGCTTACACCCGGATCGAACTCCGTACATTCTATTTAGCTAGCCAGCCCCTTATACGCTGAGCCACCAAAGAAAAGACAGAAGGCTGAAACCGGATACAGAATGATTTATTACACTATTGTCAATGGAAGAGAGGAATCCGAGTGATATGTAATTATATTGAAACTCTGCCCAATGGCAAACACACACACACACACACACACCAACAAACAAAACAATTAAATGGCTTCTTTGTAATAGGATTGACTCCCAAGGTTGTCGTAATCTTAATGTTTACGACTTTCTAACTCCATTTTATGGTAGCCATGTGGTTTGGTACATTGCATGAAGTCAGACGTTACGATATATTATATATTTCGTTATTTAAATGTGTGAATGGTTAAAACATTAGAGAAAAGAACTAATAGTTAGTGCAGGGGGACTGCGCCACATATGATTTACAAAAAGGACAAATACAACGACAAGACATCATACTCCGAAACAGCAAACGAAACAAACAATAAAACAACATTTCAAAAAAGAGTGAATGGATCCGGGGGCTAGCCGTAAGCGTCCACTGCGCTGTACAGTCCCGGGTCTGAAGCAACCCAGACTTCACTCAAGATTGAACATATTGACTCGTACAAGAAAACGCACAAACAACCCAACACAATGAAGCGAAGAAAATGTAGACCGCCTCGGGAGGCAGTCGTCTGCTAACTGAATGGTGTGACGTAAATACGTCGTAATGTTATCAATGACGTCAATAGAATTTCTTAACAAAAAGGGCGATAATCATTGACGTGTATGATGTGCAATTCAAATGTAAACAAAGCAATATAAAAGGCCAAATAGTACTTTAGCTTTCCTTTGAAACACAATAGAGGTGTTGGATGGCTGAATGGCTAGCCCGTGTGCGCTGCATCATAAAGCGTGTCCTTGAGTCAAATGGCGTGGTTTCGAATCCCCGGTTGTACCTGACAAGGAGTAGGGTTGCCTGTCCAGCCTCGTGGGTTTTCTCCGCGTCCTCCTATTATTTCCCAAGCTCAAAATCCACCAATTTTCGGGGTTACGGGGTGCAGAGGGAATTGGAAGATGGGATGTTAATGAACCATCAGTGTGATGTGCCTTTGAACGACTGTTTGATATGTAATAACAATTAAAACAGAGAAGCTTGCCCAATGAGAAAACATGGCGTAGAATTTGGCGTTACGAGTCTTTAATGTGTACAAAACATGCGTCATTGACTAACTCATCGCAATTATGTTATTTCCCAGTAGATTACGAGTCGGGTTTTATTTATACATACCGGAATCCATGTCAGACACAATTGATTAACAATTACTCAAACTAATCCATAAGTAAATTAAATAAAAAATAAATAAAACAAATATCGATATCTATTTAAGAATCGAAATTGAATTTGTGAATGAAAAACCATCTAGCAAGACATTCCAGGGGGTGGGGGAACGGGGAGTAAGTGCTGTGTGCAACGGCAGCCATTCCTATAGGTTTGTTGTACTATAATAGAGCTACTTTTTTCTCTATTTAATCAATTAAAAGTGAAACGTAATTTAATCTTGAATCATACATGTACCTTTGTCATTGTGGTAACATCATGTGCCATTTCTTTAAAAATGAAAAATTTATAAATGATTTAATTTTAAATTGTACTATACTGCCTATTTCTATTGCTAGGTGCATTACCTTGATGTCAGAACTGGAAGGTATATGGAGAATATAAGGCGGCGGGGGGGGGGAGTAAAACGATTTCAAGCAAAAGTAAGGGAATGGCGTTTAACAATGTGTCGATTTGAGATGGTGTCTTTTCGTCTGTGTAGTTACGTGTGGAATGCTTTTACAGGGGGATTTTGAACCTGACAGCAATGGTTTGCGCACGCTCATCGTCGAATTCTTTACTGTCATTGATTTTTACTTGCACGCCAAGGAGTCCACGGGTCGACCAACGTAAAAAAATTCACTACTGACCCGCGGGGTACCGGCCTGACATTATTCTTGGTCCATCTCAGGATTCGATCTCGGGGTATTATTATTACAAAATGTGTTCAGGGGCATTATACAGAGTACCAATAACATACATTCAAAAAATAACATACATTAAAAAAAAAGATGAAAATGCATCGAATTAACAATTTTATCTAAAAATACGTGCAAGAAAGACGATAGACAAAATAATATTATCATTAAGGATTCATTGTCCTCGCTGTTGGACTACGGCGCCCCACCCCCTCGTCTAGTTATAATTATATGATGTATTTGAATTCCTAAAAAAAATAAATTCAGTGGTTGAATAGGTTCAGCTTTAAAGAACAAGCTCCGACTAGTATACGTCTACAACAGCATTTGGCAAATGGCGGTCGTGGACATCTGATTCCAGTCATGAACGATGGATTCTGATCATGAACGAGCTGTCCACAAGAAGATCAGAAAAAGGACGATACCCCGAGCTGGATTAGCTATAGTTCCTTTAGGAACTGTCTCTGAGCGAACGATGTCTCGCTACACAGTTCCTCACGGACCTTATTATCAACTAGTATGAAAATAAAGCTTTACCCCATCTAGGTTCTAAGGCTATTTTAGATCCTTACCGTCTATTTTCACCGTGAAACTTTTTGGATCACCAAAAGAAAACATTTCCTGACACAACCGAGACAAATTTATAATAATCCAACACTAGTTTCGTGTAGAATTCGATGTTAGAAAAAGACCGGTCTGCGCTGACGTCAGTAAACAAACATGGCGGCCAGATTTGAACGATATTGTTTATCTTTTTCTAACGTCGAATTCTACGTGAAAATAGTGTTGAATTATTATAAATTTGTGTCGGTTGTGTCAGGAAATGTTTTCTTTTGGCGATCAAAGAAGAGTCACGGTGCAAAGTAGACGGTAAGGATCTAAAATAGCCTTAGAACCGAGATGGAGAAAAGCCTTATTTTCATACTAGTTGATAATAAGGCCCGTGAGGAACTGTGTAGCGAGACATCGTTCGCTCAGAGACAGTTCCTAAAGGAACTAGATTAGCTATGAATTGAGATGAAATGGAATGGGGTTTAACGTCCTACTTCCCCGCTCCTATTGGGCTACTGAAGACGGACATATCCCATGCAGTGTGCTATGGGTGAAATTTGCCCGAACAGCCGGAGGCGATCAGATCTCGTAATACTAAACACCACTTAATAACACCCTGATTGATTGAAATGAATGCCATATCTTTTTTTAAACAACATTTAAAACCACCACTTACTTTTATATTGTAACGTATTTATATCAAGTTTCAGCAAATTATTCACGCTGTAACGGGAACTTTATTTAATTTCGTAACAACTGGTAATCAGGTTTTACTGAAGTAATTTGTGAATACGGATATGGATAACACGATTTATTTCCGCAGCAACACTCATTATATTTTACTCATTTATAGCCATGAAATTAACTCCATACAGAATTACCTTGGGATACTGATCTGGAAATGCAATAAGTTGTGTAAAACAGATTAATCCCAATCCAATATTTGCACCAAATACGTCTCTATATATCAATGATCACGAAGCTGACGATGAAGTAACAATGAGGTCATTACAAAATAATAGGAAGTAATGCATCGAAACACACTGATCAGCAGGGAATATTCCCTAGGATGCTACAGTCACTGAGTGGGAGAGAGAGAGAGAGAGAGAGAGAGAGAGAGAGAGAGAGAGGGGAGAGATATGGGGTTTAACGTCCACTCGGCACAAACTAGGTCATTTCGGGACCAACATATAGTTTGTTTTTTTTTCAACAATTTGCTTGCGCGTTTGGGTCTTTAGTAATGGGAGGAAACCGGTGGACCCGGAGAAAATCCTAGAGGTTGAAAAGGCGACCCTACTCCTTGTCACGTACACATTGGGATTCGAAACTATGTCAATGACAGGCTTCATGATAAAGCTCGCATTTGCTAACCATTCGGCCACCCAACCACCCTCACTGAGGGGGAGTAGTGCGGGTTAATACACTAGCAATATTAATTTTTTACCTTCTGCAAATTAAATTCTAGAAGATTTTTAAAGTATGAGAAAAATACATAACAGTGATTGAAATAATCGAGATACAAAAATATTCCTTATTTGGTGTATATAATAGATATGAATTATACACCAAGTATTGTAATTCTTATGAATATAGTCTTAGCAAAACGAGGTGCATTATCTCGAGAAATCACACCGTAACCCATCACATATAAGATAAACAGATTGGCAGATTAAATGTGGTTAGGACGCCGGCAGTAAAACAACTGGACTGGTTCAATGGTCATCATCTAAACAAAAACAAAACCGTGCTGAATAGTATAAGCGATCATAATAAGATTTACTTAGATTTTCTAATCGCCCCCGGTAAAATCAATAACCAGTGAATTACCAGTGTGACAAACAAATTTGCATAATGCATTGAGTTTGTGTCATGGTCATCATCTGAACAGTTTATGACTACTGGCCACTATCTAGCGATGATCATAATATTCACGCCCCCGGTAGCATCAATAACCAATGGACAAACTGTAAGTTGCATTGGGCTGGTTTCATGGTCATCATCTGAACAAATTAAAACTACTGATCACTACTAGCGATCCTGGTAAGATTCCCGTAGATTTTCTAATCGCCCCCGGTGGCATCAATAACAAATGGTTTCCCAGGCTGCTAACATTCCTTAATGTAGCATAATTCTTTCTGATAATAATTATAGACGATTAACTTTGTTTTCTCTGTCTACTGGAATTTTGTTTTGAGCAATTATGTTTGTCAATAATAAGACAGGCTTTTTATTTTTTATATAGATCGTATTTTTCTTTTCTGAGAATCTCGCTAAAGAACAATGGTATCAGGTATCCTAATACAATATATAGTGTAACGTCCACTCGACACAAACTAGGTCACTTTGGGACCCGGAGAAACCCAACGAGGCTGGACATGCTACCCTACTCTTTGTCACACTCACGTACAGACGAGGAATCAACACCACGCAACTTGACTCAATGACAGACCCACTAACTCGCCACCCCCACCGCACCAACCCCTCACATCACATTCTCGAAAGATTTCTAATTATATCATTATACACATTTAAAATTTTGGAAATCTACGCATCTTGTACGCCTAGTTCTACCATTACCAAAGTCCTTTTCAATAAATTCAGGAACCAGGGTCATGTTTCTCGAAATCGAAACTAAAGATAAAAATCCAAATTTTAGTAGATACTTCAATTTTGATTGGCTAAGCACTAAATAAATCTGATATTATCCAATCAAAATACTAATATTTGGATTTTATCTTAGTTAAAATTTCGTGAAACAGGCCCCTGTACTTTAATAAGATTCATCTGTGCACTAATAATGTGGTGTAAAATATTCTATTCCAATCGTATCCACGCTATAATCAGAACCAATAATTACTTCTCCAATGTAAAGCATCCGATAATCTCGTTCCAGTGGTAAATGGGATCACGATTTCCATTTTACTGCAGTACTTGTACATAAATCAATTAATGGCCATCCCATGGCAATACTTTATAGTAAACGATGTCAGGGAAAACCCAAGATTTATATCTCTTAAGGGAAAACGTCGACGAAAGAAAGAAAATCAGGAACTAGTCTTGGAACAATATGTAAATCTCAATTCACAAGATCTATATTAACATTAGCAAGTGTTATAGAATGACGTGAATATAAACACGGGAGATTGCTCCAAGCCATTATACGCAATGACCGTTATATAAGAACAAAAATCAATAAATTATCGTTCGTTACTTTTCCGCGGATCGGCCATTAGGATAATGTACTTCCGGTTGTAAGTATTATTGTTTCCTGTGTTAACAGTGTTAATTGGCTGATTGGGTTTAATCATGTTTATATTATCAGCTTTTATGTTTGTATAAAGATATGTCACATGAAATGAGATCGGTGTTAATGTTGTATTCACACAACGCAGTGGCTGTGGGGGTTGGTTAAGAGATGTGGGCACGTAGGGTCGCTGAACATAGCAGAGAGAGTTAGAGAGAGAAATGGGGTTTAACGTTCACTCGCCACTTACTAGGTCATTTCGGGACTAACATATGGTTCAATTTTATTTCAGTAATTCGTTTGCGCCTAGCAGTGGAAGGAAACCGGAGAAAACCCGCGGGGTTGGACATGCGACCCTACTCCTTGTCACGTACAACCGAGGATTACATAATTTAATCACCCTGTAATCTATTTTTGTTGGGTTTCTTTGAAACTTGACCCGTCTTCATTAGCCCGAACGGAGCAGAAACGTAGGATATTAAACACTATGTCATCTTTTTGAAACATGATGATTAATTTTCTGCGATTCCATCAATGAATGAAAGTGACTAAGACATTTCTTCGATTCAATCAGGATACATTTTATCATCGGTGCATTAAAGACATGTCCAAACTAATGAGACGGTCAACACATAACCTGTTGGTGCAAATCATGCTACCATGATCAATTAGGAAACAGCACATACCACAAAATATAGTGACTGCTGAATTCCTCCGGGACAAGAATAGCAATACAGTCATTCTCTTACGCCTTAACCCATACTCTAAATCTTAATTAAATACATCTATCATGTTACGCCCACTTCGTCCACAAATAATACACATATGTTTTACTGCAAGGGTGAAGGGGGGATTACCAAATGGTTAGCACGTACGCGTTTTACCGTAAGGTCTGTCTGTTGACGTGGTTTAGATTCCGCGGTTGTACGTGACAAAGAGTAGGGTCGCCAGTCCAACCTAGTTGGTTTTATCAGCGGTCCTCCGATATCCCCCTACTCCTAAAGACCCCTACACGCAAGCGAATTTTTAAAGTAAAAAAAAACATGTGGTGGTCGTGAAGTGACCTGGTTTGTGTCGAGTGGACGTTAAACCCCATTTCCCTCTCTTGATACCTATAAGCATAAACAATATTACAAATTAAGTAGTGATATTGAATAAAGTCAAGCTGCATTTCCTTTAGTACGGATTGAGTCCGGCTCCGGTCCGGTTGCGGATACGGAAAAAAACACTTCCATAGATATATTTTATTAGGAGTGTTTCCTCATGCGCGGGTGCGGATACAGTTCTACGTTCGGTACGGAAACGCATACGGAACCGTGTCCGTAACGTACATAAGGAAACAAAGTTTGGATAGCCTGCACGGCAAATAACTAAAAAATAGGTAGGGAAATTTCAATTTTCTCCCTTTCTTGGACACGTGTTCATGGAATCAGAAAAAGAAAAGATTGAAATCCGCTTTAATAACCGCATATACGGATACACAACCTGCCGTGTGCCATGTCTGCTCCCGGGCCGGAGCCGGACCGGAGCCGGACCGAATCTGTACTATAGGAATTGCAGCTTAAGTCTGGTATACACTCGTTACTGTACACCAATTGGGGCCTTGACCTCTTAGTCTTAGATCCAAACTAAATCAAGTTTCACGTTGGGTGTCGTGCCTGGTAAAGGATAGGCGCACCATTTGTTTTCAGCACATCGTCTACTTGAGGATTTCTTCTAACTAGCATTTTAGAAATAGACACTAGTGACCATGTAACCGACGCGGTTCTCTTTCCGTGTTAATTCTAAAAATCGACGTTAAGCAGTGATTCTAATCTCTCAAAAACATGTCGCTTCAAACTAGAGGATGCGATGAGCTTGGGTTACTCTCAATAAATACCACGTTCGAGGAAATTGACAAAATCTTAAAAAGGGACTATCAAACGTCTTGAATACGGGTTGCCAGGAAACAAACCCCAACAAAAAGGATGTCCATTCACAACTAAGTCGCATGAGTATTTATATGAACTGAGCAAAAAAAATATCAAAATTTCAAAACAACCACATTAGAACTAAAACCAATATAGATTTGAGAAAAAAGGATTTCAGAACAAAAATACACAACCCTGGGGTGATTATTGATAATCAATAGGCTTCTTATATTCATGTGATAAACACCCTATATCCGATATATTGATTCTTACAGCCTCTGGTGTACAAACAGGTAATATAAAAATGAAATGAAATGGGGTTTAAGGCCCTACTCTTCTGCCCCTACTGGACTAATGAAGACGGACATACGCCACGCAGTATGCTATTCGGCCGATTTGATCAATTGTGAGAATAATACATATTTAGGATTAACCGAATCGCCCTTCTACTGTACAACATGATGAACAATGAACAATAAAATGACATTTTCTGCTCAAACTGGGCGAAAAAATGACGGACATACGCCATACAGTACGTTATGAGGGAAATAAATACTAAACACATCTTAATAACATCCTGATTAATTGAAATTAATGTCATATCTCTTTTTAAACAATATTTGAAACCATCTACGGCCTACACATATTTCGAATTCCAACAGTCAAGGGTTCTTTTACGTGTACGCCAATGTGTACACGGGTCATCTGTTTTATCGTCCTATTTGAATATGACTATACGTTGCCACTTGCCAGACCCTCCATCCTACATAACTGACAAGGGGGGCACAGCGGAGGTTAGCGAGTCAGCGTCCTACTGACTGAGCCCGCCGTGGCTCACACGTAACATAAATTACAGATAATTACGACTTCATAACAAAGGACCATAACTATAGAAGTTATCATTAAAACGCGTGCTCCTTTGAGTGAGTTACATTACTAGTAAGTTTCTAAGATCTGGCCCTGAGTTCACAAAGCGTTCTCAGACTTGAGTTAAGAATTTACTCAACTTTCAATCACTTTATATGAGAAATAAAAACGATGACGACTTTGTCTGATTAAATTTGTTTACAGTGTATACTTTTGTGATTGATTGTCAAAAACAATAACAATATCTTTCTGAAAAACAGTCAGTAATAATAACGAAATATTAAAAACATATTATAATCTCATAGGTCCAATAGCCATAACAAAATTCCTTCAAAAACAAAAGTACTTTTGTGATTGATTGTCAAAAACAATAACAATATCTTTCTGAAAAACAGTCAGTAATAATAACGAAATATTAAAAACATATTATAATCTCATAGATCCAATAGCCATAACAAAATTCCTTCAAAAACAAAAGTACGTTTGTGATTGATTGCCAAAAACAATAACAATATTTATTTAAAAACAGTCAGTAATAAACGAAATATTAAAAACATACTATAATCTTATAAATCCAATAGCTATATTAAATTCCTTCAAAAACAAAAAAATAAAAATATCTAACTTGTGAAAAAAAACCCTAACAAATCGATCCTATTATTGCGAGAAGTATTTTTCTACACTCTCAAATTGATTCTACTGCTGGCAGATAGTCATAGGGGGTTTCCTATTCTCGCTCTCACGCACTTACGTTCGATTTTTTGACGTGTTTATCAACACCCGTGGTACAATTAAAGCACATCATCGTGACTTGTAAGAGGAGAAATAATGAAATAAAACCAAGAGAGGTAACAAATTAATTTACGCTACAATAAATACCCACTCCTGTTTTTACATATAAAATTACGTGTTATAAAAGAGAAACTTTTACACCAGAAAACAATGTTTGTCTCTGATTAAAGCCACTGGCATTATTTAGTACAAATTGATTAGATTATATGAAATGAAATGGGGTTTAACGTCCTTCTGTTCTGCTCCGAACTGGGTACGGCTAATGAAGACTGACATACGCCACACCGTGTGCAATGAGGGAAATTTTGCCCGGACAGCGGAACTACGACCTACTCTTATATCAAATTCCTACTGTCAAGGTATCTTTACGTGCACGCCAATGTGTACACGGAATCTCGTTTGTTTGTCCCATCCGAGCGACTAGACAGCTGTACTGCATCCCTGACACGAGGGGATCACCGTGGCCCCAAAGTGATTACACCCATATTTCGCAATAGGTGGATGGAGGTATTCCTATAGAGAACATATAACCCCAATCCTTTATAATTTACACTGGCTCCCTGTTCAATCTAGAATAACCTATTAAATTGTATTGTTAACTTTTAAATGTTTAAATGGTCGTGCTCCATCTTACTTATCCAATCTTTTAACTTTATATTCACCAACCCGAACTTTACGTTCTTCTCAAGATCATTTTATTTTAAAGGAGCCAAAATCGAACCTTTCCACCTGTGGCAATCGTGCTTTTTCTATTTGTGCACCAAAATTACGGAATAAACTCCCATACTGTATACGTAGTTGTATTTCACTCCCTGTTTTTAAAACAAAACTCAAAACCCACCTATTTACGCTGGCTTTTACATAATTATTTTACACTTTTATATCTTTATCTACATTAGATATCTGTGATTTTATTTATATTTTTATTTCTTTATTTACATGATTATTTTACACATTATCACTTTATCTACATCATTAATGATTACTGTTTTTTATTTATATGTTGACTTCTATATTTCTACATTTTTATTTTTAAAAAAACCAATCTACAGTATGTTTATTGATATTGTATTTTTATCCATTGTGTTATGATTTTTCTATTGTAAAGCGCATCTGAACATGTTTATCATGAAAGGAGCGCTATATAAATATATGTAATAATAATAATAATAATAATATAGTGCTCAATAGAGAATCTCCTATAAGAGTCTTTTTTAATATCAAAAAATATCAACACAAGTTATTAATGTAAAAAAACGAGTCTCTTTTTATTTTATCAACGAGCGTTGATTTTTTTTGATATAAAAAAAGACGGGTAGGAGATTTTATTTATCCCAAATAATTCTTTGCTATAGATTTCATTTTTGCTGAACCTGAATACATTACGGAGTAGTGATATAAAAAACATTTGACAGCAATTCAACCATTGCAAAGTCCTTTATATTGACCCTGTGTTTCCATCAAGTTAAATTGAATCAAAATAGTTCCTCTTTAGTAAGAAAAAAGTTACTTTTGATAAAAAAAAAATAAACTGGTATTTGAAAATAAAAAAAGTAGATCCTTTTAGATTGACCAATCGAAATCATGTAAAGCGATATCTCCTTAGCAGAAATCGCAGTAGATTATGAAATTTATCACACAAGCGATATCTACTGTAGAGTGTATTATTGGGTGATAAATGACATATATAGCCGTTAATATACATTCGAATGTCGACACACTTTGACATATTTCATTTCACATTTTGCGTAAATCCAGAACTCGCACAATATCTTTTAATTCGTAACACAGCGATTTGATATATTATGTTGACACCCGAGTCCAAATATGGATATCCAATGTTCGCTTCTGGCCGAGAAAGGTCCCTGGATTTTCCAGCGTTGTTTTTTTACTCTTGTCAGTGTTGCAGGACAAAGAGCCTTGCAAATTAGGACGCTAAACCCAAATTCAATTCACTGCGTCTGTTAACAAAGCCAATTAAATAAACCAAACGCTTTACAGTTACACGTTATAATTAAAACAATCATTGATTTCTACTGAACGACATGTTCGAAAAACAAAAACATTCCTGAACAAATGCATCAAACAAAAGTCCAAACGAATTAGTTGAAAAGCCATTCATTAGGGGGAATAAAACAGAACAATAATCGTTATCTACATTGATAATTACTGACAAAACGACAAATAAATGCCTCTATGATAATTATATGACATTTGCATTTGTCTTCCATTATAATCGATGTAATGGCCATCGACCGAATCATTATCATTTGTGTACTTGTCACCACTTCATGTGTGCTCTGAAAATGGTCGCCTGTCGAAATATTGGTAATGGGTATGTTTGCACGGCGTGCCGATTGATTTTTGTTAGCAATAATGTTTTATTAATAAGTAACGATTAGATAACAAAAATGGGTAAACATTATTAACCTCGTTCCTGCAAAAATGTGAACGACCCCATCATTGCTAAGGAATGTTTACATTTTGAAATCATTGACCTATATTTTCCAGTCCTGTGAGAAGGAAGAAAAACATCTTTGACGTCACAGCCATCAAAAGCTCTTAGAACAATTTCACTCGGTTTATCCGTTTTTTAACCACGGGTTGGCAGTTCATTAGAAGTGCATTTACAAGAGAATCTGTCTTTTATGCCGGATTTACCGGCTAGCGCCTGTACATAATGCCTTTGGTTATCAACTGTCCATTATCGTCAGTGTCGAGATGGCGAAAACCATAAGTGAATATTGGCTGTTGAGTCTTGGGTTCCAAATTCCCCTCAGGCCCCGATCAATGTGTTTAATTACTAAAAGTGACGGAGCATAAAATGGATTTCACTCGCCACGACTCGGCAATTTGGTACCAGATACACAGTATAATCAAGTCAAGCCGCCCGAGGGTGCCTATTATACATGTCTTCACCTTTTCGCTCACCAAAACAAACAGGCGTGATCTCTTCATCTCTGTCACCCCGGTGTTTAGTCTTTTAAGACTTAAAAGTAAGTAAATGGAAGCAGATACCAGGTTTAAGAAATGTTGAAGGCTTAATCAATACCAAACTGAGAACAAATATATATACAGCAATCTTATTTTGGTAATGCAATGAGGGGATTTCGGTGCAGTCCTATACTTATCAAATCACTTGTTACATCCACCGCGGCGTTTAAAATATTCATCAAAGCAAAACAAAGCATGATTCGACACAAACACATCGCTAGTAACGACAGTCCTACGGGTTCTTTACTATCCACAGACAACGCTATTTCCTTGTTCAGACTTTACCTACTTCTTCTAGATTGACGATTGTTGTTAATGCTGGGTTCCCACTATCACGATTCGTGGTGCGATTAAAATCGTGGCTTAAATTGTGGAGTAATCGTAGTTATCCTATCAGGTCTGATTGATTATCCTATCGGCTCTGATCATTTATTGAGGACATTTTATAAATTGTCAGCTACTTACAGCAAAATGTTGAAAGGAAAGGGGAAGGGAAAGAAGAACCCTTGTGTCCGATAATGTAATATTCGTAGTTTCATATAGTTATGAATCCAAAAACTATTTATATCTAGGGGCTTAGATTACCCCTTGTCGCCACAACGTTTTGTGTGCGAGTTGACAGCACATTATGTTAAGGTCTATCATTTAATCAAGTGGCTTGTTTCGATTCTCCCCTAGTACTTGACAAGAAGTAGGGATCCCTGTCCCGTGTCCAGCCTCGTAGGTTTTCTCCGGGTCCTCTGGTTTCCTCCCACTGCTAAAGACCCATACGCGCAAACGAATTATTGATGCGGGCGATTAAAGCGATTCAGACTATTCCAAACGAAGAGCATTGGGGGGAAATGCTGACTTGGCCACAAGGCAGTGGTAATTAATGAGTCGGCTAAAAAGACAATATTATGAGTTTGCGAGATTAAAACAGAATAGAACAAAAGACTTTAAGCTAGTGAAGTTATTCTTTGACATGTACATTTGTTAGATTGAACTCTGTGGCTACATAGATGGTAGACTGGAGATCTAAATCGTGTCCTAGACAACCAAACCGGCCCATGTCCGTTTAACAATGGTATACACGTAGTTGGAAGTTACATTATGATTACACAAAAGCAAACACGATCGACGTGGGACAACAACATTAGTACACAAAGCAAAACAATCGAAAAAGTTGGGTTATTCTAAATAAATTGAAAGAGATAAAACTGCCTTAAACTTGTTCAGAAACGCGAACAATGAATTTTTTATGATTTCAGTGGGACAGATATCTCGTTTATTTACACGACAGTGTTTATTAACCAATAAAAGATTGTAAAAATCACTTTAAATAATAATGGAAACAAATCCGCTGGAAATAATTTGATCACCCTGCGATTCCCAATTATAATTTAATGTTGTTAAACGAGAGCTATAAAATCCAAGGAAGCAGTATTAAAAGAGCATTATTATTGATGGTTCTTGAACAACCATTTGCAAAACTAATTGGGACATTTCTTTTAAGAGCTCGACAATTAACACACTTACAGACAAAGATCTCGGAAATACAATTAATAAAAAAATAAAATCTAGATTAGATCAATATAAAGTAGGTCACTGTATTTTCTGTACCAAAAGGGCTAATGTACCAAAAGGGCTAATGAAGACGGACGTACGCCATATAGTGTGCTAAAGGGAACTTTTGCCCAGACAACCGCGCTGAGGCTTTCAATTATATCGAATTCAAACTGTCAGGGGTTGTTTTATGAGCACACAAACGTGTACACGGGACCTCGGTTTTTAGTCCCATCCGAACAACTAGAAGCTGTCCTTGTCAGGCCACCCAACAGTGTGATCGAACCCCGGATCTCATGGTTAATGGCCCAGCGCCCTATTCACTGTAGATGCCATCGCGGTACCAAGTCCTTTAAAGTATCGTCTGACAAATGACTGAAATCAACCGGTGGTTGTGTGTCACGACTGTGGTTCGGTTAATAAATCTGTCACGGGTAAGCACTATTGACATAAACATTATACCAGTGGCGTACGCAAATTATTTGATTAGGGGGGTCCGTCTGGGGAGAGGAGGAGCGGGAAGGTTTGTATCACCTCCGAGAATATAGGGATTCGTGGTTCATTTCTGCACCCGAATTAAACATTCAATTTCACCCCAACTAATACAAAGCTAAAATCTACACGTTTCGAAGAAACAATATAATACTGCAACTCCACCCTCACCTATCTTCCACACTTGGATAGTCCCGAAATTACCTAGTTTGTGTCGAGTGGACGTTAATCCCCATTTCTCTTTCTCTCTCTCTATCTCTCTCCACTGCATTTCACACATAGTGTATAGTTGAAAATGTTATCTGTTACGGGTAAGAAAATAATCATTGCTTGTATGAGGGCCCTTTGTTCTGTTAGATATCATCTGTGTATTCCAGACAACCAACGTTAAATTCACTACCAGCAGATCAATCCTGTGAATAAAGCCGTTCCCACCAACATCTACATGTAATTTGGATAACGTCCATTGAAGGTTAATGGAAAATAAACAGAAGATTGCTTCAGAATAGACTCTTTACAAAATCTGGCATAATCCACTGTCTTCATCTCGCCGAGAATCTCTCTCAGTTCTTTCCATAACCTAATATCGACAACCTTGAAAAAGTCCCAGCTCTCAAAGGTTTCAATCAATGGTTGTCACAGAGATTTTGAGGTTTAAAGCTTCAATGCTTTAAATTATTAAAAGAAGCGTCAGCCATCTTGACAAAAGACAAATGGCGTTTCGATCTGCTGACACTTGAGAGATGAACTGCACAAATGGTTTTATTTTTTTTCTTTAATTAAACATTTTAGCAAGAGAGAAATGGAGTTTTCTATTTGGCATTTGTTATTTGTGTATGAAATAGCTTATTTAACGTCCGCTTGAGTGATATCGCAGACAATTACATGATATATATACCTAGCTAAATTATTTACAAAGTGATTAGCGAAAAAGGATTAAAGGGATAATTACATATTTATATTATGTACAGAAAACAATACGTTACGGGACGAGGCGTTATAAGTGCGAATGGTGACAATCATGGACAATTGACAAACACCCGACACGAATATTTGACAGGACAGACATGAATTTGGACAAAGAGGGGAGTGAAAAAGAGAGAAATGGGGTTTAACGTCCACTCGACACAAACTAGGTTATTTCGGAACTAACATATCGTTCAAATTTATTTCCATATTTCGTATGCGCGTAGGGGTCTTAAGCAGTCGGAGGAAACCGGAGGTCCCGGAGAAAACCCACGAGGTTGAACACGCGACCCTACTTCCCTTGTCACGTACACCCGGGGAATCGAAACCACGCCAGTTGACTCAATGACAGATGTTATGATACAGCGCGCACGTGCTAACCATCCAGGCATCCAATGCCCCTTGGACAAAGGGACATAGTATTTACATATATATTCAAATGAGACGTTTCTGTCGGTCTGGTCGACTTGTCCGGTTGAATGACAGGGCGGTGCAACTCTTCATTGGGGCTTGTTGGTGGGTGTAGGGCCTAGTCTATCCTTCCTCCCATTTCTTCTTCTAGTCTGGTATGGTAGCTGAGTATGTGAAATGTTGAAAGTAATTGGGATAATACTGACTCTCGCTTCGATAAATCCAACTAGTTGAGTAAAAGTGCACAGTTTTTGTATACTTTGCATTATTTTGAGGAAGAAAACCTAAAATATCTAAAAACCGCATTTATTCACATCAATGCTTTGATACCGAGATCAGAGCTAAAGTCATTCAGCTGTCAAGAGAGCTATAAAACCTTGAATTGTAGAAGTCACATTATTGACAGACGAACGACTGATTAGGCATGCCATAGTCGATGACGGTTTCGTGACTTCCAGTCATTTACTTTAAGTCAGTGCCCTTGGTATGAGCTTTAGCCTGTTGCTGAGCACATGGTGTTAAAGAGAGTTGGTAGTTAGCAGAATTATTTAAAGAGACATTAATGGTGTTATAATTTACTTTTTATTTGGCGCAGCATGTAATTAAATTGACAATTAATGATAACTTCTGTACTATTCTAGATACCTAGATACCTTTCTTCGGGAACACTGTCATGGCAAACTCAAAATCAAAAACTATACAAGCCACCCACCCCTGCAACGCATGTAATATTAGGATGACCGAATATAGTATGCGAAAAAGAATATCCAAAATCTTATCCATTATCGACATATGTAACGACCATGACGTTTTAAAACATGCTTATTATAATATAATTGTTGAATTAATATAAATTACATCGTAAGGGAATCAAGTGGCTAAGTGGGTATAAGAAACTGGATCTCTAGTCTGGAGGTCGGGTATTCGATTATCCAGATTTCCCGGCGTTGTCTACCATTATTGTCAGTAATGCAGGACGAAGGGTCTGACATGGTCAGCTGTCCAGTCGTTCGGGTGGGGCGAAAAAACCGAGGTCACATGTACACATTGGCGTGTACGTAAAATATCCCTTGGCAGTTGGAATTCGATATAAGAGTAGGCCGTATTGCCGCTGCCCGGGCAAAATTTCCCTCGTAACACACTTTATGACGTATTCCCAGTTTAGCAACAGAACAGTAGGGATGTTAAAGCCCCATTTCATTGCGTATTTTTCAACTTCTTCATTCCATTCATTAGTGTGTACTTTCACCGGAAAGCTCTAATACGAATTGTCATGCGGTTGAATTGATTCCATTCCTAAGCCTGTACTTTTAAAACCTGACTGAGGTCAGCCAATCGAAATGTTCTAATACGAATCACCGTTTCCTACGTTAAATGAACAAATAAAGCTTTAGACTGGACAGTTATATTCCATGTTATTGTGATATCACGGATGAACCACTACTGTATCTTAGAATTTACCCAATTCCTGGGAATACGTGATAAATACTGTGGCTTAATATTAAATATAAATAAAGACTCGTCCCCACCAACGGTTATTTCTCATTGATTTTCATCGCCGGGGAATAATCGTAGGTGTGAGCCAAAGTATACAGTCCGACAGATTTGATGATCTACAATTAGAAGTGACGAGAGAGAGAGAGAGAGAGAGAGAGAGAGAGAGAGAGAGAGAGAGAGAGAGAGAAAGATTTTAACGGCCACTCGACACAAACTAGGTCATTTCGGGACAAAAGATTGGTAAATTAACCTTAAAAGAGTAATTTCACAACTTAGAACTGTATTATTTTTTTTACATTTTACATGTATTGATACAACTATGTTTGTTAACGTACATGTATGTTGCATTTTAACCGACTGGCAGAAAATGACCGTCAGAAAGTTGTCAGTAAAATCACTGTATTGTAACACTGACTTGTAGAAGTACCCCTACATGGTAGATTTAGATTTACAAACACCACGTAAATAATAATTCATATAACATTTGAAGTCACAAAAGGGTCCTGCATAGGGAGGATGTAGCTTAGGTATATCAGGTTAATCAATTGTAATCATAATGACCAAAGTCCCAAGTGAGTCTGCCTCCCTCGTCATGTGCCCTCGAGATTGTGTGATAATTTAAACGATCCAAACCAGTTCTGGAAAACTGTCAAACGTTTCAGACCAAGTTCAAAAATAAGTGATCAAATATCACCGGACGATTGGATGGATCATTTTAAAAATGTCCTTAATCCAAACAATGATATTATATCTGATTCACCAGAAGCCTTGCCAGATCATCAATATGGTGACAACGATGACAGTTTCCTTAGCTGCCCTATCATAGAACATGAAGTTATTAAGTGTATTAAAAACAAGAAGTCAGGGACGTCACCTGGGCCCGACGGTCTCCCTGTTGACTTTTATAAATCATGTTTTATTATTTTTGTGCCCATTCTCACTTCAATATTTAATCAAGTTTTCGACAACGGTTGTTATCCAGAAAGCTGGTCGAAAGCCCTTATCTCCACATTGCATAAGAGGGGTCTCAAAGGTGATAGCGCGAATTACAGGGGAATTTTGTTATTGGACTGTCTGGGTAAAATTTACAGCTCTACACTTAATAGTCGTTTGCAGGAAGCTGAAGACAAGTATTACGAGGAACAGGCTGGTTACAGACGAGGGTACTCCACCGTTGATCAGATTTTTACTCTGCAGGGCCTAATCCAAAGATATCTGTTCAAAGCTCGTGGGCGTTTATACGTTTTGTATGTAGATTTTTCATGTGCTTTCGATTGATTAAATCGGACAAAGTTGTTGAAGCTATCGCTTGATAAGAGCGTTAAAGGTAAAATGTTCACAGCCCTCAAAACCATGTATAAATCTGCAAGCTCTTGTGTAAAGTTAGGTTCTTACATAACTCCCTATTTTGATTGTACATCCGGTGTTTGCCAAGGATGTATTTTAAGTCCCCTGTTATTCTGTTTGTATATAAAGCAAATAATAGATTATATGAATCAAGGGGATGTCAGAGGTATATTCACCAATGAAGATGCTAAAGATATATTAATGTTTAATGTTATTATATGCTGACGATCTCAGTATTTTATCTGATACAGTTGGCGATTTACAGCGTAAAATAGATATTCTGAGAAAATTTTGTTCTTATTTTGATTTAAAACTTAATATTACAAAAACAAAAATCGTTGTCTTCAGAAATGGAGGTATACTCCGTAACAACGAGCGTTTTTATTGTGACAGAAAAAGGCTAGAGTGTGCCTCTTATTATAATTGCCTTGGTGTCTTGTTTACACTTTAACAGTTAAAGCTAGGAAATCACATCTTCCAATAAAAGCCTTGCTCCGAAAAACCAGATCAAATTCAATTTCCATTAGTTTCAAGATATTTGATTCAGTAATTAAACCCGTTTTGATGTATGGAGCCGAAATATGGGGCTATGAGTATAGGAAAGAAATTGATACTGTCCATTCACAATTTTGCAAATTTGTCCTTCAAATACATACAACTAGTCCTTCGGAAGGGGCAAAGGGTGAATGTGGTCGGTACGACTTAACTGTTTTCTATATGTTATCATTTATAAAATATTTAACCAAACTTCTCATTTTACCATACGATAGATATCCGAAACAAGTTTATTGTATGCTATAGAGATTAGACTCTGTGGGTAGAACAACATGGGCTACAAAAGTGAGACTTCTCCTTTGCTCTATTGGTTTCGGTTGTGCCTGGTATTCACATGAAATAGGTGATTCTAAGGCTTTTCTCAAAGCTGTTAAAGCCCCAATAACACTCTTGTTGTAACTGAATAATATGTGCCAATCTTTATTCTGGTCATAAAATTGTACTATTTTACAATATTCCAATTTATAAATGATACAAATTTCATCTTAACACACCTAATTTTAAAAATTGAAAAAATTCAACTACATGCCGTAACATGGTTTGAAAAGCCTTACGTAAGCACTTTCAAATGCAACATGAATTTAAACATATTTTCGAAACCTCTGGACAAGTAAGATAGGTTAAAATGGATAATTTACACAACAGGGAGGACACTTAAACATCTAGTAGTTAGATTTAGGTTAATTATTTTTTTCGGAACCTGTGAAGCCAGCAAGAGTGTTATTGTCCCTTTAAGTTAGGTCTAATTGATATCAACATACAACAATGGTCGACTAAACTACAAACTAGCACAAGTCTAAAAGAATATAATATATTTAAACTCAACATTTGTCAGGAATTGTAATTGTCAATGAATATTAATCAAAATGTCAAAAGAAATATTACAAAGCTGTGATTAAATTTGTTTCCATTAGCTAGCAACTTGTTCAGAAGAAAACAAGCCACTTCGCCAGAATGTCCATTAATATGCAAGTATGGTTATGAAGATTAATTCCATGTTATATTATAATGTAAATATTACAAAGATTTAAGAGTAACCTTTTTACCGAGACAATATATCTGTCAATATCCTAATCGCTTTAAATTTGACCAGTTATGTGCTGATTATGACTTTAACACACTCTCGTCTTTATCGACATATCTCCAAAAATCACTTTCACGCAGACGTTTGAATTTATGAAGTTTCATTAACTAATTATTGTTTTCATTGTTTAACTGTTAATGTTTGAAATTCTGTAAATAGTTTCGGCTAGTATGTAATATGTATATATAAATATTTTGTATCTATGGATCATATGATCTTATTACTGAATAAAGCATTATTATTATTATTATTATTTGTTTTGTACTTTTGAAATTATGTAAATATATTATTTGTCTATGCGGCACACAAGACAACAAACATCGTGGGCGAATATGTTGGCGTTGACAAAGTGTAACTGTGGCAACTTAATTACTCAAAACGGGGAAAATTAGAAGACCATCTAATATGATCTGTGGAAGTATCCCCAAGGTACAAGATAACTTTGAATAAGTCTTCAGACAATCATTGGAAATCAAATCAACTTCATTTTTCTAGATCCCCCATATAGTCTCTTCTGATAAGACGAAATCGGACGAAAAACAGAAACTATATTTATGAGTTGAGTTGATTAGTTCTGCCACGATAAACACAGCAATGGAATAAAGTCAATTGGTTAATAAGCCTATACATCAGCAGTAATTCACCATACATACAATTCCCAGAAATAAGATCTCACTCGAGTGTATGAATATGAATGACTCTATTAAATAATATTGTTTTAAGGTGGCTAGAAATCTATAAAAGATTAAGCTCAGGAGACAAGAATACGCCAATCTGTTTTGTTTTAGTTCTTTTCATATTATTTAATCCCCCTTCATCGATCATCCGGGATTAAGTGAAATATGAAGCGACGGTATCTAGTGATTTATTCAATTTTTATTAACCAAATTTCTCTTACAGTAAAACAGTGTCGCCAACACGGTAGGCGCCATGCTAGGTTAGTTGGCAGGGAAACTGATTGTTTAATGGCACCCCACCCACCTTCGCCAGATCCATCATCTTGGTTTAGTGGAATACGTTTTGACGATTCATACAATTGATTTTTATTCATCGCAGTAACATGTCCCTTTTGATCAATGGGATTGGAGTAAGAGAGATGAGAGATGGGTTTTAACGTCCATTCGACACAAACTATGTCATTTCGGGAATAACATATAGTTCAATTTTGTTTCACTAATTCGCTAGAAAACCTACGAGGCTGGACAGCCGACCCTACGCCAGTTGACTCCATGCCAGACCTTATGAACCTTATGACACAATTAGCACGCGCTAATCATTGACCATCCACCACCGAAACCCTGTTGTAATATTGTCGTAGCGACATTGTTTTTAAAGCATCAGTCAAGGGTTAGAGAATTAAGGTGGTTTAAACAATATTTTCATCTTTACAAATTATTCTCTATTGTCGGTATATTAGATATGGTATGAGTTTATTTAAAACGCAAATTAATTGTTTTGCAAATACTGTGAGAATAACAGAGAAGGAGGTCTGAGTTCAAGGATAGGTTGTGTTGAAAAACACGTGACGGAAAATCAACATTACATCATTCGGCATGTTTGACCAATCTCTATATTTACATCATATTTGACCAATTAGATAATTAAATGTCCAAATCCAGTTGATATATACAAAATTTGGGTACTCGTGAGAATTCGACAGACTTCGATTAGATTACAGAGGGGTATGATCTAAGATCTATTGCATTGTTATAACTGAAGAAGACAAACGTCTTAAGAAAGCAGTAAGAAAATACACAACGTGAAGTGGAAGCAAAGACAGCCAGAGACAAATTGTAGACGATCACAGGCTAACAGATATATAATGTAACAAGAAATTATGCATGGGTTGTAATGTAGGGTGTGGCGACCGGTTCATACCTGCCTGCTCTCCACGTCACCCTCTCCCACGAGGTGACCATACTCTTTGTCACATACGACCGGTGAATCGAAACCACGCAAGTTGACTAAATGCAGACCTTATGATACAATGCGCACTTGTTAACCATTCGACCATCCAACCCCCTACATCGTCATCATATATAATCCATATTCCTGAGCAACGGCCCGAGAAATCCCTCTCTGGCCATTGCTGGATTCGCTTCGGATTCTTGAAACTTTTAAATAAGTGTGTCTATTCTTCTCGTTCAATCAAATCTACCACTTACGTACAGTAACATGACAGTCCATCGTTTAATCTTTGGTCTTCCTTAATATTTTGGACACAGATTTAAGCTATTAAAAACGTTGAAAGTCTGTTCGTTACCATACAGTAGTGTTTACTTTACGTCAATACCGATAGCCTCGTTTGTCACGCAATTAGTTTTGCTGCAATATCCTGCTATGCGCTGGTTAATATAGCATAAAAAACCGTGCAGCCATGACGTAACGTTATGTAAACACAGTTGCCCTAATTAAACGTCTTGTTTTAAAGGTAATACCTTTGTGACGAAGTCAGTGATTGGTCAGCAATAGGACCACTGACCAGTCATAATTAGTGACAATAATACCCACTCAGTCCAGCAGGGAGTAGTAGGATTAGCTCTAATCAAACGGAACACTGCGAGGAGGATGGATATAATCCTACATACACGGAGGCACACTGAACAAGGTACTGGCTACCTAACCAAGAGAGTCGGGCTCGAGAAACGTCCGCGTGATCCTCCAGATTGGTTTACCCTTGTACGCATCATGTAACAACATCTTGGTTAACGCATGCGCTTTTGATCAAATGGCGTGGTATCGATACTACTCGATCCTGAGTGGACGTTAACCTCGTTTCTCTCTCTTTATATTTGCCCACCATTTTCATGTGGACGTATATTGTTGCCACTGTCCGTCCGTCTATAATTTGTTTGTGGACACTCTACAGGTCAAAATTTGTATTCGATTTTGAAGAAACTTGAAAAATACGTTTATCGTCAAAAGATCCCGGTTTCTTTCGATATTGGCATGTATCGAACTGTAACTTCGTGAATTATGGCCCCTGACTGTACGAAAAATCAAGTTTTTAGCTTGTGGACATTCTAGAGGTCACAATTTGTATCCGAATTTGATGAAACTTGAAATGTATGCTTATAACCCACAGATCGCGTTTGCTATCGATACCGGGCACATACAGTAACTTCCTGGATAATGGTCCTTGAAAAAATCACTACATAACAAGTCGCATGTCTCAATTGTGTTTTTTTTTTCAAATCGTTAACGCGTTAATTATGTTTAAAGTCAGGGTATGTTATTATTAGATTTTTGACATTTAATTAAACAATGTGTTAGATACGCCATTAAAACTAATGGATGTAATATACTGTGCATTATTCACTAACGAGCAAAATGGAGTCAAGATTAAAAGATTGTATTAAAACATGTACTTTTAATCATATCGATTTACAATACGCCCTAGGTGATTCATAGTGATATATAGACCGAATTGAGTCAGGGTGTGATCTTTCTACAAACTTGTTATACGTAGATCAACTTTAGTTTCTGTATTTGAATATTTGGAGACACACTTGTATGTTGATTATTTGTTTACCGAAGAATAAAGTAATATTAACAACCAACAAGAATCCTGTGTTAAATTATTCAACCATGAACAATCAAGAAACAACACGCGCAATCCACTTCACAACACACTGCATGGCGTACACACCTCTCCAATATCTCCTTTGGGTCAGGACAGTTAAGCCTAATTTCATTTCACTACCAGTGTTTCACACATATAATTTGGTGTTTTCCAGTCGTTGGGTTTTTTTTTTGTTTGCAGTTTCTCTGTGACGTCAATCAGTTTCTGGTTGTTTTGGGGTTTTTTTTGTTTTGTTTCGGCACCTAGGTCATAAAGACTCTGTCACTTAATTAAATCCGACTAGAATATTCCTCCCTCCCGTGATATTAGTTTATCTTATCTATTGAAGCTCGTTATCAGATGTTAAAAACATCAAAGCTCTGAACCATTCCACTGATTTAATTACATACACTATGGATACATAATATATTATTATCGTGATAATTGAATATCAGTGAGTTTCTACAAATAAATACACCTATCTATCGTAATGCATCCAATTTATACACCTCCCCCCCCCCCCCTCATTAACACTCATTACACTGGCGCTTATTAATCAAAATTATTAATGAAATGAAGGCGGTATCTGTATATAGTATTACCAAACATGTATTATTTACCCCGTAGGCCATATAAATTTATATTTTTGTCGTTCTTGAATAACTATTACAAATTCTGCTTTAAAAAACTAGTTTAAAATCAAAAGGTTATAGTTCAATATATATTTTTAAATAAATCAAAAGCTTTTAGTTCAATATATATTTTGTGTGTACAAAGATAGAATTCAGTGATATCCCTCGTTCTAGGCTACTCTCGGTGTTAATGATACGCCTTTACATAACATAATCTGTTGATAAAACAAGTCTACATTTCTTTAAAGTTGAATGCAATTTTGCATTCTACGGTAAGCTAATCGCCAATATAAACAAGTCATCCGCCGCCATCTTAAGGTGCTCGCGAATATTATTAATGGGTCTGTTTTAAATCCAGATTTTAATGCAGATTCGATTTTCTCAAAAAGCAAGTAAATCACTAATCTTTACTAACTCAAAATAATGACAGGAGAGAGAGGGATACACATATGGGGTTTAACGTCCACTCAACACAAACGATGTCATTTTGGGACTAACATATATGGTTCAATTTTATTTCAATAATTAGGAACCAGAGAAAACCCACGAGGTTGGACAGGCGACTCTATTCCTTGCAACGTACAACCAGAGAATGACAGGACATGGTCATATTGAGAGTGGCAATTTGCAGGAATAAGTATGACAAATATCAACCTACTAAACTCCGATGGTTCACTAACGTCAGCGTTTTCATTATAATATTTAGATTATCTAACAGTATCAGTATATGTTTATAACGATACAGTCTAACCAATCTATGCTCAGATCAGTTGCTTTCAATCATTTTTTATCATTGTCTTTTGGTTTTTATGTTCCACATTGTCTTAAATGAATTCTTCTCCATACGACAGCAGGCCATTAAACATTGAAACCTAATCGTTAAAGCGAGTTCTTTAGATGATGGAATGTGTTTTATATATCAAACTAGATTCAATATTGGTATTCGCCCAGCTATTGACATATGATGACATGACTAGTGAATACAGATCGGCTTTAATAATTCACGACTGCTTTGAGTTATGTGGGGGGGGGGACTTTAAAAAGACAAGTGAATTTAGAATTCATATTGTATCTAATATGTCTTGTTCTTGACTGGCTGGGTTGTATCATAAAGCCTGTCATTGAGTCAACTGGCGTGGTTTCGAATCCCCGGTTGTGCGTGACAAGTAGTAGGTTCGCCTGCTCAACCTTGTTTGTTTTCTCCGGGTCCCCCGGTTTCCTCCCACTGTTAAAGAGCCCTATGCACAAGCGAATTATTGAAATAAAATTAAACCACATGTTAGTCTCGAAATGAGCTAGTTTGTGTCGAGTTGATGTTAAGCCCTCTCTCTCTTTCTCTCTCTCCCTCTCTCTCTCCCTGCCTCCCTCTCCATCTCTCTCTTTGTCTATCTCTCTCGCTCTCTCTCTCCCCCTCTCTCTCTCGCTCTTGACTAGCTGTTAACTAATATTGTTAGTTTATATAATCTTGATATATATCATCCAGTCGCTGCGTGAGGAATCCATAGAGTACCAGGTATCTACTGTAATGAAAACCTACAAGTTGATTGGTTCATCTCAGCTAGATATAGGATTATAACCTCGATCTTTATCTTACATACTTGCACATATAATTGATAAAAAAAGGCAGGGGATTACATGCTGGCATCGTTTGTAAATAGAACCGTCCTATTTATCTGAGTATAACATGCTTACAGATTACAAACCACAAAGAACTGTCAGATCACATAACGAAAATCTTTCAGACTTAAAACCTACGGATACAGATCGTGTTATTAACAATTAAAGGGCAGTGCATACTTTTGCAATAATAATCGTAATGAGCGGATGAGCAAAGGAGTCCCAGAAGTAGTATGTATTCTATACTCACGGGTGCAACGCGAATAATTTGGATATTCACTTCAAGAATTTGGTTTAATATTTTTTCTAAATGGTGTAACATTTGTCTACCCTTTTACTTGTTACAACAGCACTCTCCCCATCATAATTGTCCTTTATCCAATGTTCTCCTCCAAGACCGCACACCACCCTCACCCCCCCCCCCTCCTCCATCCTCTGAATAGAACAAACAAGTATCAGAATTGTCATTCGATCATATTCATTATTTGATTAAGAATTGCTAGCAGCTTTAAATACGTTACCTATACACAAAACTAGGTTATAATGGCGACCAAATGAATAAAGCCAGCAGAAGTAAATTAAAGATGTACTTGAGATGGTCAGTAAGCAGCAGACAATCTCATTCATCGCACCACTTCACTGTTCTCTGTCTGTAACTTTAATGATGGCAGTCATCAATAATTCCAACTCCCTCCATCCTTGACTCGCTTCTATGTTTATTCCCAGCCCCTCAAACATGTCTCAGATTTTAACAATTGCGGATAACGAACGCGCGGAGGTTATTCACGTATTGTAATTCAGCTTATAGGGGTATTCCTTACAAAGTTGAATGACATTCGGCATCCTTTGAATTTTGACAGAGAACTAATTCGATCCAGGAGCAAAATCAAGACAATATGTACATTTATAAAGGTCAGTTAACCGAACGACGAACCCAACACTATAACGGCAAAAGCTTCACATGTTATATAGTCATAAATTAAAGTCATTGTTAATTTGTAAATAAAAACTCGGTGGCGTAACAACGTGAAGTATCTGTATTACTCCATGAAAATTTTATCTGTATTACTCCATAAACAATTTTAATATCCTTCCATTAAAAGTATAAAGGCCTACTGGAGAATATTTCTTTATATCTCGTTGTACGCCTACATCATCCATCTTCAAATACAAAACAGAATCACGGATCTGCGTTCATGATATATAGTGTTTCCGACTCTTGCTTTCTCGCAACCAATTGTACCAGTACTAGAGTGGGCGTACTAGACCAAACTTTTGTCTTTTTTTCAATTAGGCGCAATATTGTGCCGCTGTATTGTCTACGTAGTTGACAAATCTTGATGCCGTCAGTGTTCAAGCAAAAAATGTTACCACAAGCAACAGTGTACAAAAGAACAAACAACACAACCGTGTTAGCCATGTGAGCACCTAGATAGAGAAATGGCATCGGGTGTTCTAGAAAGAGAAAGAACAATTCCACACTAGCTCTAGTTATGTATTGTTTAATGGTCGAGGGCGAGACATAATGTAATATATTGTTACAAAAAAAGGGTCGCGAGGCCCGAGTGTTTTTACAATATATTACGCAACGTCTTAAGCCCGAGACCATTAAGCAACTTAAAATACAAACACTTGCACGTGCTTTGCAATGAAAAACGTCATTCGGGTTCAATATTTTTTTTTAATTACACTTGGCACATCCCCGTACAATTATTTGAAATAATGGTACGTCAACATCAAAGGATGTCCCTTCTGTATTTTCAGTATATAAACATTCAATATTGTGTCCATGGGAATACAAAATTGGTTGGGATTGGGTGGCATAATGGTCTAGATCATAAGGTCTGACATTAAGTCAAAAGATGTGGTTTAGATTCAACGATTGTGCGTAACAAGTAGTAGGGTCGCTTATTCACCCTCGTGGTTTTCTCGAGGTCCTCCGATTTAGCCTCACTGCTAAAGACCCCCACGCAAACGAATTATTGAAATAAAATTGTCCTATATATATGTAAGTAAGAATATGATCTAGTTTGTGTCGATTGGGACAGAGTCTATTTTAACTTGAATTGCATGTTTTCAGAAAGTTTCAATTTTGGGAAAAAATGCGCTCCAGGTATCACTAAACAGAGGTCCATCATTGTACCGGATCCATATTTTATTTTTTTAACAAACGGACGGAACGTGTTTCAATATCTTTCTCTTTAACTTCAACATTCAGTATGATTTATCAGTTTATCTCACACCATTCCTAGATTTTATCACTTCATACGTTTTGTATTTGCCAGAAAAAACAAACTATTTTACACCATCAGACTAGCTTTATCATCGCGTGTTATAATCACACCAGCAGACTACATGAATTATTAAACCCTCTCTCTACAAATTGTTTGTTAAAAATCACTCAGACTGTCCAATCAAATCATACTTTTATCTCCCGACATTGTAGCCATATCCGATAATTTCTACAGACGTAATGGCATATAAAGGACTTTATGATTGTTCAACAACAATATAACGATCACGTGTACTACATTTATTTAATGCGGCCTGGATATGATTGAGAAATAATAGACAGTGTAGGATTTATGTTTGGAATACGCATGACATAATACGAAAATCATTAGCACAAAATGAAATATGAAAATAGTTTCGTATCTTTTATAAACACCCGACTGTTGCAAACACAACAGCTCAAATAACCCTGGAGTTCTCACATTACACCTACACTCCCATTAAATCAAAAATAGACTTTAAGATCTTAAGTCTCGAGTTTAAAGATGGATAACGTAAATAAGCCTATTGCAGGTCTTCTTGTTTTAGTATAGGCATGCACCATCGAATGACCGTATATAACTTTGTTTAGTTCCTGTTTCAGAGAGAAAGGATCAAGGTGGAGGGGGTTGGTAACCTCTACTCGACACAAGCTAGGTCATTTTGGGAGTAATATATGGTTCAATTGTATGCCATTAATTCGCTCGCGCGCAGGGGTCTTTAGCAGTGGGGGTAAACCGGGGGACGAGGAGAAAACCCACGAGGCCGAACAAGCGACCATAGAGTCACGTACAACGGGGATACTGAAACCACGCCAGCCGACTAAATGACAGACCTTATAATGCAATAGGCACGCTTTACCCCCTACACCCAACTCCCGTCTGTCCAGAAACGCTTATACGATATATTACGGCTGATAACAATACTAACCATCTTCCATTGATTGCGTTTATGAATATTTTATGAAACGGAAACAAAATGCCATGGTGAATGAACAATTTCGAATGACTTTAGAAGATCAAACAAACCGGCATTACAGAAAATCTTCCTGTGAATGCATCAGCAAAGAAAAGGCTTTATACTAAATGCAAATCAAGGATTATATTCGTCATCAGTATGGAGATGAGACAGTTACTGTCTGAACCTTCCTATTTAATAAACGGATTTCGTCGATTATGAACAAACTACTTAACTTTGGTTATTATAAACTTACCTGCGTGGTTGAAATTACCTCCGGCTAAATAAAATCCATTGTACAGCTATATATATCCCAGCGAATAAAAAGTTATCTTTTGTAAAATTGAATTCATCACAAACTTTGACATAAAGAAAAACAAACATGGAAGCTTATTACGTCACTTAAGATCATTTCGTACAAGGGGTACCATGCCATATTCATGAGTTATTGTATGCTACACAATGGAGTGAAAATGGTGAAATTTAGCGGGAAACGTTCACAAGACCCAATAATACACACAATTTGCGATGCCTCTTTTGACGAGTGATTTCTTTTCGTTTTAAAAACATTTTTATAAAGACGACAAACGATATTTAGACAACCCGAAATTTTCTTATCAAGAATGTATCGATTTCAGTCTGCCGAATAAACAAAAAGAGTAATTTAACCAAGAATATTATTAACATGATTTTTTTAATCGGAAGTGATTTCAAACACGTAGGCAAGTTTTTAATAACGAATATTCAGTAGTTTGTTCACAATCGAAGAAATTCGTTTATAATTTACCACGGTTCTGACAGTAAGTGTGTAATTTTACTTAAGAAACGATAAGATAATTCTCGTCGAAACATAGTGCTATATTTGTATAATCCACTGATTGTTTTCCATATAAATTGTGTTGTGTTTTTGTAATGTGCACAAGGATTATAAGAATACAAAGGTATGAACTTAACAGTAAATTACTCAATTGGGATCAAGAGATTTTTCGCTTTTTTTTATTAGGATGCTGTTCAAAATTTCGCTACTCACATAGGAAGATTTCGCGACACACGCTGGTTGAGAATCACTGGTCTAGAGTTTTGCGGATCATTCCATTCTGTTGGACCGAAGTACGAGAAAGGTCTTTGAACAAAACCGGTTGTTTTAAGCTTGGACACCACATAACTTAAGACTTCAATCATTGATTGTGTAGGTATGGACTCGAGAACCCTATAATGCTGTTAAAAGCTACAATTTCATATTTTTAAGTTATATTTTCAAAATATATTAAAATAAAGCCTTAAAAAAGATGGTATCCATAAACAGTCCCACCTTGTTACAGAATAATCCTATTAATCCTATAATTCACTATCGCCAGCTGAGAAATTGGTAAAAAATATCATTTTCAACTTCAAATTAAAACGTTTGAAGATAGCTATTCCATGGAGGGAATATGAAAATAAGGGAGGTAATTGTGTTTGTATTTCCTGTGGGAAATAATGCCCATGATCGTATAATAGTGAGTCGATAACCTATTGAGCAAAAGACATAGGAATAATTATGTTTTGACTTTCTTAGAAAATATGAAATTCTCGCTTTAAGGCGACACTGTTAACAACCGATGTCAGCTATGGCATATTTATCCGATCCACTGAACAATTTACATGGTGTTTATTCATACGTTAATATCTAAATCATATGTTGTCAGTTTTTGTTACTTAGAATGTATCTTTAGGAATTACAAAGTATTAAAGATAACCCGTGATAATTATGTCTAAAATATCTCGTGCGGCAAATCCATAAACGGCTTTAATCAATTTTCAAGAAAATAGAGGAAAGAAAATATTCTTAACCAATAGAAATAATACTCGTGAACCCATGCATAAATCTCCTGTCTATATATCTAACATTTTGCCCTAAAGGTGTCACTTCTTAATCCCTGGAATTATGAACTGGCCATAAAAAGGCTTGAGCAGTAATCAGCGATGTCTATAATACCATAATACCAGGACCTACTGCCGGCAGGTTACGGGTAACAAGTCAGTCCAAACTAATTCCCTGTGAATTAATCAACCAATATGAGATGCTTATAGGCAAAATCAATCAGTTGAGTTTAAAGATGCGCTGAGTTGTTTGTTTCCTCGGTTCGATATACATAATACATGTATTGTTTCTATCATGTTAAACAGCCTTAAAGTAGCTAAGTCTCTAACTCAATATCATCCAAAATCTTCAACATTGAAAACACGATTTATTTGTCAAATTAAATCAACATTGATGTTGTGATTTTACCCAATAATGGTGGGCTTTTAATGTCTTATATTTAAGACAAATAAACATTTTACCATTGGTACACGAATCGTGTACCATAATGCGCTTCAGTCCCAGTTGTAACAAGAGACTCAAGGGACGAGGCTAGGCACATTTCGCTAAATCAAACAGCGTATGTAGACTGGAATAACCAGGCGCTAGAAATTTGCACTTGATTGAGACTGCTGACTTATTTCGCCGAACATTACTGATTTGAAATTGGAGTAAAACGGAAACCATTGAATGTAGTTTATATACATTCATATTACAGTATTATATGCGTTGCGACCCACTTTTGTCAATTTCTTGGTCCCAAACATTAGCGATTTAGCTCCTTTAAAGTTACATTATTCAAGATATAGATAAGAACTAGCCATTCTTGCTATACTAGTTCGAAAGTAGATGATGTAAAATGAATAATTTGAAAATTTCATTCAAATTACTCTATTGCAAGCGAAGATATAGGCATTTAAAGATTTGACCGACCTGTGCAATAATTTCATGTTTAAGTTTAGTTATGCTGCTCTCATTGCGTTTTACGTTTGTTGCAAATATCGTTTATTCAAAAGATGTTGTTTCATGGTGTAATTCTAATCGAAACAAATGCTGTTTGTTTATTTGATAAATATTTTTTCATGGTTTTTTTTTCTAATTAAATAAATATATAAAAATACTATATTTTGGCACTACTTTGTTAATGGCAATATAAACATGGTTTTTAATATTGTGTTTTAGTGTAGCTTAGTAGTCGTAACAGATATATTGTATGATTAATTTGTCCTATTATTAAGGACACTGTCAATTTATAGTGGTTTTATTTTGGTGAAAGATAACTTTTATTACGTTTGACATGAAATGGAGATCTTGTCGTGCGAAGTATTGAACCACAGTACTCTTTAACTAACGCCTCTGTGAGTGACACGTCGCTACATGGCTGAGAGAGAGAGGGAGATAGTTCGTTTTCGGAATAACACATGTATATGGAATAATATTAATACAATTATTCGATAATTTCAATAAAAGCTCATGAGTTAGACGACTATGTCAACCATTCCCCGTTACGGCCTGGAGGGCAATTGTGGTAAACAATCTGGCGGAGAAAGTAAGTCAATTAGTTACGATACGGAACACAACATATGTAACGCTATATATTATGTATTAGTGCAATTTCCTTATATAATAGTCTGAACAATCCCGAAATCCTACTCCTGTTCAGTGGTAATTACCAGTCGACCAAGATAGCGACGAGCTTACATCATAGGTGTTATTAACATACTTTGTTTAAAACTGAAAGGAAATGAACTGAGCTAAGGAAGTTGGGGATACGCTATGCAGTATACTATGAGAGAAGTTTTACGACTTACTCGTATATCGAATTCCAACTGTCCAGGATTCTTTTAAGCGCAAGGGACCTCGGTACAAAGTGACAAGTTGAAACCGTGCCGCAATCCAGAGTATGTGTCTCTTCTTGACCAACTCCTCCAGGCTAGAGTGCCAGCGTCTTGCTCACTCAGCTACAACGGTCCCCACAACGCAGACGCGATCAAACGGAAAGATAACCGCTCCCATTATTTAAATATATTCAAACATAAGTAGTCAATAAAAAAAATCATTTCATCGATTTAACATTGAACAAAAGTACGCTAAAACAACAACATGAACTACAGTAATGACAACTCAATCTCGTTCCAAGAGGCAGCCGCTGGTTCCTTTTACCGGCCATTTTTTCCAAACCTAAGCCCCGCCCATTCCGACCTCTGATTGGTCAATCTTTTTGTGTCGCTTTTTCGCTGACATAAGAAATTGGATCCTAAACGTACAAATTCAAGTTCTTGTAAATATCTTTTTGTCTACGCGTGGGTATATTTTTAAGTGATTCTGTCATCCAGGCACGTAAAATAAATAAATGTCACGTGACAGTCATATGATTCGTCACTTCCGGGAGATTGATGACAACTGGTATTAGGTGTTCTAAAGTGTGTAAACATACACTGTATCGCGCACTACCCTCGTTACTATTTTATACTAAGTTATTTGTGCAATAATTTGACTTTCAGAACTTAGATTTCAGTAAATGAATTTACTAGGTAGGCTGTAACCAGACGACAAGATGCACAAACGCGCAACAAAAATTGGTTAGATATTTGTCGACCTCTATGCTGAAAATAATTTTTACTAGAGATCGTAATTCAAGAAATTTTCAATCGAGCTAATTACACTATTTTGCTTGAATACACTATTTAGGATTTCGAATTCTGTCTTATGGTTTGGATTGTTCGTACTTAGTTTTTATTTTATTTCTGTTTATTCTGTTGTGTTCAGTTATGCTTCCTATACAGCGACATGTTTTAAATACCATTGTAAACTATTGTCTTTCTAGAAATATCAGAATCTTGGATTGCAACAGAAACGAATCAGATGTTAACTAAAACGATCCCATGACACTTGCAATTCGAAGAAAATGTCGATGCCGGGAAATAATTGTCACCTACTCGCATATCACATGAAATTAGGACGAGTTCACGAAGTTATCCGAGGATATTTTAATCAATTATAGATAACTTCTGAACATGTGGATGGTTGGTCTACGTGGTTTTTTTTTTACAGGAATGCCCTATATAAGCGGCGCCCTTCCTTCCTTCCATGGCTAGGGTTAGGGCTAGAGTTAGACATCGTCTAAATAAATCTATTTTCAAAATTCCAATGACCTCTCGAATCAACCTGGCAGAAAGCCTCTAAATTCAATGGACCTACTAAAAAAAAATTTGATTCGGTAAATAAAACATTTTGAATTACAAACTGAGAAAAGACAGCCAAACTGTATAAAAAGGGGCAGCCAAACTGAGCAGAAAGCAGTCAACCTGCGCCAAAACTATGCTACACACCAAACTGGATAGTCGAAATATCTTTAGAGTTATGTATAATTTGTCACGTGACCTGGGGTTATTCTTCCAGTCCAAATTACATCAGCGTAATTACCGCCCACACGAGTCCTGTTCTCCTAGAATTAGAGCACTCTTATATCATATTAACGATTGGAGAAAACAGGCTACAGCGACAACTAAATTAGTGTTCTTTTTTTGAAACAAAAGGTTTTCGCTGTCAGAAACTCAGGCTTTCCTAATATAAACCGACGTTATTTAGCTATGAATGATCGGTATTCTAACTTGTAAAACACTTTCAACTGTTTAAACAGTATGTCTTGCAGAACAATTACATGATCTTGTCGATAAACGTGTATTTTTACACCTCTAAAATAAAGCCTCCGGTTTATGTAGTGCGACAGCTATATACGTGAAACTCGCCGAATATTTTTTTCGTTAATGACAATATTTCTTGATAGATATACAACATTCGTCTTAATGATTTTAGTGAAATGATCAATGGAGTATTTGGTTAATGTAAGCTATGGTACAAATAATCTGACTTGATGTATGTTTACCATTAACTTGAAGGCATGGCCTTTAATAGAGGGGTTCAGATGCGTTCCGAGAACGAGGTGATTCCCTTTTTTGCATACTACGTCATCAGTTATATAGGGCTTCCCCTAAGCGACAGACGAACTCGCTCGTTAAAAAGGACCGTCGCATTTTGTCAAGAATGCAGATCTGAACCTTTCTAATATGTTTTGAGTTCTATTGAGAATACTGCTAAAAACACTATTCCTCCAGCTTGAAAACCATATAGTATTAAAAATAAATCCCTACTTAAAAAAAATGTCTTACCTGGTTAAGTTTGTTTATATACGTCGTACACCTGAAACAAACCATAAATCATAAGATAAGTTAGAGTACTTGAAAGTCCTCGCGTGAGGAACATGGTCGGTAGGATATCAGAACTCGATAAAAATGTTCCGGCGCGGAGAAAAAAAGAAACTTGTTAGACGTGTCAGGTGAACTGTCAACGTATATACTGCCCAAAACTCACGGACTGATACGCAAGTCGTGCGGTTAGGGCGTATACCGAGACTAACCCGTATACATATTGGCCTGCAGATAAGACGATACATTTTCTTACCTTCTACCAAATATCAATATAATGTCGAATCTGATTAAAACAGCTCCTATTTCGTTTCGCTTTATATAGTTCAAATTCTCGAATTACTTGTGTTCTTCCGAGGGCTACCGAGAGTATTAAATAACGAAACGAAATATAGAACTGTATTTTAATCAGACTGGTGTACGTCATAATTGAGAAATTCTATATATCTATAATGGCATAGCCCCGGGAATCTTTTTCTTAGTATAGATTTATTTTAGAATTCAACACACACACGGCGTTTGATTATCAGTACAACTAGGCGACGTACATCGTAAGAAATAGTTATTGTGTTTGTTTTATTCATGACCATGTCTACACTTGGCGTTACTTAACACGTTACACGATTCCATTGAGAATTAGAAAGATTAATAAAAGAGTCGTCCCTGGTATATGGTATTGACTAGAGCGTGATAAATTTGAGAAAGTTATATTTGCAACTCTGTGGTAATAAAGAAATATAAAACTGACAGGTGATCTAGTGTCTGGATAATCATGTTTATAGATGTGATGACATATCGCATTCGGCAAACCTCGACAGATTCCGGTGCCCTACATCTAGACTCGGCTGTTTGATGAAGTCCGCCATTTTGGAACTATTTTAAAGGACCCGGATAAACAATGGCTGCCCCCATGGCCATGGAGATTATAACAAACTAAAAAGATGGCTGCCCCCATAGAGATTATATCTAGAAAAGACGCCATTTTGGGACTATTTTGTGAAAGCGGCACGTTTTCCTGTTGAAGTAAATCGGTAGTTGACTAGCCGCATCGCAAATGTATGGTCGTAGGTACATATCAATTACTATAATACATCCGAGTCTAGATGTAGGTTACGGAGAGTACCGGAATCTGTCCAGGTTTGCCGAATGGACATATCGCTGTCGCGTTTATCAGGTCACTCATAATTAATTACATGTACACAATAAAACAAAGTCTTAAAAGGCGGGATGGATTAATTCCAGAAAGAGAGAGAGAGAGAAATGGGATTAAACGTCCACTCAACACAACTAGGTCATTTCGGGACTAACACATGGTCCAATTTTATTTCAACAATTCGCTTGTGCCGGGAGGAAACCGAAGTGCCCGGAGGACACCCACGAGGTTGAGAAGAAATTCCATAGAGGCCAGAAGCACTTAACAGACTTTGGTGAGCACAATATAAACTATATGAAAAGATAAATAAATTTCATTTTCCCACTATTATTAATAGAGACAAATCAGGTAAGAAAAGCCAAAACAATGAACAACAAATTAAACGTTCTTTTAAGTAAACTTTAAATTGAATAATGCTAAATTTGTAATCTAACAAAGCAGAAATTCTGTGGGGTTATAATAATAATAATAATAATAATCGCGTCATTTTACAAGGGTAGCAAATTAGGCCTGAGGCCTTTTTCCAATTTGGCCCTTGGCACAGATCGTGCGAATGAATTCGATCATTACTGCAGGAAGAAACCGAAGAACTCGGGGGAAACCTGCCTGATCGGACGGGAGACCGAATATCCCTCTCACTTACAACTTTTACAACGATAAAGTTCTTGCCCTGAGCTGGGATAGAACCCTCGTTGCATTGGTGAGAAGCCGCCTCTCTATCGCCACGGCTATCCGACCAGCTTCTCCCTTCTATGATACCCCCAGTATGTACGTGTTTTGTTAAATCGTTAATTCAGTCCTATACACGACCGATAGGCCATCCATGTCTACCGTGTCCGTGTGCGCTAGATAGGCTTTATACAAATATTATAAATTGAAAAGTTCCCAACATTTGGTATCCTCTGCAAACGGTATGAAAAAACAGCGCCACCTATAAATGTTGGATAAAGTATTTTGACGAGGCTCCATTTAATAGGACTGCATCTAAGTCGGGGGATTATCTACCGGTGATTATTATCTGTTAAATAACCCATTTGAGTAAATTTTAGCTCGGACTAAGAGCCTTGGATAATAAATGTTGCTAATAATTCAGCGGTTTAAAAATAAGGGAAGGGAGGGGGATAATAAAGTGTGCGCATTAGATCAGAAGGTCTGTCATAGAGGCAAGTTGGCGAGGTGTCGATTTTGGCAAGGAATAGGGTAGCCTCTGTACGGTTTCCGCCCTCTGATTAAGACCCCTTTGGGTAAGCCAATTTTTGAAGTATAATTGAATCATATGTTAGTCCCGAAATACCTAGTTTGGGTCGAATAGACCGTATACCTCCTCCCCCAATCCAAACACACACACACACACTCCATCTCTCCCTCTTTCTCTCTCTCTCTGTTAAAAACAGAACGCCTTTTATACAGTGTGAATGTAGTTATTTCTAACAGTATATGTTTTATTGTGTGTCATTAGGCTCACTTGACCAGCGAACCCATGCTATTCATGTCTTCCAGGGAACATAAACCAGTAATGAATTGATAACTACAATAGCCGACTTCAGGCTTTACAAGAAAAAAATTCTTTTGATTCTGAAGACCTTCAATTGAAGGTGATTCAAGCGAATGATGCCATCAATGTTCCTCTGTTGACCTGTAATTGTTGGCTTCATGTCAGGAATTTCTTATGTCAAGACTTATAAAAGCAATCAAAGACTTCTTACAACAAAATCAGGAAACTTGTGTAGACAGTGTCAGGCACAAAAAGTATAAATAGTTCAGTGTGATACAACGATATTGAATGAGAGTATATAAAATATGGTTTTATACCAAATTATTAGGACCTAGAAGAGCCTTAGGAGTCTAGTGAGTCTTTTAGAAGGGACCCAGAAATGAAGAATCTTAGGATTCTAGTGGCTAGTCTTTTAGAAGGGACCCAGAAATGAAGAACCTTAGCATTCTAGTGGCTAGTCTTTTAGAAGGGACCCAAAAATGAAGAACCGCAGGATTCTAGTGGCTAGTATTTTTTGAGTGACCCCAAAATGAGCCTTAGCATTCTAGCGGCTAGTCTTTTAGAAGGGACACAGAATAAAGATCATAAGCATTCTAGTGGCTCGTCTTTTGGAATGGACCCAAAAATAAAGATCTTTATCATTCTAGTGGCTAGTCTTTTAGAAGGGACCCAGAAATAAAGATCCTTACCATTCTAGTGGCTAGTCTTTTAGAAGGGACCCAAAAATAAAGATCCTTAGCATTTTAGTGGTTAGTCTTTTAGAAGGGACCCAGAAATAAAGATCATAAGCATTCTAGTGGCTAGTCTTTTAGAATGGACCCAAAAATAAAGATCCTTAGCTTCTAGTTGCTAGTCTTTTAGAATGGACCCAAAAATAAAGATCGTTAGCATTCTAGTTGCTAGTCTTTTAGAAGGGACCCCAAAAAAAGATCCTTAGCATTCTAGTGGCTAGTCTTTTAGAAGGGACCCATAAATAAAGATCATTAGCATTCTAGTTGCTAGTCTTTCGGAGTGGACCCAAAAATTAGACCTACTCACGAACACCTTGACATGCCATAAACTAGCGATACGAAATTGGGTTTACTTTCCTGCAAAAATCGAGCTATTGAAGTTGAGTGCACGCCATGCAGTCTGCTAAAAGGGGGGGGGGGCGAACAACGCCTTATCTGCTTACTCTTCGTCCAATTTCAACTGCATCGGTTTATTTTATGTGTACACCATTGACTATTCTATATATCACGTCATCCAGCGTGTTCCTCACTTGGCCTTCATCCCAACGCCTCTGACATGAGGAATCCAGACTAGGGATGCTGAGCAATTCTCTTAGTCAACACCGAAACTCATCCCAGGATACCCTTGTTAGTTGGGTAGCGCCTTACTCTCAGAGTCGCCCCCTCCTCTCACATTCAATTAACGCTGACTGTTGTAATTTAAGGGTAGAGCACTGTGGCTAAGTGGGTAAGACGCTGGATCGCTAGCCCGGAGATCGGGTGTTCGATCCCTGCATTGGCCGAGAAAGTTCATCAAGATTTTTTTCCGGTGTATTTCCCCCTTGTCAGCAGGACAGAGGGGCTGACAAGGACCGCTGTCTAGTCGTTCGGATGGAGCGAAAACCCGAGGTCCCGTGCACACATTGCATTGGCGTGCATTGTCATTTATAAGTCGATAAAATAGTAGGCCGTTGCGTCGCTGCCCGGGCAAAATTTCACTCATAGCACATTGTATGGCGTAGTTTAGGAGCAGAACAGTAGGACGTTAAACCCCATTCTATTTTGTGATTGAAGGGTATTAGAATACCAGATACCAACCACTTCTCCCTGTTCCAGTCATGTACCCCAGAAACTCTTTTAAATAGGTGGCTTATTATTTTGTGTTTTTAACTCCCTTTGTCTGTTGACTAGAAATGTCACAATGTCGAAAAAACTGGAACTGGCAGTTTTAACACATTACAAGGCTTATGCCACATAAAAAGACCTTGATAGCATAGAATATCGCGTGCTCTATCTCCGCCAATTCCACACCGAGCTGATTAAAATAAATGAAGTGAAGATAATATAGATATATGATATAGGTATGTATATAGGTAAAACAATGGTGTATAAATAGATATAAATTAATAAATAATAATCAATACACGTATTATATTTCACTTAAATTTTAAAGACAGGAATCCTGTTACCAAGAATTAATCAATACTGTCTGGGACAGGGAGTGGCGGGCGGGATAGCCGAATGGTTTGCGCGTGTGCCTTGTGTCATAAGGTCTGTCCAGTCGCCTGTCCATCCTCGTGTGTTTTCTCCGATTTCTCTGGTTCTCTGCCACCGCTGAAGACACCTAAGCGCAGTCCCGAACGGAATGGGGTTTAACAGAACACATCACTTCCTTTATTTTTATACTTACATAGTTTTTTTTTATTTCAATAAATACGTGTGCAATACAAGGGAAACATTATGTCCAGGCAGTGGCCTTTGCGCCAACCCTTCATTGTTTCGAATTCCAACTGCCAAGAATTACTTTACGTTTGCGACGTCCCAGTGGTACCATTACGTCAACCAACTATCGACACACGCCTTGTGCTACCTTGACCTACATAAATACCTACTGTAGCTGGTGCAAGCGGTTACATAAAATAGTGGGCCAGACTTAAGAGGCAATCGGTAAAACATCAATTAGCGAAAGGGCGTAATCCAGAAAAAAATATATCACATCTAATAAGTGTGAATATATCAATAAAAGTATGGTTATTATTTGTTCTGGGAATTTAGTTTTAAACCTATATTTTCTAATTAAATATGGAAGCCACTGTGGTTCGATATTAGTGTTTAGCTAAAATGCCTTAAAGGCAGAGCTGGATTAACCTTGTCGACATACCAACGTGCGAGGCCACCATTGTTGTTTGTTCAAATTGTTCGTACTGACCGCGTATTGTACTAGTATATATACAACTGGTGGTAGGTTTTTTTTTACGTCCATAGCAGTTATATCTCATAACAACCTGTCATGAAGTCATCATAGGTTGATATATTCGTTCATACCAACCGCTGATGACGTCAGGACAGGTTGACATTTCATATCAACCGCTAAATACGTCACCTCAGGTCGATACATTCGGTTCATATTATTGACCGCGGATGACGTAGATGATCGAAATAATACAAAAAAACACAGAAATATTTTTTATTCTTTTGACAATTAAATATTGTTATGGACAGTTTGAAACATTTAGGGCTGAAATAGACGGCGGACTTATCGGCAAATTTAAATCGGTTATCCATACTCCATGTCTAAGATATCTTTCAGAATCTTCTTTCCATGCTTTATAAAGTATTTAAAACAGTCGGTCAAATCCTTCTCTAAACATAGTGAAAACCTTCAGTCACGGTTCACAGAGTCAGTATTTTCGGAAAAGAACGCCTTTTGATCCAGATTTACTTTAGGTTTCAATAGATCCTCATCGATAGTTGCATTCACATCAATTCCATCGTCAATATGTGGCAAAAAGGGATTGATTATTCGTCTGACTTTGTATTCCTATCCATTTTGTCCACGTAATTACACGTGATTAATTCAGTTATGTTCGTTATTTCACGGAAACTATCGAGTAGATATCCAACCATGGTTGGCTTTTAATGGAAGAGTTAATTTAATTTAAGGGTGGCCGCTGTATATTATGTCAGATAATATAAACCTAAACGACTCGGATAGTTATGTTATAGAACCCTTAGGCCTCACCCGCGGGTTCTATAACATACCAACCTCGAGTAGGTTAATATCCTATACGTACATGTACTCCCCCCCCCCCCCATTGAGTGTTTTCCTCCAGGATTTATTTTTTTTAAATTAGGATTAATTTTAGTGCATCTGAGACAATTTAAACAGCGAATTCGTTGACAATTTGCGTATTTTAAACAGACCCTTTCTCTCATGATGTTTTCATTTACTCTATTTTAGAGAAATTATTTTAGGTTAAACATTAAACTCCGTTGTCTGAAAGTACTATACTGTGATTACGTTAATTTCCCGGGACTTATTGGGCCCCATTAATCACATCGCGGTATGGGGCCAAAAAAAAAATAGTGCCTAACCGATCTCTGGCCCACCGAAAATCTGTTGGTACCTACCAGTCCCGGGGCCCCAGATATCCCTTACTGCCCAGAGCCCCAATCCTCGCCCCTCAGCCCAGGTAGGCCCTACTGGTTAGCTCCGTCCTGAAAAAATATTAGTATGGTCCAGAATTGTGGGGGCCCCTAAATGTCCCACTTTGTCCCACTTTGCCTCCCCTAGATCCGGCACTGCTTAAAGGTACCCCCTAATTTTCAGTCACGTGCATTAGCCCAATAGGAGCAGAATAGTAGGACGTCAAACCACATTTCATTTCATACATCATAAACGACCAATTTAACCTTTAAAAAAAATGTTCTAAGTGACAGTAGAATATAAACGTTTCAAAAAACTCGAAATATACCTTGTGTTTTGACTAAAATCGTCGATTTAGGACTTGAAATGTCGGTCAAGTATCTTAGTGTCTGTTCTCAAGCGCAGCTAACTGTAAACAGACAGCGTAAGTTTAGTATGTTCCCTCATAGCACACGCAGCATGGTTGGTAAAAAAATGTAGAACATATTAAAATTATAAGGAATACAGCTAACCTAAATTTGCGTCTACCAATGAATTCTGCCAGATTTAAAACTGTTGATTTTTTTTTTATTAAACAGTTTATTTAATTAACCTGATCGTTTACATATTTAATTATCTGACACTATTGGTTAAAACTCACATACCTGGAATTTTCCTCGGGCGATTAAATATACCAACTCGTGTCAGGATGGAGCCAGTTCGAGTCAGTGACGAACTAGGGGCAATGATGTAAAAATTGCTTTCTAGAAATTAAATGAAATGGGGTTTAACGTCCTACGTTTCTGCACCGACTGGGCTTATTAAAAGTGTATCCTGACCTTTCTAGATTTTGCACAAATTTAGCGCGTAGCATGTCACCAGTTCATCTAAACCGACGTAAATGCAAAACAAAGGAGGGAATCACAAACTATTTGCGAACACCGTCAAAGTCTTTAGGGACCCCCGACTCATTCTAAACCCCATCCCACCCCTTCCTCCCTGATTCGAGTCCTGATATTTTTCTGTCTTAAATATTATTTGACTTAGTCTTGAAATTAGTTTGTATGTGTTAGGAGTGTGGCGTTAATTAATGTTGAACTAAGATTCTATCAATTCCTGACTCGCATAATATTACTGTTGATTACATATTATCTCAACTCATTTCATCTACTAACAGAAGTGTGTCATACAAAATACAAATAACCGAAATGAAACGAAATGGGGTTTAGCCCCCTACCTTGCTGCATCGACTCGACTAATGAAGACGGACATACGCCACGCAGTTTGAAATGAGAAACATTTGGAGGACCTGCTTCTATATCGAATTCCAACTGCAAAACGTTCTTTTATATGTGCTAGCCAATAAGTACACCGAAAATAGGTTTTCCATCCCATCCGAAAAACTATACGTTGCCCCCTGTCCTTTCTCCCCAACAAGGGGTAACACACCTGAAAATTTCCCCATAACTTTCTTTGCCAACAATGGAACCGAGCCAATGTCTTATTAATGCGAGCCAATGTCTTATTAATGAGCCAACGTGGCTGTCTTGATCAAATAAAAGATTCTATAAAATGTCCTTTAAATAGTGTTTCGAAATTTGCCAAATTTCCTCTAAGTTGTTGATATATTTTTCTAAATATTGACCTCTTACTATTGACGTACACAAAGTACACTCTAACAACCACACGTGAAATAAAATATATTAATAATGTATAAACTTAGTATTATGAATCACATCGTTTAAACACTTCATCGCGTGCATTTTGCATGCCGATAGTTCATTGGCCAATCACGCTATTTTACCGACATTTCGCCTAATAGTTTGGATGCAGCTATGGCGGGTGTGGCACCAGGCAGGGTAAGCTTACTCTTCCGGACACCTGTTACCACTGCTTGTCGTGTATTTTTGTACACGCGGAGCAGTCCATTTGCTGATTACACTAATTTGCTTTAATACACTTTTTTGCCTATAACTTTTTTAGGACTTCGAATTCTATCTTATGGTTTGGATTGTTCGTACTTGGTTTTTTTTTTATTATAGCAAACTAAAATATCTGTCGAATCTCTCGCAAAGGGATTACTGGAAACGGATGAACAATTTGCTTCAACCTACACAAAAGCCATCAATGCATCTGTTTAATGTTAACGATTATAGTCTATAGTCAATATATCAAATCACTATTTTACACTACCGGAGATTAATGTGTTACCTGAATCTCCAAAAGTATGTCCCAATCATTCCTGTAGCATAAATGCAGTAAGCTATAAATATATATGAAACTTATTGAAACAGTATTACCCCCCCCCCCCCCAGGTAAGAGAAGTTGAGATAAATAAGGGTTTGGCAATTGATATCCAAAGACAGTTCGGATAATATCATTACCTTTGTCGCTACCCATAACATCCCAACTTCTTTAAAACAATGTACGAGAGCAGGGCAATCCTGGCATCAAACGACAACCTCAGAACGAAATTTGATAATGTTCAATTCATTAAATCACAAAGACAGCCACCTAATCTCAAACGCCTCCTAACCAAAGCAAAATTCAATTCATCTATCACAAGGACCGGCTTTTATGTATCTTAATGCTTTGATCTTCGATGTAAATGTTTTAGACCCATTGTCGTCTATCTCCAGGTTTCAAAGAATATTGAGTAATAGGCTACACCCTTTAAGTAATCTGTATAGTTTTTAATGGATTAAATTATCAGCATCTTTGTATTACTTCTCAAAAAATGAACTTTTCCTTTTGGTTTCCAACAGGGGTGAGGGGTGGGGGTATGTACATTATATCAATTTATATATATAAATACTGCAAATCATTCGTTAAACAAGTACATGTGTACTATATGAACCGGAATCCGACGATGACGTCATCTGCGCCATCTTGGAATTTTGACATCAAATCAAAGTTCATAAATCTATGCGCAAATGCCCAAAGAACAAGCATGTCAAGTTTGTTTGTTTGGTATTATGTAAGGGTGTTTGAGGATTGATTCGATCGTACCAAGTTTCAGAAGCTGAAATTTAATGCAACCAGTTCCCGTTCAAAGAGAATACACAGACTCTCTCTCTCTCTTTCTCTTTCTCTCTCTATCTCTCTCTCTCTCTCTCTCCCCCTGTCTTTCTCATGATTTTATTCCACAAACTCCAATATTATAATCATATGGTCAGTGATACTAAATGCGGACTATTTAAGAAGATAAAACTGATATAACGCCCGGAATGACATAAATACAATAAGTATTAAACGATGAATAGAATGGTAAACGTATAAGCACCATACATAATATAGTATGATTTGTCGTTTTACTAGTACAGACAGTATGGTGATTTATAATCCACGACGCGACAACAAGTCGATTTGTATATTAACAGATGCTGAGAATAGTGACAGACACTCTAGATCTATCTGTAATAGAATGTCAAAGATTTTACCTATCCATTATAAACAATTGGGAATGAATTACCAAATAGACATTTGTATGTAACGACTTTAATTCCCTTTTCGTTCTCTATCACAAACATAACGACTTTAATTCCCTTTTGGTTCTCTATCACAAACATAACGACTTTAATTCCCACCAGTTCTCTATCACGAACATTGAATGATTACATCAACAGTAATTATTATATTACAGCATGTGTACCGTGCGATGTCTACTATTGAAACAGACAGTTTCTAATTCATCCGGGGAGAGGGGGGGGGTGAGGAGGGGGGTATCATATGTTATTCCCGCAATGACTTTGGCTTTTCTGAGTGGACGTTAAACCCCATTTCGCACGTTAAACCCCATTTCACTCCAATAAATGTAGGAAGTGTTTTCAGATTCGTCGCATTTTTCTTTTAAGTGTTACACGAATGGGTGGAGGGTGTGGGGGGGATAGTCGTTCGAATGGGACGACATGTTTAAAGGTCCTATGGCTGTCGGGTCAAGATACCCCTATATGAGTTATCATACTGTATGGACGAATTCAAAAGCCCAGTTGGTGCACTAAAGTAAGACGTTAAACGACATTTGATTTCATTTGATTTACGGGGTTTAACGTCCTACTGCCGCGACTGGGATAATTGAGAAGGTCAAACGCCATGGAGTGTGCTATGGGGGAAATTTTGACCGACGTATACATTGACTTTTATATCGAATTGAAACTGCCAAGGGATCCTTCGTGTGCAAACCAGTGTGTGCACGGGACCTCGGTGTTTGTACCATTCGAACGACTATACGTTATCCCTTGCCAGGCCAACGGTCTTTAACTACTGACAGGGAGGAACCACACCGGAATATCCCGATGAACCTTTCCCGCCGACGTAAGGATCGAACACAGAACCCCCTGGTTAGCGCACCAACTCCTTAATCACAGAGACATCATTGCCCTCTATTGTCATACAGTATTGACATATTAGCTATGGGTTTCCATAATAATAAATTCTAACTAGTAACGTGTTGATCAATATAATGTTATCAAATAATAGGATTATAGACAATATTGTAACTATATTAATTTACCTGTCGATATATGAAAAAGACATCGTTATCCACATACGTGAGAGAAAGAGAGAGAAAGAGAGAGATTGGGAGAAAACGAGAGCGGGAGAGAGAAATGGGGTTTACTGTTTAATGTCCACTCGACACAAATTAGGTCATTTCAGGACTAACTGAGGTTTAATTTTATTTTATTAGGTGTCTTTAGCAGTAGGGGGAAACCGACGGACCTGGATAAAATCCATGAGGTTGGACAGGCGACCCTACTCCTTCCACATTATCGCTCGGAAACCAAATATACTTCTCCGCGGGCGGCGTGTCTCTTATGTGCAAAATGCGTTACCCAATGTTGGCCACGAAGAAAATGTTACCCGGATACCTACTTTAATTTCGAATTCCAACTGTCATGGGTTCATTTACGTGCACATAAACGTGTAATCGGAACCTAGGTTTTTCGTCCAATCCGAACGACTAGACCATGTTCCTTGTCAGGCCTTATTGGAAAATACCGAGGAGCGTTCTCAACCAACACCGCCTGGTTAGCCGACTAGAGCCTTACTCACTAAGCCACCGTGGCTATTGCTACTTTAAGAACAGCTAATCTTAATATGGTTAAATTAAGTGACATAAGTTAGAGAGGTTGTGGATTTCCATACTGTTACAGAGTCCAACTCATTTCAAACCAAAAATTGATATCGTTTCTCATGAACGTAACACGTTTTTCGATCATGATAACTGTAACCGAGCATTTTTCATAAATGTAGTCAATTGTTTACTAACCAGGGGTGCTTGATCAAAATCAATAAATTCGATAAAATTGACAGAGTTGATCGAAGTTCTAAATGAAAAAACAAAATTTTCATGTTGTCAATGTCATTGTACGACCCGGGGTTCTGATCAGGTAAAGCATAGCCTGCTTCGTGTACAACACTGACCTGTACTTATAAAACTTGAATTTACTGCCTCGTGTACGAAAACGGCAAGTACATTAAACCGTTTAAAGCTATCACACCATGTCCAATTAATCATTTAACTCAAAGCATAAAAGATGTTAATTTTAAAAATCAAAAACACAAAACACTTACCTAAATCAGACCAGAAATCAAACACAAATTTACTAATACTGGATGTTCACACGCAACACTATTAATTATACATACACATGGAATGGGTTCTAAGAACGTCGTATAAACTGCTGTAAGTCCACGAATACAAGTCTACGAGTGATACGTGCATAGTGCTAACGGTTCCTTTTACCTAGGACATAGTGGTAAACACCACTGTCAAACAACGTCAGGAGGAATTGTATTGTAAATATGAAGCTATAATGCCACTGAACTGTTTATTCCGTCGTTGTAAATTCCTCTGTACACATAATTCAAATTCTTACGAAACTACTCGAGCACAATAAACACACATTGTGAATTCCAACGTTTTTTTTAGGGTTTCACCGCTTGTCATTCGATTTCTATTCTGTTAGTGAATTACTCTATGTTAATAGTAACTTGGTTTTGAATGAGTGTCGGCACTGTGCTTACATTATCACGCGTTCCCAACAAAAGAAAGGCCCCAAAAGCAAAAAAAAAAAGAAAATAAGCAAGTTTAGTTCTAAGCAATCGCCTTTTGTAAGCACCACTACTGGCTATACTATGGCTATGTGAAATATACTCGATTGATAGTAGGATAAAAGTTGTTGGATGGCACAGGGCGATGAAAATCAATCGTCGTGTATTATATAGTATATTCCGCTGTACTCTCTTCGTCTCATAATTCTAGTCTAACATCGTATACACAGCTGTGGGGGTTACGTAAAAGAAGAACTCGATCCATGCCGTGGCATACGAATCGAAATCTTAATATCTGCTGGCGGTGAATATACGGGGCATTATGTATATACGAGCCATTGTGGTGTCACAGACTTATATCGCAACTTATACGTTTTTTTATTAGATATTTATTTATTTATCATCTTATAAAACATCAATATTATATTAAGGTGAAATTCGTTCGAGGCTCATGAACTCAAAATTAACTAATAATATAAAATTTACAAATACATGATGGCTGACAAGAGAGAGAGATCGAATGGGGTTTAGCGTCCACTCGACAAAAACTAGGTCATTTTGGGACTAACGTGTGTTTTTCAATTTTTTTTCAATAATTCGCTTGCGCGTAGAGGTCTTTAGCAATGGGAGGAAACCGGAGTGCCCGGAGGAAACCGACGAGGTTGAGAAGGCGCCCTTATCTCCATGTCACATACGCTCACACTAGGGCTCGAAACCACAGCCACAAGCCAGAGGTTACCGGCCAGCTAGAGTTCGAAGCACTCACTCTAGACCACTAGGCTACCCCAACCCCGAGAGGGCTGATAGACAGTTGATTTATATATTGACTTAGTTACATAATTATCAACCATTTATAATAGTTTGGCCACAGTCGTAACAATTACGAAAAACGGGACGGAGATGGGGGAGCGATAGAGATAGAGGAAGGTAAGGGGCGGGGGGCACATCCCACACGATTACTGGAACAATGGTAAACACCCACTACACATCACCTGTACTGATACAACGTTCACTAAAAATGAACACAATTTAATAATTTGATAATAATAGGACACTTATTACCCTCGACCCAATCAACATGTAGTCCATTTATACTCTAGACCTATACAGCATGTAGTCCATTTACACTCTCGACCTAATCAACATGTAGTCCATTTACACTCTCGACCTAATCATCATGTAGTCCATTACCATCTACCAAATCAAATCTACCTAATCAACATGTAGTCCGGCCTTCGGTTTTTTTTTAGTAACACAAACCCTAATGCAGAATTATTTTTGAATGATTAAAGGGACAATACCACTCTTGCTGGCTTGATGTTTAAGTGTTCTACCTGTTGTGTAAATTATCCATTACATCATACTTTACTTGTCCAGAGGGTTCGGAAATATGTTTAAATCCAAGTTGCATTTGAAAGTGTTTACGTAAAGCTTTACAAACCATGTTGTTACCGTGTAGTTGATTTTTTCTAATTTTTTTAATTCGGTGAGTTAAGATGTAATTTGTATCATCAATTAATTGGAATATTGTAAGATAGTACAATTTGTTGACCAGAATAATGATTGAAGCATATTAATCAGTAACAAACAGAGTGGTGTCGGGGCTTTAAGATACGTCACTGTTGATATTTTCATGTAACCATGCGTAAAATAGAAGAATTTCTTTGTAATTTATAGGGTTAAAGGTTGAATAATGGCGTCAAATTATTCGCTCATGCGCAAAAACTCACCTACCTCCTTTAAAACTGCCATATACAAACGTTTGTTTAAAGGTCATATAACGCCATTCTCTGTTATCTTTAAATAGACAAAATCAATCGAGTCTAAAAGGGCATATTGCGGTCTGTAATATGAATGTATATAAAATAATTTACAGTCACAATTTACAATAGTCGGCAGTTGTTAGCGCCTGCTCAGTTGATTCTACACGGATTGTTTTTTTTTATTATTATTTTTTTGTCGTGATTCGGCGAGTTTTAATTATTTCCGCATTGTTGTCTCTTGGGATACGCTTTTTTTTTTCATTTTGTTCATTTTAATTGGCGAAATAATGTCCAAAGTTCATGACGTGTTTTGACATTTAAATGTTCATTGTGTCTTTAGTATCTTACACTTTCACGTTAAGATACCAACATCAATAAACATTGAAATCTAACAATGCTGAATTCTGATTCATCCACTGGAGCCAGGTGTTCTGACGTCATATATGGATTGTAGGTTAGGATAAGGGTTAGGGTAAGGGCTGTGGCCTGCATATTTCGTCAGAGCCTCGAGATGTAGACATGGCTACCCCTAACCCTAACCCTGGGCAAAGCCTAACTCTTATCCTAACCCAAAATCCACATATGACGTCTTAACACCTGGCTCCAGTGGATGGAAAAAACGCTTGTCAAATAATTATCGATAATATTAAGTTAAAGGTTTAGCTCCTCTACCTTGGGGGGGGGGGGCAGTTGAATCTTAAGGTCTGCGTGGTTTCGATTCCCTGGTTGTACGTGACACGGAGTAGGGTCGCATGTCCAGTCCGCGGGATTTCTTCGGGTCCTTTGGTTTTCTTCCACTGTTAAAGAACACCATGCCCAAGCGAATTATTGAAATAACTTTGTATACAGCTTGTGTTGTATTTCCCCATTTTAGTATATAGCATTCCACATGTTAAAAAACACATAACAATATGGTTTAGACTTAGTCCAAATATTAAATAAAGGGCCCTTTTTTTCAAGGTATATAAATTAAATAATAAAATAATGGAAATCCCTCTGTTGGTATTTGAAGACTGTCAAAGATAAGATTGATTATGCATGTCAGCCCAACACCGTGATTAAATTCGTAATATCGCTTAAGCCATTCATGAATTGGATGAATTCGATACAGACGTAGAAGATTATTAAATTATAACGAAGATTAATGGAGCTGTGTCTATCTAGAGTGTAATCAAATCTTATTAAACTTGGTATAAATGTAGAAGTGCGAATATTCACTGATAAATGAAATGGGGTTTAACGTCTTACTGTTTTGCTCTTAAAACAGGCTAACGAAGACGGCCATACGCCATACAGTGTGCTATGAGAGAAGTTTTGTCCGGGCAGCGGCTAAGGGATCTTTACGTATATGCCGATGTGTACACGGGACCTCTGTTTTCGTCCCACCCGAACGACTAGACAGATGTCCTTGTCAACTCCCCCGTCCGACATCACTGGTAAGGGCAAACCACACCGGAATTTCTGAAAAAAACGTTCTCGGCCAATGCTGGGGATCGTACACCAGACCTCCAGGATTCAGTGATAAATAAACGTTGGTATCATGTAGAGTATAATATGTTTAATTATTATATACTGTACATTTTAACCCATTTTATTATATTTATATAATATGTATGTGTTTGTCATTATTACTATGTATATACACACTTTTTGCAAATAAACTATTTTATTTAGGGAGAGCGGTTTTACATAGGCTAAGCCTGTTCCCCAATCCTATTCAGTCAATCTGAATAAAAATATTGTTAAAAAAAACAACTATTTAATACCGACTATTACTACGGGGTGATTGTCTTTGAAACGGAAGAAAAGCTAGAAATACTCTAGAAATGTAGAAATAAGAATGTCTAATGAGTTAGAATCCGTCTAGAACAATCAAGTTTTCAGTGAGCTTCTTCAAGTTGCGATTATAAACGGTTGATAGAGGTCACAAATATACAAATATCCACATAAACAGAAGGTGATAAAATGGAACTGGAGGAACTATTTAAAACTGTTTAGCCATCATTCTAACCAAACAACAATTAATGAATGAATAAATAAAATAGGATTTAACAGAGTCTCAGTGAGTAATGTGTAACGATGATGTTAAATGGTAATTCGTAATGGTGGTGTGTAATGAAGGTGGGTAATGGTGATATGTAATGGTAATGTGTGATTTTAATGTGTTTGATGGTGATATGTAATGGTTATGTGCAATTACGATTTGTAATGTTGATGTCTAATGATGATGGATACTTGCGATGTATAATGGTAATGACTAATGAAGATGGATACTGGCGACGTGTAATGGTAATGACTAATGGTGATGGGTAATGATGATGGATACTGGCGATGTGTAATGGTAATGACTAATGGTGATGGGTAATGATGATGGATACTGGTAAATGGTAACTTATAATGATGATGGATACTGGCGATGTGTAATGGTGATGTCTAATGGTCATGGATACTGGCGATGTGTAATGGCGATATGTAATGGTAATGACTAATGGTGATTTCTAGGGATGATATATACTGGCGATGTGTAATGGTGATGTCTAATGGTAATGAAAAGTAACCATATTACAAATTTAAAAGTAATGAATACATATTGAGTAATGCACCATTTCAAACGTAATGAGTAGTGTAGAAGGCAGTGGACAATGGAAAATTAATGAATAATTGAAAGGTAATGAATAGTGGAAAGGTAGTGAGCAATGGAAAGGTAGATGGAAAGGCTGTAAGTAATGGAAAGGAAACGTAATTAATTACATTCGTCAGCCCTGTGATGTGATACGCAGCTAATGTAACTTCAATTGTTAAATCAGGGTAGATAACCGATACAAATGACCGTCGATTCATATACATTTGAATAGACCAGCCTACGAACGCGTCGCAACTTGTTATTTATGTCAATTAACTAATCTAATAATAGACGAATTGAATATATATTTGTCTGGGGTTTGGTAAGTAAACTTAATTAACGTTAGAGCACGACGAACATTGCCACCATATAAACCATCGTTATAAACAAAATTACTTATCTCGAAGTTTGAACTCAATGCCCAACGATCGAGTTAATTTTCAGGAGATACACCCACATGATTCAATTTGTAAAGTTTCGGTGAAATAATGGGATGAAAATGTAAATGTAATTTTAATTGGTTCGACACGAGAGAGAGAGAGGGAGCGAGAGAGAGATGGAGAGAGGGAGGGAGGGGGTAAGGAAGGAGACCACTGTTTTGTAGAACCATTTCTGTATGTCTCTAAAATACTCTATTTCTTAAACTAGTTAGCAATCAAGATAACATTTAATGTACAGCTATAAGTGACGTTAAGGTGATTATTACAACTGACAGAGCTTCAGCCGTATAGATTTCTATATTAGTAAGTATTTTCAACAATTAGTCTGATAAAAGTCTGATTAATGACAAAATAATTCCATCGCACACAGACTCATTGGTACTTTAAGCCTAGCTCACAACTCGTCGTGCGTGCTACTACGGGTAGTCTACGGGGGGAATTTTAGAAAATCCGTGCGTGGGACTGGTCGTAAAGACTTTTGATCCTGCGCATACAAAATCTTCACCCTGTTCACCGATACTCTCGCCGCCCCCCCCCCCCCCTTGTCAGTGATGCAGGGCGTGCGTGCTACTACGGGCAGTCTACGGGGGAATTTAAGTAAGTCCGTGCGTGCGTGGGCTTTACGCGTCACTCCCGAAGTAGATCGCAGACTGGTCGTAAAGACTTTTGATCCTGCGCATACAAAATCTTCACCCTGTTCATCGATATTCTCGCCCCCCCCCCCCCGTCAGTGATGCAGGGTGGAGTTTCCGGTAATTCATTCGGATGACGATAATCTGAGGTCCCGTACCGTGTACAAATTGACGTACACGTAATATATCCATTGACAGTTAAAATTCGATATAAGAGTAGACCGTAGTGCCGCTGTCCGGGCAACATTGCCCTCTTAGCACACTGTATGGCGTATGCCCGTCTTCCATTAGCCCAATACGTACGACGGGTTGTGAGCAAGGCTTTAAATTTACATTGTTCACTTTTGTGTAACTGTCTAAATATTTATTTAGCTGGTGTTGTGCCAACATTCATTTTCTGACCGACGGACAATGATAACCTATTTGATAAATTGATGATATTAAATGGCTATTCAACATGCTGAATAATTCAATAACTATGATAACATTATCATAGTTATTTAACTTCAAAGGTTATAGCGAAATTAATTATACATATTGCGAAGCTGCTCTTTGCTGGAAAGTATGGAAGCGCATAAAGGTCAATGGATTAAGAGAGAGAGAGAGAGAGAGAGAGGAGAGAGAGAGAGAGAGAGAGAGAGAGAGAGAGAGCAAGGTATGAGGCGTGTCCATTCCATATTTTACTAATTTTTGGCGCAAGTGACCAATCATATAATTGATTTCACATTTAAAACCATATAAACCGTCAGAGCTGTGGGCGATTTTGAGAGAGAAGATACTATTTAGGTATTCGTTGGGAGACACCGTTGAGAATCAAGTGGCAACATCTGTCGTAGGAAAGACATATGATGTAGTGGGATCCGTCAGTAAACTCGTTCTACGAAATGGTGGGAATGAGAGAGTAGAGAATGACTTTATTATAATATATGCGTGTAACCTATGTATCCAGTGTTACATATAAAATGTAGAAACAAACTGTGAAGTTGTTACTCCTGTAACCATAACCTGGCCAAGCTGCAAGATTCACAAATGTTTAAAATGGGGTCCTAGCCAGTAGAGAATTGCAAATATAATCAGAGACAATATTAGACGACCACACCACGGGGCTATTAAAGCAAGAATATCATATTTTCTAAAAAAGTCAAATTATAAATTATTTCTATGGCTTTTGCTCAATAGGTTATCAACTCACTTTTATACGACCATGGGCATTATTTCCCATCCTCCCATTAATGACACGGGAAATAATAACACAAGTAAGTACCTCCTTTGTTTTCCCATTCACTCCATGCATAAGCTATATTCAAACGTTGGAATTTGAACTTGAAAATGATATTTTTGCCAATTTCTCAGCTGGCAATAGTGAATTATAGGATTAATATAATTATTCTTTAACAGGGTAAGACTGTCTATGGATACCGTCTATTTTAAGGCTTTATTTTATTAGATTTTAAAAATAAAACTCAAAAATATGAAATTGTAGCTTTAAAATATATAGCAGAGGAGAGTATGTGGCACACATTTAATGTGGATAATATTTAAGATTGGGTTTTCCACATCTAACCAGCGACTTATAGCACCGATGCACTACAAGTTTGAAGTGGTTGCCGTACCGCATAGTGCTACCTGTAATCGTCATGTTTGTGTTAAGATATTACTATTCTAAAGCTTTGTCAGTATACCCCAGGCGCTATGTCAAAATATTTTATATCGAAATGGAATATGTTGACAAAACGCATTTAAAACGAAATGACAATGTACTTCATAGCGCGTCGATAAAATTGTATCTCCAGCGGTAAATTGATCGCAACGATTACAATATGTTGACATATCTAAGTATCTCTCGCGCTATTGACCCGTATACGCTTCCATACAAAAGCCCTTACACGTATCACTACGTTTATTAAAATTTCATGCCAATCACAATATAATCACATGGGATTAACGTGCCACTTTCTGCATTGAGTGGTACAATAACGAAGACGAGCATACGTGACATAGTTCACTATGAGGGGGGGGGGGTCCTTGATAGCGGTACATAGCCTACTCTTATCTAGAATTCCAACATTCACACATTCACGTGTTCTTTTTTTACGTGAAAGCCAATGTATACAGAACCACAACTTTTCGTGCAATGCGAACGACTAGACACTATCATTTTCTACTCCCCGGAAAATTCATTGTTACGAAGAAAAATTAACTCGTGACCACATTGTTTACGAATCAAGATTAGCACGTGACCACATTGTTTACGCATAAAAATTACCTCGTGACCATATTGTTTACGAATAAATATTACCTCGTGACCACGGTGTTACGAATAAAGATTGCCTCGTGACCACAGTGTTTACGAATCAAGATTAGCACGTGACCACATTGTTTACGCATAAAGATAGCCTCGTGACCATATTGTTTACGAATAAATATTACCTCGTGACCACAGTGTTACGATTATAGAGTACCTCGTGACCACAGTGTTTACGAATTAATATTACCTCGTGACCACATTGTTCACGAATAAAGATTAGCACGTGACCACAGTGTTCACGAATAAACATTATCACGTGACCACATTGTTCACGAATAAAGATTAGCTCGTGACCACAGTGTTACGAATAAAGATTAGTACGTGACCACATTGATTACGAATCAAGTTTACCTCGTGACCACAGTGTTTAGTATCAAAGATTACGTCGTAAATACTGTTTGTACGAGAACCAACCCTAACCCATTACTTTATAGATACATTATTTATGATATTGGACTACCCCAACCACGGGTGATCTTTATTAGGATTACCCTAACTCTAACCCTGTCATGCATGGTTACGAATAACAGTTATTATAATAATATCAAAGTGGTGAAATTTACTATACCTGCTAAAATCCTCGAACTGTACTCCTTGATTATAAACTATACCATTTATTATTATTATGGTTGTAACACACACTTGTTTCTACCTATATTATATATATATATAACTTGACAGGTATGATGAAGATGTAACAGTCTATTGATGTATATCTATAGGTATATATATCCTGTTTATATCTGTTTAACATATCAACATACTTTAACATATGTAAATATATATCTATACAGTCTAGGATCACTTACAACACTACCCAAGTAGTACCTATACTGAATTGAATTGGATATAGAGAAACGGGGGGTTAACGTTCACTCGACACAGACTACTTCATTACTGGACTAACACACTGTTAAATTTTATTTTAATAATTCGCTTGCGAGTATGGGGTCTTTAGCAGTGTGAGGAAACCATGGGACCAAAAGAAACCTAACGAGGCTGGAAATGAAATGTGGTTTATTGGCGTTGTGTTCTGCTCCGACTAGGCTAATGAAGACGGGAATGCGTCATACAGAGTGCTATGAGGGAAATTTAGCCCGGGCAGCGTGGCTGAAGAAATTTCTCCCTGACACGGATCCAGGCTTTGCCACATCATTTTTACAGGTCTTTCACAGAAAGGCTTAAAACGTTTTAGCCAGCCCCCGAAGTTGTTCTCCAATCGTTATTTCGCCGGAAAGCAGTTTTATTCCCGATGACATGAAGTTCAAGTCATACTATGATTGATATTGATTTTCTGTGACAGGCCGCTCTTAAGAAAATGTAAAGAGTTAGTTTAACAGTCCCCACATTTTTTAAAGCCACTTTGAAGGGACTATTAGTCTTGCGGGTTGATCAGCTTAACAGAGAACGTGTTGAAAGATTGTGCATAATAAATGTTGTAGAAAGAAGATGGATGTAACTGCGAGTTGTATTTCTACAGAACAAACTCCAAACACACCTCAACACCGTTTATCAACTAACACAAATAAATTAAAAACATATCTATCAAACATCTTCGTCAAACAAATAATTATAAACATATTCATAAAACATCTTTGTTATACAGATATAAACAGATATAAACACATTTATCAAACACCTTCGTTAAACAGATATAAACACGTTCATCTTTGTTATACAGATATAACACATTCATCAAACATCTTCGTTATACAGATAAAACACATTCATCAAACATCTTCGTTATACAGATAAAACACATTCATCAAACAAATATAAACACATTCATAAAACACATATAAACACATCCATTAAACAGATATAAACGGGGAGAAAGAGAGAGAAATGGGGTTTAAAGTCCACTCAACACAACTAGGTCATTTTGGGACTAACATATGGTTTAATTTTGTTTCAATAATTCGCTTGCGCGTAGGGGTCTTTAGCAGTGGGAGGAAACGAGAGTGCCCGGAGGAAACCCACGAGGTCGAACAGGTGCCCCTATCTCCATGCCACATACGCTCACACCAGGGCTCGAAACCACAGCCGCAAGCCAGAGGTTGCCGGCCAGCTAGAGGTCGAAGCGCGGCACTCTAGGCCACTAGGCCATCCCAACCCCCCAGATATAAACACATCCACCAAACAGATATAGACATCAAACATCTTCGTTAAACAGTCACCCATTATGCAACAGAAAACCAACCACCTTCGTTAACCCTATTTAAACCCTGACTATATATGGGGTGTTGCACGTCCCTCCCTGGATTTACAGGACGTCATATTAATTATGATGTCAACGTAATTGGAGCTTGACATTTCCCAAGCCGCAAAACCAACATTTCGGGTATATGCGATACAACGTCAAGCCGGTTTTGCGGCATTGCGGGTTCTTAGGGTTAATCAATCACGCACCATGCAAGAACTATTCAGTCATCTTCGTTAAACGGTCGTTATCCTACATACATAATTATAGAGATAACAGAGAAAAAATTTAATTGAAATTAAAAAGGTTTAGTTTAAAAGTGCGTCCTGTCTTCTTTGGATCATTGTTGTGGTTAAACTACCAAATACGATATGATGTTTTCTAACAGGGGATCCATGTCGTGGTTAAACTACGCCACACGATAGGAAATCTTCTACCAGTGGATTCTTATTGTCGTGGAACTATACTCACTACCATGGTTCCTTATTGTTGCTATTATATCAATTAATACGTTTAGCTAGCGTCGTATTATCCTAAAGGCTACCGGCACTGAAGTCCAGTCGCACACCAAGAGAAGGGGCCCACCAAATTCGGGACCAAAACTGTAACCTTTTTTTCTGTCTTTTGTTACTAAATCTTTACACTATAGATACAGCAAAGGTGAGATACGCCAAGGCTGGGTGAAACTATCAGAAAAAAGAAATTATAGTTCAATTCATTTGAAAATTGGATGCATAACCAGGGATGACCGACAATAGGTCCTCCCATCCTTTCGCCTTGCCCTGTCTTAATACTTTAGTTGGTCAAAAATGATGTAACTATGATAGCCATGGAATGTACTGCACCCCCCCCCCACACACACACACACACACACCAGACTTGCCGTCTAAGGCGTATATCCTGTCAAACAGCGGCACCCAGCTGGGTGTGACCAATACAAGGCGGTCAGTATCTGGAAGATGAAAAATTCAAACATTTGGTATTAATGCATGTGGATTCGTCCGTGCTCTTGAAATTTTGGCACTGTTCTAAATAAGTTTATTGAAAAAAAAATTAGAAAAATTAGACATCCTGCTTAAATTTAACTAAAAAAGGGAGGGATTTGGCGTAATGGTTAGAGAGTAGGATTTGTGACCGAATGGTTGCAAGTTCGAGACCCGAATTGTGCGCCAAGTTCTTGTGTCCTTGAATAAGACACTTTATCCCTGTGTTCCAGTCTACCCAGCTGTAAATGGGTACCGGTAGAATGGTGTATGTGTATGTGTTACACAAAAAACTAATGCGCTCCTTGAATTTCAAGTTGATGCTGCATGTGTTGGGACTCTTTCTAAGAGTTCGGGGGTAAAGGGAGGTAATCAGGCTTTACCTGTATCCTAGAGACCGGGATAATAAATGTGTAGCGCTTTGAGCATGCATTTCTGGATGGATATATGCGCTTTATAAATATACATTATTATTATTAATGCGGCTATTTTGGTTTTGCTTTCTTCATGCTTATGAACGGTTGTCTAATAAAATGATGGAATTTGTCTTTGTCACTCCATTATGGGGATGTCGAGAGACCCAAAGAAGCTGTCATTGGTTAATACGGCAGATGCGTGGGCTTATGACCCATATGCTTCTTCACGAACAAGGAGCTTTAACGCTCTTTTTAAAGACTTTGTGAAACCTCTCAAGTTTAGGTACTTATTAGCGAATATACACTGTGGACCAGAATACACTGGTGTCTTAATCTCCTGTAAAACATGTTGCTCCACAGCTTCGGGTCTCTTCATCATGGCGATTTCCGTGAACTCCACCGGGAAGATTACCAGATAATAAGAAAATCTCCTTCTTCTGAGATCAACGGGTCGTCAACAAGTGAAAATTAATTCTATTACGTGTGTACTAGAAAACATGAGTACTCCGTGTAGAAGACGATCACTTCTCTTCTTATACCATCATGTTTTATTGTATCTATAGGCGAGAGTTCCATATTTAAATCACACAATGTGGTTGTATGGGTGTTAGCACATTACAGCGTTGTCTGCAACATTGCTTTGGTAATAGTGGACGTTTTATAACTCTATTTCACAATATTACAGCTTTGTTTGACGATGTAAATATGTTTGATGTAGATAGAAGCTTGCGCCCCCCCCCCCCACACACACACACAGGGGCCGCGGAGCGGGCCCGATTTCGGGGGGGGGGGCTTACTGACCATACCCCCCCTAACCTTTTTTCGCTTTTGGCGACATTTTATTTTCACTATTAAAAATTATTGCCGGGGCTAAAGCCCCCCTAGCCACCCCCCACCTCCCGGCTCCGCGGCCCCTGCACACACAGACACAATTTTCGTATGACGTTGCCAGGAAAAATAGAATCCAAGACTTGCGAAAAATGATGGGTACTTGTAGCTTGTCCAGCCTTATTCCGATCGAAGCATATTCCCCAATAGCGATTTTCCAGCGTGTGCCCAGGTCAGGATCTCGTTTGAAACATATATTTTTATTTCATTTTTTAGTTCTTTTTTTATTTTTCAATGGAGCCGGAGTTTGATCCCAGTATTGGCCGATAAAGTTTCCCTTTTTTCGGCGTATTTCCCCTTGTCAGTGGTGCGGGTTGGGCATGGGACAATGTATAATTGTTGCTCTTAAAAGAACCCAAGTCAGGTGTAATTCGTGTTTGCCGACATGCCGCTCCCCGGACAACATTGGCCTTACAGGCACACTTCAGTAGTCATTGTGGTACATAGAAGTAAGACGTTAAACCCATTTCTTTTCTATTTTTAAGACTTGGACAACTTCATCAAGGAGGCAGTGTGAACGTTTCAAGATTTGATATGGTTTATTTAAATCGGGTCTTCATATTGATTTACTGAGGATGCAATTGTTCACTTCTCGTTGAATTTAGCTATTTCGTATTCATGTATTCTAAAATCCTATATAATTGAATTCAATTTACAGGTTCATACACTTACATAGAACATAACTGGTAAAGAAGAGACTACAAAAATTTGTAAAATCAATAGTTTTCCGGACTCTTTTTTTAAAAAAACAAAATCGGGGATTATCTGACCTAGACAACATATCCTTTAGTTGTGTAATCTATTTTCAAAATATGTCCATGAAAGTATTAAGAAACTCTTTCAAGTTAGAGTAGCTTATCCTCGTGGTATATCCTGTGTCAGAGTCCCGCCGGGTGACCTTCATGTTTCTAAGAGAAGCTTATCCCAGTTGATTGTCTTGGTCACAGCCTGGGGAAACAACCTAAAAAAAATGAACATTATTTTGTAGACGTACTTGATATTTCTTGTTATAGTTTGCAATATATGTGTAGTCCATAAGTTTGTCTTATCGTGGGGGGGGGGGGGGGGGTAAGCGGGTAAGAATCTGGTTCGCTAGCCTGGAGGTCGGTTGTTCGATCCCTGCATTGGCCGAGAAAGTTCATCTAGATTTTCCGGTGTGGTTTCCCCTTGTCAGTGATACAGGACGGAGGTCTTGACAGGGACATCTGTCTCGTCGTTCGGATGGGACAAAAAACCGAGGTCCCGTGTACACAATGGCTTGCACATAAAAGATCCCTTGACAGTTGTAATTCGATATAAGAGTAGGTCGTAGCGCCGCTGCCCGGGCAAAATTACCCCCTCATAGCACACTGTATGGCGTATGCCCGTCTTCATTAGCTTCGTTTCATTTCATTTGTCTTATCGGTTGTATTTTCATGTCATGCGAATGTCTTCACTTACTATTACCTATGATCTGTGTTCAATATAATAATTACAAATAGGCGAAGGTTTTGATTAAAATAATAATATAAGAGCCATAAATGCTACTTGAGATTATGAAAGTATAGAATTGTTTGTGTTGATTATTCTATGTTTTCTTTCAAGGTTAGATTGCCTAGTCTATAAAGCCTAATGCACACCAGCGAATTTTACTCGTGGTGAAGCAACGAACATCCAGCGATCTGACAGGTTGTGGCTATAGGTCACGTCAGAGGTCACACGAGCAGATTTTGACCCTTGAGACGAACAATTCTTTCTTGCCGATTATCTAACATTTTGCCCCGTCTTCATTAGCCCAGTTTAGAAGCAGCACAATAGGACGTTAAACCCCATTTCATTTCATCAAACATTTTGGATATATTTTCCACTGGTTGTTTACCGGACACACGTCGATATCTGTCGTCATCGCAATGAAGATCATACGGGCGATTTATTTCTAGTGGCAATTAACAATTAGTAACAAATTGTCAAAGAAAATCACCGGTGAGTTTCAGTCTTTAGTAGCTTTTATTTCGCGGTGTCAGACCTTCACACAGTCAAGCTGAAATTGAAAGACAATCTATTGCGTCTGCTCATTAAGCGGCTATATTTAGAATTTATGTCTAGTTGACCAGAAGCTAATTGGCACAGGAGGCAAATCTTGTCTGCATGTTAATATTATATAATTGCGATTGTAAATAAACTTCATGGTGAAATAGAATCCAATTAGTACCCTATACGATTGTTCTCTAAACCTAATTACGAAATTGTAAGGCATAGATTTCTTTGACGCAGAAATTTGCTTTCGGTCATTTTCGTAATCAAGAGAACCTACTGGCCTTTTAACGCTGATATGTAGTATTGTTGTGATGAACTAACTATACATAGACGTAATCATGATTGCAGAAATCATCCACAATGAACAATTATCTATTCAGTTTGGCTTAAAGATGCATTATGCAACGGCTAAATACGCCTTTTTGTCTTCAAATGTTATATAATAAACTATTAATTAGGCATTTATTCATATGGCAAGTACACTATCAACCCTCTAGAACATCGGATGAACGCGAAATGGAATGGACTAGAACACCTTTGCCATTTAATAATTTAAAGATACATTATGGGAGATTACATAACGAGTTGGCAGTTCCCACTATAAAAGTTGAAAACTAGATAATGCAAAGGCAATTTTCTGAAAAATTCAGTCAAATTGATCCACAATGAACCGAGAAATAAGCGATTGAAAGTTGCGCATAGCCTCGATCATCATTACTAAAGTCGGTACGACAAAAATCATAGTCTCTATTTTCCATTTAATCGTTAAATCGAGAAGAAAAGTTATGTAGCAAATCGGATCATAATCCAACAAAAATCACAGGCTAGCTTTGACATCGAAAGTTGATAATGATCTGGATTCGTTAATTATTGTCTAATTAATAGTTTATATAACATTTCAGGCCTAAAGAAATACCTACAATAGACATATTTAGCTCTTGCATAATGTATGTTTAACTTTAATATGGATAATCTAGACTTTGTTTATTATATTTTGATTGTAGAATCGGAATTAAGTTGTCAAAGCTTCAAGCACTCTTCTTAACTTGGCCCAGAATAAAGTTATTTGAATGAAATTTGCTATATATTCATTTATTCATATCGGTCTTTGAGCTATTATAACAAGAACGACCAGCCATCTTACATAATGCAACTTTAATGTCAATCATAAGATATAATGAGAAAACAGCAACATTCCGAAAAGGTACTGATTGCGCCTGTGTGAGACCCAAAAGTGGAAAGGAGAGGTAGTGATGGATCCTGTGATTTTGTTTAAAAGAGAAAATGTAGTAACTTAGTCCCTATACATGTGACCCCAACATTAGATAGACGGGGGTGTGGGGGGGGGGGGGGTACTGGCGACACCAACAAAAGAGTTGGGTGGACAATGAAATTCGAAGTGATGTGCGAGGGAACAAATAATATGAAAGAGAATGAGAACAAAGATGTTTTTCGGTAGAGTAAGAAAGTCTATCTGTTTCACAGAGAGAGAACTATGCTTTCACAGGTGTGTGAGAGAACCAGTGGGTTTCACAGGTGTTTGAGAGAACCAATGACTTTTCTACAAGATGAGTGAGAGGATCAATGGCTTGTCTAGATGAGTGAGAGGATCAATGGCTTTTCTAGATGAGTGAGAGGATCAATGGCTTTTCTAGATGAGTGAGAGGATTAATAGCGTTTCTAGATGAGTGAGAGGATTAATAGCGTTTCTAGATGAGTGAGGGGATTAATGGCTTTTCTAGATGAGTGAGAGGATCAATGGCTTTTCTAGATGAGTGAGAGGATCAATGGCTTTTCTAGATGAGTGAGAGGATTAATAGCGTTTCTAGATGAGTGAGGGGATTAATAGCGTTTCTAGATGATTGAGAGGATTAATAGCGTTTCTAGATGATTGAGAGGATCAATGGCTTTTCTAGATGAGTGAGAGGATTGATAGCGTTTCTAGATGAGTGAGAGGATTTAATAGCGTTTCTAGACGAGTGAGAGGATCAATGGCTTTTCTAGATGAGTGAGAGGATCAATGGCTTTTCTAGATGAGTGAGAGGATTAATAGCGTTTCTAGGTGAGTGAGGGGATTAATGGCTTTTCTAGATGAGTGAGAGGATCAATGGCTTATCTAGATGAGTGAGAGGATCAATGGCTTTTCTAGATGAGTGAGAGGATCAATGGCTTTTCTAGATGAGTGAGAGGATTAATAGCATTTCTAGATGACTGAGAGGATTAATAGCGTTTCTAGATGATTGAGAGGATAAATAGCTTTTCTAGATGAGTGAGAGGATCAATGGCTTTTCTAGATGAGTGAGAGGATTAATAGCGTTTCTAGATGATTGAGAGGATTAATAGCGTTTCTAGATGATTGAGAGGATTAATAGCGTTTCTAGACGAGTGAGAGGATTAATAGCGTTTCTAGATAAGTAAGAGGATCAATGGCTTTTCTAGATGAGTGAGAGGATTAATAGCGTTTCTAGATGATTGAGAGGATTAATAGCGTTTCTAGACGAGTGAGAGGATTAATAGCGTTTCTAGATGATTGAGAGGATTAATAGCGTTTCTAGACGAGTGAGAGGATTAATAGCGTTTCTAGATGATCGAGAGGATTAATAACGTTTCTAAATGAGTGAGAGGATTAATAGCGTTTCTAGATGATTGAGGGGATTAATGGCTTTTCTAGCGGAGTCAGAGGACCAATGACTTTTCTAGATGAGTGAGAGGAGTAATAGCGTTTCTAGACGAGTGAGAGGATTAATAGCGTTTCTAGATGAGTGAGAGGATCAATGACGATTGTAGACGAGTGAGAGGATTAATAGCGTTTCTAGATGAGTGAGAGGACCAATGGCTTTTCTAGATGAGTGAGAGGGTCAATGGCTTTTCTAGATGAGTGAGAGGGTCAATGGCTTTTCCAGACGACTGAGCGAACCAGGACCAATTACCTTCCCGGGTGTACTGTAAGAGATGACCAATTGGTTCTGCCCCGAGAAGAGTGGGTTTTATGAAAGGTAAGCCAAAGTCTTGCGCTCCGTGTTGAATAAGGAACCCATCTGCCTGGTTATAAAAGTCTGAATTCTAGCTCTAATTGGTATCATTAATACCGGCCTTAAGGTGATGTAGACATTGTCCTCATTAGGACGTATAACAGCTATCATAAATATATTTTAGATACATGTACTTTAAAGGTGCGAAATTACTTGACGAATATTTAAATTTCAGTTACGATAAACAAAACGATAGGTCTGCACCCCTTGGACCACGGATTATCAATGAACGGTACATACATGCCTATCTATGACATATATTCACTTGTTTTACAGAGCGAGAGAGAGAAGTGAAGTTTAACGTCCACTCCACACAAACTAGCTCATTTCGGGACTAACATATGGTTTGATTTAATTTTAATAATTCGCTTGCGCGTAGGGGATCCTTAGCAGTTGGAGAAAACGGGGTTCCCGGAGAAACCCCACGAGATTGGTCAGGCGACCCTACCCATTGTCACGTACTACCGGAGATTCAAAAACCACGACAGTTGACCCAATGAGAGTCTTTATGATACAGCGCTCGCTCGCAAACCATTCGGCCATCCACCCCTCACTTTTTTAAGTATGTGTTCTGAAACTTTGTATAATGGGATTCCAGTAATAAAGATATATTCCGTGAATGTTGATCAGGTCAACAACTCAAACCCGTAGGTATATTTTTATATAATAACACAGTCCTGATTCTAAAAGAAAATATAGATGTTAATATATTTGACATAATCCCGGATTGATATGTAGAACAGAAATGATAAAACATTTTATATTCAGTACAGGATTCGTGTGTTCTATGGTTCCCAGCGCCATCTTTAATGATCAAAGAAAAACATATCCTGCAAGATAACAAGCCCGTGTAGAATGGACTTAGCCGACAATATTAACAGTTCAGGTTTTTCACCGAACATAATGCATTAGAAATTACAATTGAATATAAATCACTTTAATTTCACTAAGAAACCAATAATGATCGAATCATGTGTGTTGTTAAACACGAAGGATTCAAAACAGCGAATATTTTTGGTATTTTATAGACATGTCCACATAAATCGAACATTTATATTATATAAAAAGGAGGTCAGAAAACTCCTACAGATTCCCCAACTACAACCAATTATAGTATTCTATATAAACTAATTGGGTTGGACAAATACAATTTCTATTGAGTTTTATACACAAATCCTGATCTACTTCGCTTATATAGAGTTTCCTACCAAAAATAGATGACATATTTATTTGATTATGATTGTTTTACACAGCCACTCTATTGAGGGTAACAGATTAAATTGCCAGTAACACATATATCGTTCATGGTGCCGTTAGCATATCATCAACTGTATGTGGGATGTGGAGGAGGGTGCAGAGTAGCATGTCCTCAGAAGTAGGGTTGGGGAGGACATTCATGATGCAGAAGTAGCAGCCATGGCCGTACTATTAACTGGAACGAGGAGTGGTTTGACAAGGGCATGTTCATTGTGGTTGGGGAGTGGGTGTCTTTTGCGACAAGATGCGTGGCGAGTAGCTTGTCTACTGTGGGTAGTCTGGGTGGAGTCCAAAAGAAAATACATCCCAATAGGGGGCGTTTAACGTCTATCGGTAGTTTAGTTAAAGACCAAAAGAAAATACACCCCAATAGGAAGTGTTTAACGTCTATTGGTAACGATTCACACCTATAAACTATCAAAACACTCCACAGATGTATCTGGAAGGGACATTATGTAATTGTATTTGTTTTAAATATATATGTAATTTAAATGTTTGAACAAATTAGCACCTGTGTATTTATCTGATCTTTTAAATATGTATATACCAGGGCGATGTTTACGCTCTTCAGATGATAATCTTCTTTTAAAGCCCAAATATTCAAAACTGTTAACTTTTGGCCAAAGATCTTTTAGTGTTCAAGCTCCAGCTTTATGGAATAAGCTACCATATGATATTAGGTCATGTAATAATGTTAATACTTTTAAGCAAAAACTAAAAACCCATTTATTTCTTCAAGCGTTTTAGATTTACATATCTTGTTTTGTCTTAGTATTGTATTGTTAATTTTATGAGTTTAAAATTATAAATATTTATATCTGTACCATTGTAAAGCACCTCTGAACACGTGTATGTGAAAGAGGGGCTATAACAAATGTTTGTAATAATAATAATAATAATATTGAAAGAATAAAACACGGTCTATGATAATACACGTAGGTAATGACCATTACGTCTCATTGTCTCTTCTACCATGGACATTATAATAAATAATATGACTTTGTAACGACCCTTAAGCTTGAATTTAGAATATGAACCCACCAGCTCTCTCAACTGTATGGATAACGGGTGTATCGCACAGGCAATGGTTTGGTGACTGGGGGGGGGGGGGTATTTGATATGGTGGCGAGATGCATTCATCTATCTATATATCTGACAGAACCATTTACTTTGATGCATCCATAATATGTATTTTAAAAATAGCATCGTCTCTACTGAATTCAGTTATTGTATGTTTTGGTTTTAAGAATTCGATCAAGGGGGACGGAAACCCTGCTCTCCCCATAGCACAATACATGGTGTCGTGACGGGTCTCTTATACACTGTAGTTAAATCTGTCGCCATCAAGTTCAGGTTTTCATACAAATATTGAACAAGGCATTCTAATTATTTGGTATGGTTCGTATGGTGTAACATAATTCAAAATGACTTCCGTTTAACCGGGTGTGTTATGCACAAGACTGCAATTGGGTTATGAATACACCAGTGGTCTCATACCTGGTGAAAATAGAAGAGGGGATTAAAAGGATTAAGAGACTAACTAGTTTTGTTTGGTTTTCTGTTTGCATTATGACGTCAACAGGAGTAAATTGAGTCATTTTAAATAGAAATCACGGAACAGAAAATAAAAAGGAAAAAGGAATTGACTTTTCTCAAAATTTCCTGCTTTCTTTCCAATATTAAAGAGGTCGGCTCGCAAGTTAATTTCTAAAATAATGAATTGCCATAAATGCCTGATAACGTTGAGTGGACTTCAAAAGCCATTTCCGACCGCATTTTTGTATTGACCAATCTTTTTACAAGGATAACAGGATATCCTGAACCACCAAGAAAACATAATTTTTGTAATGATATTTTGATGGTTCTAGCCATATTAGCAGTGACATAATTATAGGAGAATGTGCGGTCTAAATAGTACGACAAGATCTGATGCTATCATCCAATCTTCGTATTATGTATAAGCTTTTAGTCATTAACAGGCTTCCTTGTTCCTACGGACTCATTCTGTTTGATCAGATTGTCTTAGATTGGCACAGACAAATGAACTCTTCCTCTACAGACATTCGCTATACGATAGACTTAATGAAGCAGCTGAACTAGATTCCCCAGTAAGGTTGTTCTGTTTGAGCGCGCGTTTCGTTAATTGGTTAGAAACACTTCAGTTACTTAACAGAAATCGATACGACTTAATGAATGGTAGAATATCTAATTTGATTCTTGAAGTCATTCAATCTTTTTGTAATACCAAGTATTTGTAGCAATAGAGTCAATGGCGGCACGGTCTATACGAGGTTTGGAATTCTTTAAACTCTTTTTTTTACTAACGAAGAATAAAAAGCTAACGTTCTTACTATTCAAACGCCAGATTTTTTTTAGAGACGTGGGAGACCTTATAGTGCGAATATAATTGGCCTTCTCTTTTGAACAAGAATTAAGAGAAGCCGTTTAAAGTTCAAGAATGGTCAGGCATTATGCAATAGGTCGGTCATTTTAAGAGTTAATTTGTATTTATGCGGTTAAGTGTGCAATATGGTTGAGGAGATTTTGGCCCAGATAGCAGAATTTCTATTTCTGTCTATACTTCTTCGATTTCCAACTCTCACAGCTATTTGTTACGTGTTTACAAATGAACCTCCGGGAGGTTTTTTACGTTCTTTTTGAACAACTAGGCAGACTTTCCTTGTCAACCCTGCAGGCAAGACTCCTGATTAGTAAAGACACCCGATTTTGTTTAGATTTAATTAACTGCAGTGGTCCTAACACAATTAATATCAAGGTTAAAGCTAAGCTCATCTACGTCTAATTCTGTATTACCAAAGGTTTGAAGCTTAAGTTGAAAATGTTCAGATCTTCTTCTCGGTAATCACCATGCTAATGAGTATTCAATTATACAAGAAGACGGTATTTTGTCAATCGGCTGAAAGCGAATATTAGTGATGGTTCTTCTTAGCTCCCGACCCTCTGGCATATTTTCCACCGTCTCGTTTTTCGAACATTTCTTTATTTTTTATTCAATTATCTATAAGAAGACGGTATCTGTCAAAAGGCTGAATGCGAAAATTAGTGATGGAACTTCTTCACTTCCGGTATATTTTCCACCGTCTCATTTTGGAATCGAGTTCTTGAAGATATGACCGGTGTGGTTGTCACGTTTCAGTGGTGCAGGGTGGGATGGGGGGGGGGGCTGGAAGGGACAACGTATAGTCGTTAGACTGACGTGCACGTAAAAGAATGACAGGTGGAATTCGATATACAATAGGCCATAGTGCAGCTGTCTGGGAAAATGTTCCAGAGAGAGAGAGACAGAGGGAGAGAGAAATAAGGTTAAACGTTCACAGTTGGAATTTGATATACAGGCCACAGTGCAGATGTCTGGGGATAATTTCAACAGAGAGAGAGAGAGAGAGAGGTAGAGAGAGAGAGAGAGGGGGAGAACGGGGGGCATTATCTAAAGAGAGAGAAATGAGGATTGACGTCCTTTTGACACAAACTAGGACATTTCGGGACTAACGTATGGTTTAATTGTATTTCAATAATTCACTTTCGCGTTGGGGTCTTTAGAAGTCGGAGGAAAACCAACTAGGTTGAATAGGCACGTGCTAGCCATTCGGTCATCCAACCCCTCGCAAACTTTCCACTCATACACTATATCGCGTAAGCCAATCTTCATTAGCTTAGTCGATGACAAAAGCTACGACGTTAAACCCCATTTCCATTTCATTGTTTTAGACTGTTGGCTTCTGGCTCTTGACTCTTGAAAAGATAGTGTCATAACCCAGTTTCAGTGACCTATTATACATGTAGGACGACTCGCATTGTGGTCATGGAAACATTGTTCGGTAATGTGTCTGATTCTTTGAGGATGTAATTAAGTGAATATTCAGAGATTTAAAACATTCGCCTTCTCTTTTGAATACGAATTAACAGAAATCATTTAAAGTCAGGAAGGTCAGGAATTATACGAGGCATAGAGAAGGCGAGCATTAATGATTGAAAATAAATGAGATGGGTCGATGGTTTGAAAGGAACCTTTTCAAGTCAGACCTGTATAGTCCAATCAAATACATAGTAATTACGAAATCCCGGTTTTAAGTAGGACCAATTAATGAGTAACAATACAGTAGGATGTTCAACTTTACCTTATATTGCTGGCGGAAGAGAGGGGAGCGGAGGTGTAATACGTCATCATTTCCAATCAGATCCTTCTAGTCAAATAGACAAATCGACCCGACCCGAAATAAAACATAAACTACACCACGCCATAACCAGGACCGTTTTTAATACTTTTCACGACAAAGCGTCTCATCTCCTCGTTGATTATTGTCTAATTAATAGTTTATATAACATTTCAGGCCTAAAGAAAAACCTACAAAAGACATATTTAGCTCTTGCATAATGTATGTTTAACTTTAATATGGATAATCTAGACTTTGTTTATTATATTTTTATCGTAGAATCGGAATTAAGTTGTCAAAGCTTCAAGCACTCTTCTTAACTTGGCCCAGAATAAAGTTATTTGAATGAAATTTGCTATATATTCATTTATTCATATCGGTCTTTGAACTATTATAACAAGAACTACCAGGCATCCTACATAATGCATCTTTAACAGAAGGAATATTATTTATTATATTGTTTAAAGTTTCATTGGGATAATGTCATTTATAAGATATAACGAGGAAACAGCAACATTCCGAAAAGGTAGTGATTGCGCCTGTGTGAAACCCAAAAGTGGAAAGGAGAGGTAGTGATGGATCCTGTGATTTTGTTGAAGAGAGAAAATGTAGTAACTTAGTCCCTATACATGTGACCCCAACATTAGACGGGGGGGGGGGGGGGGTACTGGCGACACCAACATAAGAGTTGGGTAGACAATGAAATTCTAGAAGACGTGCGAGGGAACAAATAATATGAAAGAGAATGAGAACAAAGATTTTTGTTCGGTTGAGTAAGAAAGTCCATCTGTTTCACAGAGAGAACTATGCTTTCACAGGAGTGTGAGAGAACCAGTGGGTTCCACAGATGTTTGAGAGAACCAATGACTTTTCTAGGTGAGTGAGAGGACCAATGACTTTTCTACTAGATGAGTGAGAGGATCAATGACTTTTCTAGGTGAGTGAGGGGACCAAAGGCTTTTCCAGGTGAGTGAGAGGACCAATGGCTTTTCTAGGTGAGTGAGAGGATCAATGGCTTTTCTAGGTGAGTGAGAGGACCAAAGGCTTTTCTAGATGAGTGAGAGGATCGTTGGCCTTTAAAGGTGAGTGAGAGAATTAATAGCGTTTCTAAATGAGTGAGAGGACCAATGGATTTTCCAGGTGAGTGAGAGGATTAATAGCGTTTCTAGATGAGTGAGGGTACCAAAGGCTTTTCTAGGTAAGTGAGAGGACCAATGGCTTTTCTAGGTGAGTGAGGGGACCAAAGGCTTTTCTAGGTGAGTGAGGGGACCAAAGGATTTTCCAGGTGAGTGAGAGGACCAATGGCTTTTCTAGGTGAGTGAGAGGATCAATGGCTTTTCCAGGTGAGTGAGAGGACCAATGGTTTTTCTAGGTGAGTAAGAGGACCAAAGGCTTTTCTAGGTGAGTGAGAGGATCAATGGCTTTTCTAGGTGAGTGAGAGGACCAATGGCTTTTCCAAGTGAGTGAGAGGATTAATAGCGTTTCTAGATGAGTGAGAGGACCAATGGCTTTTCTAGGTGAGTGAGAGGATTAATAGCGTTTCTAGATGAGTGAGCGGACCAATGGCTTTTCTAGGTGAGTGAGAGGATCAATGGCTTTTCTAGGTGAGTGAGAGGATCAATGGCTTTTCCAGGTGAGTGAGAGAACCAATGGTTTTTCTAGGTGAGTAAGAGGACCAATGGCTTTTCTAGATGAGTGAGAGGACCAATGGCTTTTCTAGGTGAGTGAGGGGACCAAAGGCTTTTCCAGGTGAGTGAGAGGATTAATAGCGTTTCTAGATGAGTGAGGGGACCAAAGGCTTTTCCAGGTGAGTGAGAGGATCAATGGCTTTTCTAGATGAGTGAGAGGACCAATGGCTTTTCTGGATGAGTGAGAGGACCAATGGCTTTTCTAGATGAGTGAGAGGACCAATGGCTTTTCTAGATGAGTGAGAGGATCAATGGCTTTTCCAGACGACTGGGCGAACCAGAACCAATAACCTTCCCGGTTGTACTGTAAGAGATGACCAATTGGTTCTGCCCCGAGACGAGTGGGTTTTATGAAAGGTAAGCCAAAGTCTTGCGCTCCGTGTTGAATAAGGAACCCATATGCCTGGTTATAAAAGTCTGAATTCTAGCTCTAATTGGAATCATTAATACCGGCCTTAAGGTGATGTAGACATTGTCCTCATTAGGACGTATAACAGCTATCATAAATATATTTTAGATACTTTAAAGGGGCGAAATTACTTGACAAATGTTTAAATTTCAGTTACGATAAACAAGACGATAGGTCTGCACCCCTTGGACCACGGATTATCAATGAACGGTACATACATGCCTATCTATGACATATATTCACTTGTTTTACAGAGCGAGAGAGAGAAGTGAAGTTTAACGTCAACTCCACACAAACTAGGTCATTTCGTGACTAACATATGGTTTGATTTTATTTCAATAATTCGCTTCTTAGCAGTTGGAGAAAACCGGGGTTCCCGGAGAAACCCCACGAGATTGGTCAGGCGACCCTACTCCTTGTCACGTACATCCGGAGATTCGAAATCACTCCAGTTGACTCAATGGCAGGCTTTATAATACAGCGCTCGCTTGCTAACCATTCGGCCATCCACCCCCTCACTTTTTTAAGTATGTGTTCTCAAACTTTGTATAAATGGATTCCAATACTTAAAGATATATTCCTTGAATTGTGATCAGATCAGCAACTCAAACCCGCGTGTATATTTTTATATAATAAAATGATAATAATAATAAAGGCTAATTCTAAAATAAATATAGATGTTAATTTATTTGACATAATTCCGGATTGATATGTAGAACAGAAATGATAAAACACTTTATATTCAGTACACGAGTCGTGTGTTCTATGGTTCCCAGCGCCATCTTTAATGATCAAAGAAAAACATATCCTGCAAGATAACAAGCCCGTGTAGAATGGACTTAGCAAACCAGTCGTTCAATATTGACAGTTCAAGTTTTTCACCAAACATAATTCATTAGAAATTACAATTGAATATAAATCACTTTAATTTCACTAAGAAACCAATAATGATCGAATCATGTGTGTTGTTAAACACGAAGGATTCAAAACAGCGAATATTTTTGGTATCTTATAGACATGTCCACATAAATCGAACATTTATATTATATAAAAAGGAGGTCAGAAAACTCCTACAGATTCCCCAACTACAACCAATTATAGTATTCTATATAAACTAATTGGGTTGGACAAATACAATTTCTATTGAGTTTATTACACAAATCCTGATCTACTTCGCTTATATAGAGTTTCCTACCAAAAATAGATGACATATTTATTTGATTATGATTGTTTTACACAGCCACTCTATTGAGGGTAACAGATTAAATTGCCAGTAACACTTATATCATTCATGGTGCCGTTAGCATATCATCAACTGTATGTGGGATGTGGAGGAGGGTGCAGAGTCGCATGTCCTCAGGAGTAGGGTTGGGTAGGACATTCATGATGCAGAAGTCGCAGCCATGGCCGTACTAATAACTGGAACGAGGAGTGGTTTGACAAGGGCATGTTCATTGTGGTTGGGAGTGGGTGTCTTTCGCGACAAGATGCGTGGCGAGTAGCTTGTCTATTGTGGGTAGTCTGGGTGGAGTCCAAAATAAAATACATCCCAATAAGGGGCGTTTAACGTCTATCTGTAGTTTAGTTAAAGACCAAAAGAAAATACACCCCAATAGGAAGTTTTTAACGTCTATTGGTATAAACGATTCACACCTATCAATGATCAAAACACTCCATAGATGTATCTGGAAGGGACATTATGTAATTGTATTTGTTTAAAATAAAAATGTAATTTACAGTTGAAACAAGAATATATTGAAAGAATAAAACACGGTCTATGATAATACACATAGGTAATGACCATTACGTCTCATTGTGTCTTCTACCATGGACACTATAATAAATAATATGACTTTGTAACGACCCTTAAGCTTGAAATCAGAATATGAACCCACCAGCTCTCTCAACTGTATGGATTACAGGTGTATCGCACAGGCAATGGTTTGGTGATTGGAGGGAGGGTATTTGATATGGTGGCGAGATGCATTCATCTATCTATATATCTGACAGAACCATTTACTTTGATGCATCCATAATACATGTATGTATTCTAAAAATAGCAACGTCTCTACTGTATTCAGTTATTGTATGTTTTGGTTTTAATAATTCGATCAAGGGGGACGGAAACCCTGCTGTCCCCATAGCACAATACATGGTGTCGTGACGGGTCTCTTATACACTGTAGTTAAATCTGTCGCCATCAAGTTCAGGTTTTCATACAAATAATGAACAAGGCATACTAGCTATTTGGTATGGTTCGGATGGTTTTACATAATTCAAATTGACTTCCATTTAACCGGGTGTATTATGCACAAGACTGCAATTGGGTTATAAATAGACCAGTGGTCTGATACCTGGTGAAAACAGAAGAGGGTTTTCTTTCTATTCACAGAAAAGGATTAAGAGACCAACTAGTTGTGTTGTGGTTTCCTGTTTTCATTATGACGTCAAGTTGGGTAAATTGATTCCGGTAAAGTAGAAATCATGGAACAGAAAATAAAAAGGAAAAACGAAATGACTTTTCTCAACATATCCTGCTTTCTTCCCATGTCAATTTCTAAAATAATGAATTACCATAAATGCCTTATAGCGTCCAGTGGACTTCAAACGCCATTTCCGACCTCATTTTTTTATGACCAAGGATAACAGGATATCCTGAACCACCAAGAAAACGTAATTCTTGTAATGATATTTTGATGGTTTTAGCCATATTAGCAGTGACATAATTATAGGTGAATGTACGGTCTAAATAGTACGACAAGATCTGATGCTATCATCCAATCTTCGTATTATGTATAAGCTTTTAGTCATTAACAGGCTTCCTTGTTCTTACAGTCTCATTCTGTTTGATCAGATTGTCTTAGATTGGCACAGACAAATGAACTCTTCCTCTACAGACATTCGCTATACGATAGACTTAATGAAGCAGCTGAACTAGATTCCCCAGTAAGGTTGTTCTGTTTGAGCGCGCGTTTCGTTAATTGGTTAGAAACACTTCATTTACTCAACAGAAATCGATACGACTTAATGAATGGTAGAATATCTAATTTGATTCTTGAAGTCATTCAATCTTTTTGTAATACCAAGTATTTGTAGCAATAGAGTCAATGCCTATGGCGGCACGGTCTATACGAGGTTTGGAATTCTTTAAACTCTTTTTTTTACTAACGAAGAATAAAAAGCTAACGTTCTTACTATTCAAACGCCACAATATTTTTTAGAGAAGTGGGAGACCTTATAGTGCGAATATAATTGGCCTTCTCTTTTGAACAATAATTAAGAGAAGCCGTTTAAAGTTCAAGAATGGTCAGGAATTATGCAATAGGTCGGTCATTTTAAGAGTTAATTTGTATTTATGCGGTTGAGTGTGCAATATGGTTGAGGAGATTTTAGCCCAGATAGCAGAATTTCTATTTCTGTCTATACTTCTTCGATTTCCAACTTTCACAGCTATTTGTTACGTGTTTACGAATGAACCTCCGGGAGGTTTTTTACGTTCTTTTTGAACAACTAGGCAGAATTCCTTGTCAACCCTGCAGGCAAGACTCCTGATTAGTAAAGACACCCGATTTTGTTTAGATTTAATTAACTGCAGTGGTCCTAACACAATTAATATCAAGGTTAAAGCTAATCTCATCTACGTCTAATTCTGTATTACCAAAGGTTGGAAGCTTAAGTTGAAAATGATCAGATCTTCTTCTCGGTAATCACCATGCTAATGAGTATTCAATTATACAAGAAGACGGTGATCTGTCAATGGGATGAAAGCGAATATTAGTGATGGTTCTTCTTAGCTTCCGACCCTGTTGGATATTTTCCACCGTCTCGTTTTTCGAACATTTCTTTTTTTTATTCAATTATCTATAAGAAGACGGTATCTGTCAATAGGCTGAATGCGAAAATTAGTGATAGTGAGAAATGAGGATTAACGTCCTTTTGATACAAACTAGGTCATTTCGGGACAAACGTATGGTTCAATTGTATTTCAATAATTCACTTTCGCGTTGGGGTCTTTAGAAGTGGGTGGAAAACCAACTAGGTTGAATAGGCACGTGCTAGCCATTCGGCCATCCAACCCCTCGCAAACTTTCCACTCATACACTATATCGCGTAAGCCAATCTTCGTTAGCTTAGTCGATGACAAAAGCTAAGACGTTAAACCCCATTTCCATTTCATTGTTTTAGACTGTTGGCTTCTGGTTCTTGACTCTTGAAAAGATAGTGTCATAACCCAGTTTCAGTGACCTATTATACATGTAGGACGACTCGCATTGTGGTCACGGAAACATTGCTCGGTAATGTGTCTGATTCTTTGAGGATGTAATTAAGTGAATATTCAGAGCTTTAAAACATTGGCCTTCTCTTTTGAACACGAATTAACAGAAGTCGTTTAAAGTTCAAGAAAGGTCCGGAATTATACGAGGCATAGAGAAGGCGAGCATTAATGATTGAAAATAAATGAGATGGGTCGATGGTTTGAAAGGAACCTTTTCAAGTCAGACCTGTATAGTCCAATGAAGTTCATAGTAATTACGAAATCCCGGTTTTAAGTAGGACTAATTAATGAGTAACAATACAGTAGGATGTTCAACTTTACCTTATATTGCTGGCAAGGGAGAGGGGAGCGGAGGGAGCGGAGGTGTAATACGTCATCAATTCCAATCAGATACTTCTAGTCAAATAGATAAATCGACCCAACCCGAAATAACACATAAACTACACCACGCCACAACCAGGACCGTTTTCAATACTTTTCACGACAAGGCATCTCTTCTCCTCGTTGACTAATTGATAGGTCAAGCTAGGACAACAGAAGACGTCTTAAGATGGCACAAAATTAAATGAGTTTTAACGTCTCAACTTTTCTGCGTATACTGGACATAATGAAGACGGACGGACACGGAATAGTGGGTTATGGGGGATATCGTGCTCGGACAATCTTCACGTATTGACATATGTCAGGAGATCCTGAATATGATACAGTTGGTATAAACCACAGGATCCTGTAACTTGGACAATATTTCAAAATTAACATTAACTGTTTTGATTGAGATTGTCACGTGGTCAATTTTTAAAACGTTACAGGCGCCTGTGGTATAAAAGGTCGGAACCTCGGTGTTTCCTCCGAACGGGACGGCTAGAAGATTCTCCTTGCGTCCCCTAACTACACATACTCGCACTAGCAACAATTTCAACCCGGAGATCATATACAAAGTCAATAAAAAATAAAATACGTATTTATTAAAATCAAATAACAATCATCGTAACTTCAACAACAAACATCAAACATTTCATCAACATGACTAAATTTCCAGGAGGTCCCGACGTTGGCTGGGAAAGGTAGTTGAAATTCTTTGGTATGGTTTCCTAGGGGTGTAGGAGCGCCTAGGGCCTTGCAAGGAACATTGTCTAAACGTTTACACGTGCTCAGATAAAGAACCTTGATAATTTGAATGCGAAAAAAGTCAACCGTAGCGCAGCTGTCCGAGAACAATTTCAACATATTACAGTTGGTTAAGACGCTAAATCACATTTTATTTTTATTTCATTTTTAGTGTTGCGGTAAAGATGTCTTCTCATGCACAATCTGTGTGATTTGGTGATAGATTGGAATGAAATGGGGTTTAATGTTTCTGCTCCAGCTGGGATAATGAAAACGGGTATACGCCATACAGTCTTGTATGAGACGTTGCCCAGGCAGCGACGCTTTGACCTACTCTTATATAGAGCTACACTTGTCAAGGGATCTTTAAGATGCCCCCCATTGTGTACATGGGATCTCGGCTTTTCATACCACCCAAAGGACTATACGTTGTCCTCTGCCAGACCCTCCGCCCTGTACCACTGACAGGGGGGGGGGGGGCATGTCGGCAAAACACTAAATAATGTGAGAGTGGGTCTGTTAAATATATGCCATTCACGTACGCACATAGAAGTATATGTTACTAGGATTATCTAAATATTGCGCAGGGAGACTCAATTGTCCATACAGTATACAATCTGAGGATCTTCAAAAGGACACTAAGATTAAAGGGAGACAATTCCACTGTACATGTGGTTCAAGACCAGTTTATTTTATTTTAAAAAATATTTTAATGCATGCACTCCAGAACTTGGATTTTCGAAACTCGGGTAGGTTTATGAACAATTTAAGTGTGATATAATAAAAAATAAAATTATTTATGTTCGTGCTAAGAATAACAATGCCTATGGCAAACACGTTTATATTCTTGTTAGTGTCCAATAGATCATAATTTACCAGTTTTACCATGGAGTATGATTAAAATACTTGAAATCTAATTCTCATCAGAACAGCCACATTCATTTGAATGTTTCATATCGAAAAATGCCTTTGTTGCATTGGAACCTCTCTGGAATAGAACAATACATATAGTGAACTATCATTATACGGATTAATATAACTTTATAATGAAGACGTTAACTAGAGAAAAAACTGCTAAAAAAAGCGGTGAGGTAGGTGAAAGTGTTCTGTGTAACTTCTGCCTCCTTCTCGGGGATCTAAAGATGCTTGGCGAATCAGTGAGTGGTCTTGAACAAATAAGTGAAGGATACAATAACCCAAGAAGATAAAGGCAGGTCGACTAAAGACAGAAACGGTATCCTTAAATCCTGTATTATCAACACAGACTCTAATTTTCTTGGGAAGGGGATCCATACTGAACAAGACTCGAAGAACAATTAACTATTGTTTATTATTGTTGGCCAAATCATCTATAAAAACCAACCCATGGCAAGCTTCCGATGAGAAATAGAATACGATAAAATCGATGTTCTTAAAAATATTCCGGATACAATGGGGTGATACGAATATGGGCTGGATGTATATTAAAATAAATGTTTTCAACCACTATGACAGTAAAGGCCCAGGTGATACTCAACGAGAAATACTTTACCTGCTCAAGAAATTCTTTATCTGCATCTTCAAGATCAAAATCTAGCGTACCAATGTACCCAGTATTTATAGCTATTGTTCTATCAACATCCTGTGGCTAAAAATAAAACACATTATACAAACAAATAAAACAATTTCTTATTTTACCAGAAAAAAATATTATGTAATCCAGTACAAGTTAACGGAACAAAATTCAAAACGTCTTATCTTCCCTAACAAAAAATAAATAAAAGTTCACATAACTGATCATTTTCTACTTACGTTGGTGCCCCCCCCCCCCCAACCTAACCCAAAACAAAAAAGTGCCCAAAATCAAAAACACAGTCCAGATTAGTGTTGTTGATAGCTGAATGTGCGATGAGTGTTATGTATATGCATGTGCTTTCTGGAACACTAGATACCACTTCGCATGGTGCGTTCCCAAAGCTGTAACCAAGTACAACATTTACCTGTAGATTTATCAGTTGAGAATTTTGTACAAGGGCTCCAACCAATGAAGAAACGAATGTTTTCAGATCAGTGATATTTTTTCTATCAAATCCCATGTATTTCTGGCCGGAATATACCCCTTTCCATTCAATAAAACCCAACAGTTCTCTAAACTGAACCTGTGGCATGGAAAAAAAGGAAAATCAGGTAAATATTTGAAAATCTCTGTCATTCACTCATTTGGACAGTGTTATCTTAGTTATATATTATGTACGAGGCAAAATATTGCTGGTATCTAAAAATATTAGGAACGTTATCTTTCACAAAGTCTTCCCATTCTACTTTATTTACTGGTGGGAACCCCACTGTCTCTTTCTTTCCAATTTCCAAGTGGACCTCTGTTTGCGTCAAGTCCGAAAGACCAGAAGCTTTTTCTTGCTGAGCTCTTCGTCCTGGATAACTAACAATAGTTAATCCGGACTGGGTTTTTCCAAGGAACTTGACTGGCCAGCTCCGTAATCACTGCGCTACTAAGGGTGGTTCCTTAAAGTATACTAGTAATAAAGTATGTATTTACCGTTCCATCATCGTTCCGGTCAAGCTTGCTGAAAAACTCTTCAAACGTTCGACCTTCAAACAGAGCATCTCGTTGTTCTTGTGTAAAACGTTTCTTTTATTGATATTCAATGAAAGGAAAAGATTAAAAATAAACAAAATATAACTGTTTGTGTCATATATTTCTTGGTTAAATTAGGAATGATTCCAAACAATGAAACAAGTAACGGATTTATGGCGCTCGGCAACTTTACCTGAACAAACAGTCCACCTATCCCTAAAATGGTGAGATGAAAGTACAATCTACATATGTATATTATAAAATCGGCAGTTCAACAATATTTTAATTTCTAAAACAATTGAGCATTTCTAATATACAAAATACAATGAAATGTGGTTCTACAGAAGGATTGGGCTAATGAAGACGGGCACACGCAGAAAGCTATAATATGCCGGAAATGTTCCTGGACAGGAGCGCTTCGACCTACTCTTATTTCGTATTCCAGATGTGGATGGTTCTTTTACGTACATACCGATGTGTACACGGGATATTCAAACAAGACTAAACAGATCATAGTGTGTCCTTCACCACCGACAAAGGGAAACGACACCGAAAATACCCGAGGAACCAGGAGCGAACTCGAGACCCTCGGTTATCGAGCCAACGTCTTACTTACTAAGCCACCATAGCCCCTACAACATACAAGTAGATTGTGTCAAATAGCTGACAAAACGATGACTATTTGTAGTTTAAACTCACATCTTCAAATATAATTTTCACCTCCTCTTTGTTCAATGTAGATTCTGAAAGTTGTTCTTGGCACACCTAAATAAATCCAAATTTTATAATAATTTCACATAATAATTGTTAGCCTGAAATTGGAGACTCAAGTACCACACTTTCACTTTTGAAATTTGCGAACCGTCTCCCCAAAAACGTAAAATTACGGAAGTGAGAAATAGAATTTGGTACCGATCTCAGATTTATCTAAATCATGTTTATGTCGTCACTGTATTAAAACCTAACCCACGGCACTACACCGAGTGTGCATGTGTTCGTATCAAAATCATACCCATGTGATTAAAGAAACTACATGTCCTTACTTTAAAAAATACTTCTACTGCTGAACGAAGTTTAACATACTGTCCCATTTCTTCAGATTTATGACGACTTTTGTCCCTGAGAAAAAAAATATACCTATATTAGCAGTAAATAATAATGAACTGTCATAAATATTAATAAACCGTCACCTTTCCAATATGAGTAATAATTGGCCTTCACCTTTCCAATATGAGTAATAATTGGCCTTCACATTCCCAATGAAAGTAAAAATGGACCTTCACCTTCCCACTAAATGTACAAGTGGACCTTCACCTTTCCAATAAAAGTAATAATTGGCCTTCACATTCCCAATAAAAGTATTAATGGACCTCCACCTTCCCAATAAAAGTAATAATAGACCTCTTCACCTTCCCAATAAAAGTAATAATGGACCTTCACTTTCCCAATAAAGGTAATAATGGACCTCCACCTTCCCAATAAAGGTAATAATGAACCTTCATCTTCCCAATAAAGGTAATAATGGACCTCCACCTTCCCAATAAAGGTAATAATGGACCTTCACTTTCCCAATAAAGGTAATAATGGACCTCAACCTTCCCAATAAAGGTAATAATGGACCTTCCCAATAAAAGTAATAACGAACCTTCATCTTCCCAATAAAGGTAATAATGGACCTCCACCTTCCCAATAAAGGTAATAATGGACCTTCACTTTCCCAATAAAGGTAATAATGGACCTCCACCTTCCCAATAAAGGTAATAATGAACCTTCATCTTCCCAATAAAGGTAATAATGGACCTCCACCTTCCCAATAAAGGTAATAATGGACCTTCACTTTCCCAATAAAGGTAATAATGGACCTCCACCTTCCCAATAAAGGTAATAATGGACCTTCCCAATAAAGGTAATAATGGACCTTCACTTTCCCAATAAAGGTAATAATGGACCTCCACCTTCCCAATAAAGGTAATAATGGACCTCCACCTTCCCAATAAAGGTAATAATGGACCTCCACCTTCCCAATAAAAGTAATAATGAACCTTCGACTTCCCAATAAAGGTAATAATGGACCTTCATCTTCCCAATAAAGGTAATAATGGATCTTCGACTTCGCAAATAAAAGTAATAATGGGCATTCGCCTTCCCTACAAAAGTTATAATGGACCTTCTACTTCGCAATAAAAGTAATAATGGGCATTCGCCTTCCCAACAAAAGTAATAATGGACCTCCACCTTCCCAATAAAGGTAATAATGGACCTCCGCCTTCCCAACAAAAGTAATAATGGACCTCCACCTTCCCAATAAAGGTAATAATGGACCTCCACCTTCCCAATAAAGGTAATAATGGACCTTCACTTTCCCAATAAAGGTAATAATGGACCCCCACCTTCCCAATAAAGGTAATAATGGACCTCCACCTTCCCAATAAAAGTAATAATGAACCTTCGACTTCCCAATAAAGGTAATAATGAACCTTCGACTTCCCAATAAAGGTAATAATGGACCTTCATCTTCCCAATAAAGGTAATAATGGACCTTCGACTTCGCAAATAAAAGTAATAATGGGCATTCGCCTTCCCTACAAAAGTTATAATGGACCTTCTACTTCGCAATAAAAGTAATAATGGGCATTCGCCTTCCCAACAAAAGTAATAATGGACCTTCGACTTCGCAATAAAAGTAATAATAGACCTTCTACTTCGCAATAAAAGTAATAATGGACCTTCACATTAAAAGTAATAATGAACCTTCGGCAAACTAATACCCCCATTTCACTGGGCCACGGAAGACTTGAGGAAGGAAATCCGTAAGTCTTTCCTCTCACTCCGTATGGCTCCGCTACGAAGCGCAGTGAATCCGTAGTCATCCCTCGTCGTCCACAGACTTTTGTGAGCCCAAATTGTTCCGCGAACATTCCTTTAAATATCGTTTGCGGACAAATTTTCGGTGCTCTTCCGCAATTCAACCGGGAGCGATCCGAGAGTCTTCCGCTGTTATTCCGTGTACAAACGTATTTGCCGCAAGGTGTCCGCATGTATATCGCAGGTATTCCGTTTATAGATATTTCTACCTCGACGGCAGAGCTGCGGGAAAAAAATCACAGAGAAATTGAGGAACACGTGGGAATGAGCACGGAAGACATAAGGATAATTTGCGGGTCACACTTAGCAGCAGCGAAATAACTGCGGTATCTGGCGATACTAATCCGTTTGGCACGGTAGAACTGTCGAGTAATCGCTGAGTGCTGGCCTTCTACGCGGAATAAATGCGCAACAAGTGCGGACGATCTTCGGCAACAGCGTTTGGTCTCGGATCAATCACGGCGTACCTGCGGAAAAAATTGGTAAAGAGCACATGATTTCGCCTATAAAGTAGCTGTTTTTGAAGAGGAAAGCACATTATACCATGGACAACTTGCGGCAACTGCGTTTGTATACGGAATAACAGCGGAAAACTTGCGAATATTACGAATCGCTCCCGGTTTAACTGCGGAAAAGCACGAACAAATTTTTCCGCAAACGTTCTTTTCAATATGTTTAAAAGAACGTTTGCGGAAAATTGTGGGCGCGCGGAAGGCTGCGGATGATGTGGAATGAATTCAGATTCACTGCGCTTCCTAGCGGAACAATACGGTACAACAGGAAAGACATACGGTACTTTGCGGTATAATTGAGGTTTTGCTTCCGCAAGTCTTCCGCGGTCTAGTGAAACGGGGATATAAGTCCGTGCTTCTGCCTCCAAAACAGTGACTTTATCGGAGGAATCCGGTGTCATCCTTTGATCTTTACCGATTTTCCATAAGTACGTGGCGATTGGTCCGAGACGAAATGCGGTTGCCCAAGATAGTCCGGGCTTGTTCCGCAGTCATTCTGAAGTTCTACCTTGCCAAACGAATTAGTACCACCAGCTACCGCAGTTATCACGCGTATTTTCCACCATTGCCGAGTGTAGCCCGCAAGTTGTCCGAATATCTTCCGTGACGATCCGGGCGCATTCCTTAATATTCCGCAGTTTCTTCGCCGCTTCGCCATAATTTGTACCGTAGTTTACCCGTATGTGTACCGAAGATACCGTTACTGTTCCGAAGTTACTCCGAGAGCGTGAGAAATGGATATTTTCCGTGGAAATTTGTTTCCAATTTTCCGCGTAAAAATGCCGAAGCTCTTCCGTAGAAGCCATTCCGCGCACGTCCGTGAGTACCGCAGCTTTCCGCAGCCCAGTGAAATGGGGGTATTAGCAACGAAAGTAATAATGGACCTTCGACTTCGCAATAGAAGTAATAATGGACCTTCACATTAAAAGTAATAATGGATCTTCGGTCAACATACTAACGAAAGTAATACTATGCCATAACCTTCCCCTGTGAAGATAATCATGTATACATCTTCTTATATGCAAAGAATTAGTAATTAATTAAATTACAAGAAATGGCTTAACCAATTGGTTTTTTTTGGGGGGTGGGGGGTCTGTATTTCTTTCATTGGGGATTACGGATTATATATCACTTTTGTCTAAACCTAACCCCACCCACTTCGATAATCATTTACAATAAGAGACAGTCGCCCTACCTTTCACAATATAAGTTGGTACTATTTCCAGGTCTCTCTGGTTTTAAACAACGCACCCTTTTATTGAAGCAATCCTTCATCCACTGATTTTCCGTCTCAGAATACTGAAAATTGAAAAAAATCGTCTGAATTATCAACACTTTGTACCAGGGGCCGTATTCACGTACACGTAAAATATTAGTACAAATTTAGCTCATAGCCAATTTAAAGGCTGCATTGTAAAGATATGATTGTGTTCAGTTTTGGTGAATAAGGCCACAGAATATAAGTCATGATTAGACTATTGTAATTTTGGAAGATCATAAAATTAGTAATTAGGAAACACACACAGGACCACATACACCAAAGAAAAATTATTGACCTCAAGTTTACTAAATGATAACGATAAGAGGACGCATGTCGAAATGTCATAAATAAAACTAGTGATTGTTTCCCATAAAAACTGTGTTCTGTTAATATGTTTCCCAATCGCTAAACACCACTCACGGATTTTAGGGAAATACTGTATTTAACACTTTACATGTCAAAGTTTTTTTATACTTACTAAAACAATTCCTAATGTCTTAGCGTTGAATTCTTTAAATCGGTTATTTTGTTCATAATGTTTAGCGATATCACTTAAATATTTTATTCTATTAAAGAAGCTATTCTCTTTAGCCATTGATAAAAACCAACCTAAAACAAAAGAAAAACATTCAAATATATCCACAATCAAAAACCGTCAAATATATGTATCAACAAAGAACAAGCATATATATCAACAACCAAAAACAGTCAAATATATAAATAAAGAAAAACAGTCAAATATATTAACAAACAAAAACAGTCAAATATGTCAACAAAGGAAAACAGCCAAATATATCAACAACAAAAAACAGACAAAGAAAGCAGCCAAATATATCAACAAAAAAAGGGCAAATTTAAATATATCAACAAAGAAAAACGTCAAATATATCAACAAACAAAAACAGTCATATATATCAACAAACAAAGACAGGCATATATATCAACAAACAAATGGCTAAACGATATAAGGTCAATAAATATTTACCATCAAAACAATGAATTGGATAATTACATAGCATCCCTCCATCTACATAAAAATCTTCTTCTCCGCCTGCTTCTAATCTGGATTTTATTGCCCTAAAATATCCTGAAATGCACGTATTTTACAATGACAGTCTTTCATGATACATATTTCAGTCAATGTTTCATGTTATCATCAAATGTTTCATGCTATCACAAAGTGCTTCGTGTTATCAGCAAATGTCAACAAATTGCTCATACCCTTCGCAAAAATGTTATGCTATCAGCAAATGTTTCAAGCTATAAGCAAAAAAAGTTTAACGCTATCAGCAAATGTTTCATGCCCTCAACAAATGTTCCAAGCTATAAGCAAATGCTTCATGCTATCTGCAAATTTTAATGATATCAGCAAATGTTTCTCATTCCCTCAACAAATTATTCATGCCATCTGCTTTATACCATCATCGATTCATGTCATCGGACACTCTATCATGCCACCGGACAATTCAACATACAATCTGCTAATTCTTATTCATGCCACCAGTCAATGTTCTAATACCATATACCTGGATTGGCTTTAAAAACTAATTTACCTGGTATAGATATAGACATGCGCACAGCTTCTCTAATTGGTATATCCGGTGTTGTCTTGACGTGGAAATATTCTGTTTTTAATCTGTTGACATTAGTTACAATCACACACAGTTCTTTATCACGACTAGTATATAACTGAAATCAAACACAATCGTAACCATTGTCGTCAATCATTGATTGTCGTTGTGATGAAGGTTCGTATCTTTCCGATTGAAAAAAAACCCCATTACGTTAAGCCCTCGTCAGTCAGGCTTTTTCGTTGGTTAGTTTTAACGTCGAAGTCCAAGGGGGTATGAATGAATGAAATAGGGTTTAACGTCCTACGCTTCTGCATCTAACATAGGGTAATTGAAGACGGGCATACGCCATACAGTGTGCTATGAGATAAATTTTTGCCCAGACAACAACCGAATTCCAACTGACACGGGATCTTTTACGTACATGCCAATGTGTATACGGGACCTCGGTTTTCCGTCCCATCTGAACGACGAGGTAGCTGTACTTGTCAGGCCCTCCGTCTTCATCACCATGGAAACCACCCCGGAAAATCGAGATGAACTTTCTCGGTCAATGCAGGGATCGAACACCCGACCTCAAGGCAAGCGAGCCAGCACCTTACCCACTTAGCCAAGTGACCCCCCCCCCTCCAAGTGGGGTATTACAAACATGTGAAATTTGTCCGAGGAGGCAGTCATTATTGGGAGACCAGACAGGAATACGGGTGCGGGTCGAAATGGTTAATTCGCCGTCCCCATCTCCGAAGTCAAAGGCGTAGTCGTGTCTCATGAGCTATCGTGATTTATGGAACCTTTCAGTACCATTCTCATTCTGGTTTAACGCGTACACACGTTAACAAATGATAAAGAAAGTAAACAGGAACGCTGGGATGGTGGTTTCAAGCAGATGCTGAATAACGAGGTAGCTTGTCTCGTTTTTGGCGAATAACGATGTGATTCATATCGTTATTCGTTATTCGTTATTGGTAAATAGCGAATAACGAATACCGAAAAACGACCCAACTTCACACTGCCGATCTTCGTTGATATTTTTGCGTGGATTAAGACGTTGGAATATTTTCCTAGAAATGTAAATTCCACACAGATACTTTAACAAAATAACAGTGAAATGATTAACAATCATATGACAATGAGTATTATTCTATACACAGCCACCAACCTGTTTAAATGTCAAATCAGCATTTCCTGTCTTCTGTTTTATGTACTCCCCTAGCGATTTCTTAATGGGGCTTGTTGAATGGAAACCATACTGCCTAAATACTTCATAAAACGACGCAAAAATCGAAAACAGAGACCCTGTAATTACAGATTATATAGATTAATTTCTCAAAATTAAAATATGATGGACATCATGCGGACTCTAGTGGAAGAGTCGGGTGAAGACGAAATGATGCCACCGCCCCAGGACCCGGGCAAAAATAGACGACATTTGAAAATGTCTTACAATGGTTCTTTTCTCAAATCCAAGACACGATATCATTTATCCTAGGCATTTAAATACATGAAGGGCCTACTCTGACAATGGCAATGTACATAGAAATATCTTTTCGTACTTGGTCTGTGTCTTGCATACCATCAATCCCGCTTGTATGCCCATGTAAACTTTATAGTAGTAAACCGGCCCGATGCCTCTTGGCCCTTCTCCCCTCAGACCACAATGCCACGCAAGCTCGTGTTTCTACTAAAGCTGCTGTGTTTCTGTTGTTGGTGGTGCTGCTGCTGATAAGATCATAATGATAATCATGAAATAGGAAATAGAAGCACTAATATTGATACTGTACATACTACCGAACCCACTGATGATGATACTGATGATGATTATGATGAGTAATAATAGTAGCATCACCTGAGGTAAATGTTGACATTGAATTTGAATATAGTACTTTAGAGACCTCATCTGGACTGTAACCAACAGACAGTAAGGATGCAACTAAAGCACCAATGCTTGCACCACCAAACCGCTTGATATGATGATTACCATCTCGAGATAACAAACCCATTTTCTGTAAATACTGTTAATATAATAGGAATGTAGATTCTCATTCAACATACTTAATCTGACATAAATCAAAAGAGGTCAGTGAAATGAAATGAGGTTTAACGTCCTAGTTTTCTGCACCAACCGGGTTAATGGAGACGGGTATACGCCATTCAGTGTGATATGACATTACAGCCCGATACATGCCAATATCGAAAGGAAATTAAAATGAAATCGGGTTTAGCGTCGTACTTGTCTGCTCTGACTGTGCCAATGAAGACGGACATACACTATAAAGTGTGCTATCAGGATAGCGGCGCAACGGCCAACACTTATACCGAATTCCGGGGGTTTTTTTGTTTACCATTTGGACGACAATACATCGTTCCATAGCATGCGCTAGTAAATTGTTTCAATGGTATTTAGTAATTGAACTGGAATATACAGGTCACAATTCTATGGAATACAATTACTGCTTATTTATTAAGTTACATTCCCTTTAGTAGGTACATGTAATAAGAAGGGGTATCTCTGGTTGGTCATCATTAATTAAATATTGCTGTGTATATGTATATATTGTCTTGTTATATTTTCATATTTGATCATTACTTGATAATGACTAGAGAAATCACGTACATGGGACCTCGGGTTTTCGTCCCATCCGAACGACTAGACAGCTGTCCACACCAGACAATCTGGGTAAACTTTCTCGGCCTATGCAGGAATCGAACACCCGACTAAGCCATCATGAATTCTTCTACCCAAAGAGATCAAAAACGTTAGTAATAACAGACCCTTAAAGCACCACCCAGAGCAACTCCTTTAGCCCCTCCTCCCTCAAGCACCAAGTTTTCATACACCAGCGGATTCTTCGTAGACATTGCCGCTGATTCTCTTAAAATATAAAGATATATTAACCATGCATTATGCAAGCGTGGAATCTGCCTATTGTAGATCTTTCTCTAGGCCTGAAATGTTATCTAAATTACTATGTGGACATATATTAACTTATCGAGGCCATAAACAAACCTCGATGTCATCGTGAGTCTGTGATAATTAGTGAATTTGAATTCGTTTTATGATGGATAAGTTAACGTAAAACTGGATAATCTAAACTTTGTGTATTATCATACCAACGATAGTAATGACTAATATTAAATAATGAACGTAATGTCGCGTAAAAATGTCATAATGTTGGGTTGTCGCCTTATTGAGGGCCACACCACGGCATCACTACATGATGACACCAATCAGCCACCATAGTTGGTTGAATTACCGTCAATATTATAGGATTACAAAGCAGAAATAGCCAACAATGATAGTGCACGTCATTATTGATTATGGGCGATTCCCGGAGAATACCGGTATTAAAAAAAGAGTGTGTCTATTATCCTACATTTAGCTACCAATACTCATTGAGTTCAGGTAATTCTGTACCTCATCCATTCACAAAACACATGTAACCTAACCATAGCAATATAAAATTCCATACGTTAGTCTCAAAATCAACTTATTAGTCGCATCTACATTATCAATGATATGCTCTAGTCAGAAAAAACGAAACGAAATTAAAATCAAATTTGAATTGGGTAGATGTGTCTTTTTCTTGAGCCCAGTCGTTCGGGTGATACGAAAAACTGAGGTCACAAGTACATGTTGTTGTGCACCTAAAAGAACCCTTAAATTGCTGTTCCGGTAATATTTCTCTCATAGAAACCTGTATCTCGCACGCTAGTCTTCTTGATCCCGGTATGTGCAACGTGGAACCTCACTATCACTGTTCTTGAGGAACAGTATTTACGGATAAAGCTTAAGGCTTCAAAAGATAGTAAAATTACTCCCGACTTACCTTTAAAATGAGAGGTTTTTAACAACAACCGTGGATATTATCTTAATTTAAATACGAAATGCATACAAACCTGTCAAACTATTTGTTATGGGTATATAAACATTTTACATACTGACATAAGCAGTCACGTTTTCCCCAATAAGATGACTGTATAAAAACTTTATAAGCCAGACAAAGTTGAAAATTTAAAACATCATTTTAAAAAAAAGGATATTCTACTTACCTAAACTATTGTGTGGAGATTAGAACACAGGTATTATATTCGCTGCACTTTATCAATGGCTACACTTCATAAATATAACTAATATAAAACAAAACTAAGCTAGCCTATCTTTTTAGGTTATAAATAGTATATACTGTAATATTTCCGCATATACAACGCGTATCTATAGCACAAAAAAAACACGTATTGTGTATGAGTTGGCCTTTATACCGCTAATAAAAGAAACACATACCAACGTGTAACCTACTATTGTGATAATCTTTAATCTTTAAGATATACATTTACGTGTATTTTTTAATTTAATTTTAAAAAAGAGTCAGTATTGGGCAGGTCTGGTTATGTCAACGGTATTTATATACATTATCCAGCAACTTATATTTATTGGGTGATTGGGATTATGCGTGGGTTAAATTCGAGCTTCTCTGTTACTGATATGAAATAATACGCCCCAATAAATTTTATATATTTCATAGACTTTTGGGAAGGCCAGAGCCTATTTTGACGTGCCTTCGGTCACGTCCGTGGTCCGATGAGCGAAAACCGTGCTCTGGGAAATAAAAAGGCAAAATTATTCTTCAGTTGTACCAGTCATCGGAATTAAATAATATATATGTATAGACTCCCGCGCAGTCTAATTTGTCAATGTCTGTGTTTTGGCAGTGAACCCGTCAAGTTTCCGAAGATGCTATGCACTTTTCCCGGACCCTCTAGAATTAACGTTTCCTTAAAACATGCCCCGCTGTCAAAATCAAATGCTCTCCTAAAATGTATTTTCCATTGATCATGATTAAAACGTACAACGTAGCCTACAAAGTCCTAATACCGGTAATTGCAATGTCAAAATACCTCTAAGGGCAAAGTTACCTGGATCTCTGTGTGCAGAATGAATCAAACATCTTTCTCGGTCTCTGCATTGACATGAAAAATCGGCTACTGTTACATGAAACATAGTCGTAATCAACTTCATATTGATATAGTAGAGGGATCGTTTGTTTGCTTAAGATTGTAAATCGTAATTCAAGTGATCGTACGAATATCTAGGTGTTTTGTTTTGTAATCAGTCATAAATGAAATGAAATCGTGTGTAACGCCCCATTGTTTCTGCTATTTCCGGGTTAAGATGGGAGTGGAGAGAGAGAGAGGGAGAGAGAGAGAGAGTTTAACGCCCACTCGACACAAACTTAGTGCCTTCAGCAGTGGGGGGAGGGGAAGGAGAACCCAGAGAAAACCCATAAGGTTGGACAGGCGACCATACTCCTTGTCACTTACATGCAGGGAGTATTTATTCCCATGGTATTTTCCTACTGGCTGTCACACTCACAAGGTTCTCCCAGTCATAAAATACTATGCCAAATAGATTCATTTAATACCAAATACTCAGTCGGTTGGATCTACCAGTACTGATACTATAAATAAATTTTACAGTTTACCACAGCCTCCGCCAATTACCGATAATCGAGTTATTCTGTCATTTTTTAAAAACATTAATTAGATAGAAATGGTAAATGGTCTTGCTGCCATATTAGTATGAAAGGACCATTTATCAGCGCGCTCTGTTGTTTTGATTTTAAAGCGATGACACACTGTATGGCGTATGTCTGCCTTTATTAGCACAGTCCGTACAGAAACGTGGGACGCTAAACCCATTTCGTTCCTATACTATGCCTTGTTCTTTTCGTTGAATAAGCAGATTGTTTTCCCTATATCAGGGTTTCTTGGTGTGTATTCTGATTAAAGACGTATGTGGATATCAAATAAGATTAACACCTCTACACCAACCCCCTCCCCCTCAAAATATCAGATCAACACCTCCCCAAAAATAATTCATCGGATAAACATCACCCCAAAACAACCCATCATTTCAGATCAGCACCCCAAAATAACACTTCCGATCCGATCAGATGAACACAGTGAAAGATGTAAACACAAAGATGAGTTTTATAAAATGTATTTATTCAGGAAGTGACTTTTAAATATGAGTTATGACAGACAGCTTTAGCTGCTAATTTTCGACCACTGAGAGTTGAAAGGTCACAGATGTGGAGAATTTGTTGGTTGGTGAATATACCAGGCATCGTTTTCATTAACTGTGGTAGCTGAATAAAAACAAACAAATATTGGGATTAGAAGGAATACAAAGATAGAGAGAGAAATGGGGTTTAACATCCACTCGACACAAATAAGGTCATTTTGGAAAAACATATCGTTTAATTTTATTTCAATAATTCACTTGGGCATAAGGGTCTTTGGTAGTGGGAGGAAACCGGAGGACTCAGAGAAAACCCATGAGGTTGGTCAGGCGACCCTACTCCTTGTCACATACATCTGTGGATTTGAAACCACGCCAGGTGATTGAATGACTCAATGTAATGTTCGATATTTTTGTCAATATAATTAAAATACAGATCTATATTTCAGTTTTTTATACTTTCGATGGCTTACACTACATGAAGATCTGAGAAGTTGTGCCTTAATGTCGTGTCGGGGCTGGTACGGTAGGCTTTTGACCATATGACGTCAGACATTGATTAACCAATCAGTGTTGGCGTTTCTAGTAGTTTACGAACAGTTCCATGCATGGTACACCAAGAAGTATTGGGAACAGACGTTTCCTTGGCTTATCCCTTACTTCAACTAGAAAGCGGGTTATATAACAACTCTACCAGATCCTAGTGTAGTAAAGACAAGTAAAACGAAATTTTGAACTACATGTAATGAAATATAGATCTGTGTTTTAATCAGACTGCAGAAAAGTAGAACATTAATAAACTCGACTTCATTTCATAGATATCTACTTACCATATTACTTGGCATAAACTGTAGTATAAACCGGTAATATTGAGGACCACATTTTAAAGCTTCATCAATAAATGATCTGATAAATCCTGTTCTAGCTGTAACTCTCTTGTCATGTACTATGGCATTTAACAAACAAAAGAGATTCACTGAAATACAAAACATATCTATATAGTAGAAATTGTAGAGAAAATGGTAGGAAGGATAAAATATCAAAACATCTTTACAATCAAAAATTATGGTAGAAATTATCAAAATGTTTAGTTTACCACAACCAGAGTGGGAAGAGACAAGACAGTATATATAATGTATTCATTTACAGCTATATTTGAATCCAAATAAGACTTCTGAAGAGTAATGTTATATGTTAAAAGTCTTATTTGGATTCAATGTAATACAATTTTAAGTGCATCCAGTTTCTGAAACCTCATAGATAAAGCCATTCATATCTTCCCTCAGAAAAAAGTAATTTGATTCAAACTTTCCATATATTTCATCATCTTTTTTTGAACTATTAAAGCAAGAATGGCCAGCACTATCTAAATCTCGCATAAAATCTCTTTAAATTATAAATTATTTACCCTATAGCTTTAAAATAAATTATTTACCAAAAGTTTTATTTATAGAAATAAATTATTTACCTATAGCTTTATTTAAAGGTTCTTTTGTATCAAATGTAGGAGAATGTTCACCATCTTCTTTAACGTTCATATCATCTGTTATAATAAAAGAATATTTACATACATAATTGGCAATCACACATGGGATATTTTAGAGACTCAAAGATTAGGCTACTCCTTAGCATTCCTCAGTTTCTCACCAAAATAATGCCGAAACAATAAATTCAAGATAGCATTAATACTTTGTCATTTTTATTTGTTTTCAAGCAAAGGAGACACTACTCACCAAAAGTGAAATCCTCCGAGAGAAGAGTTAGCTGGGGTTCGTTAATTTTACGCATTTTAGCTGGTCTAACTTCACATTCATCCATTTCCTATAAAGAACAAAAACAGTTCAATGTTCGCGATTGTTTTAATTTTATGGGGGGAGTAAGATATATTTTAATTAAACCATTCTGCCAGCCAAATCAAAATCTCTTGTTTGTGCCATCTCCATCTGAAAAACCTATAAGAGAGACAGGGTTGTGGCAAGCTGGCATTTATAATCAAATATTGCAAAACTGTCTCCTGAGTTTAATGTCCACTCGACACAAACCAAGCCATTTCTGGACAAACATGGATCGATTTCATATCAATAATTCGCTTGCGCGTAGGGGTTTTTAGGACGAAACCCAGAGAAAACCGATGAGGTTAAACAGGCAACCCTACTCCTTGTCACGTACAAACGTGGAATCAAAACCACACCACGTTAACCATTCGGTCACCCAATCCCCAACTGGTTTAAGTGGAAATGATATGGGGTTTAACAGCCTACTTTTCTGCACAACTAGGCTAATGAAGACGGTTATATGTCATACAGTGTGCTATGAAGGACATTTTGCCCAGACAACGGCACTATAGCCTACTCTTATATCAAATGGCAACTATGAGGGGGTCTTTTAGTTGCATACCATTGAGTAAACAGGATCTCTGTTTTTCAACCCATCCGAACATTTAGACAGTGTCTTGCATGATCGGCAAAGGAAAATCACATTAAAGACTTTCCGATCCAGGTTTCCTGGTGGGAGGTTGCATCGGGGGTCATACAAGTGGCTTTTGACCCTATGACATCAGACATTGATTAATCAATCAGCATTGATGTTTCTAGTGTTTTACCCACAGTTCTGTGCATAGAACGCCAAGAACTTGTCATTACAGACCGTTTCATTGGCTAATTCCTCACATCAACCAGAAAGCCTGTGTAGATCCAAGTGTTGTGAAGACAAGTAAAACAAAATTTTGAACTACAAAAAATGAAACGAAATAAGATCTGTGTTTTAATCAGATTGAGATTAGAAGGTGTGATAAGAAAGAATGTATTATACCTCTACGTCAACATCTATTCTAGATCTCTTCCTTCCTCTTCTAACATATGGTTCTAAAAAATAGATATATTATACAGTCATCAGTACAAACCAGTGGGGGTGAATGTACCCAAATATTTGGTTCCTCAAAATTGTGTATCACGCCACTTGACTCAATGAAACACCTTATGATCATAAGGTCACCAAACACCAGGGCGAACATGTGACGTCACTGTGACTAATATACAATGTTAAGTTAAGACGATTGGATCAGTGCTAAAGTCATCATAAAACAACAATTGGTTAAATAGTAATGGTCTAAACAATGGTTGACACTCTGTAATAATTGATTGTTTTCTTCTATTTAATACATTTGCATACTTTCAGAGAAATATAATTGTTGACAATCGAGCTGCCTATTAATGAGTCCCCCCCCATCGCTGTATAAACTTACCTTTCTGTCCAACTTTAGAGACTTGTGCTGCTGTTATACAGAGTACAACAAGTTTAGCTAATGTATATCCTCTAGGATCAATCATTAGATGAGAATTATCTGGTGAGTGTAGTATACGAGGCAGTGTATTCACTAATAAACTTAGTGTTAGATGTTCTAAATCCATGTGAAATAAAGCAAACACCAGACTTACAGCCATACATAAATCATCTACTTTATTACTTTCTAACATATGCTGAAAATATATAAATATAATAAAATAGCATTCTTCTAAGCAGTTGATGATCATTTGAGGTTTTTAATCTCTTGCAAACTACAAAATTGTGAAAATTGAGGCTCTAATAAAGGGACAGAAGGAGAAATTGGGTTTAAAATTCACCAGACATATGCTAGGTCATTTCGGGACTAGCATATGGTTTAATTCAATAATTTGCATGCGCGTAGTGGGCTTTAGGACTGGGAGGAAAGCAAAGGACCTGGAGAAAACCCATGAGGTTGGCCAGGCGACACTACTACTTTTAAGGACAAACTATGCCAGTTGACTCAATGAAAGACCTTATGATGGACAGAGCCCAATTAATCATTCCCCTCCCCCATTAACTTCATAGTAAGAAACAAATATACCTACATGTACAACTTGATCACAGAACCGATCGGAACCACAGAAATTTAAAACTTGTTCTAATGTATGTAAACTCTTCAAATCAACCCAACCCTTACTAAACACTAGTTTTAAAGTTTCTTCTAGTATAATAGCTGGTGGTTCATTGGCTGGAATGTATTGTTTACTGATGTTACGTAGATGATGATTGGCTGGTAAAATCTCTTGTGATAAATGTTCTATAACTGTCTTCATAAACTGGCACCTGCTTAAAAACAAAAGCAGAGTTCTAAAAATGTTTATAAAAATGATTAATAATAAAATGTATGCAACCAGTGTTAGGATCAAAAAGTGTTGCTCTAAGAAGAATGAATGAATGAAATGGGGTTTAACGTCCTACGCTTAAGCACCGTACCTGGGCTAACTGAAGACGGGCATATGCCATGCAGTGTGCTATGAGGGGGAATTTCGCCCGGGCAGCGGCACTACAACCAAGGGATCTTTTACATGCACTCCAATGTGTACACAGGACCTCGGTTTTTCGTCCCATCCGAACGACTAGGAAGCTGTCCTTGTCAGGCCCACCTTCTGCATCACTGACAAGGGGAAATCACATCGGAAAATCGAGATGAACTTACTCGGCCATTGCAGGGATCGAACACCCGACCTCCAGGTTAGCGAACCAGCGCCTTATCCACTTAGCCACTGTGATCCCCTGCTCTAAGAAGAGGGGGGGCTGGGTGGTCTAGTGGTTTAACTCTGTCATTTCACCTGTCCAACCACGTGGGTGTTCTCTGGGTCCTTCGGTTTTCTCCACTGCAAAAGACCGCTAGAGGCGAATTAATGTAATAGAATTGAGCCATATTAGTTCCAAAATGACCTAGTTTAACAGCGGCGCTGCTTCCTAATCTTATATCAAATTCGAAGTGCCAAGGGACCTTTAATACACAGGACCTCATTGCACTACTGACAAGGGGAAAAATCCTGATGAACTTTCTCGGCTAAGGCATGGATCGAACACGCAACCTCCAGGCTAGCGAGTTAATGTCAAACTCACTGAGTCAGTGTGGCTCACACCTTGTCTGGTTTAGAAACAGTACAATAATCAATACTACCTGTCATTGGGTGCTGATGAATCTGATTTATTAGATGTTGTCATGAGTTGTTCTAACATGAGTAGTGGTTTCTCACGTCGCTCATGATCAGCTGTATTTATATAACAACACAACCAACAACTAACAACAACTGGTAAACAACACATCCAATTCTTTACATTCTCTAATACAGTCTAAATATATAAAATATAAATAAATATTAATATAAAATATAAAATATATAGAAAAGGTCTGTGCATTACCATGTTTTTATTAAGTAGCCTATAGAATGAATAAAAACAAGTGAATTTACATTTTCTAATACAGTATAAATTATCATGTTTTTATTAAATATAGAATGAATAAAAACAAGTGAACTCCCAGACTTTTCTATTTTTCTCGTGTTCTCTTATCTAGTGACATTCAATTTCTTTTTTGAATGGTCAGATATCCTCTCATAGTTTCACATACCAACTTTTGGTCTTCGAAGGAATTGTGAGTGAGCAGAAATTTGCCAAAGTATCTGTTATCACTCGTCAGCTATAAATAAGGATAACTCCTTTTTTTCCTTTGTGTTCCTCACTTCCTTTTGTAGAAACTTTGATTCTGCATCTATTGTAGCAATGATCTCTATGTTAAAAATATTTTTGGAATGTGTTTAACAAGTTCTATCAAATATGTAATAATGGCTGACACCAACATTGTCCTTTAATTTCCCTCCCCTTTAAACCTGAATGAACAATCTAAAAATGAATGGTATTCTTCCGTATATCTAGCTTGACAAACAATCTAACTGGATTTTTAAATATTTCCTTATGAACATTGTCATGTACCACATTCACATGCTTTCATTGGGAAATTCTGAAGTTCAACAGATGTAACCCCTCAAAAACTCTGATATGTTGTGTTTACCTGAAAAACTGGACTAACTGGCTGAGGGAATGACAATATATGTCAACATTAAATATGGGTGTATAAAAATATGTATAAAAAAGAATATTAAATATTGGCCATTTTGTGACTGACCTTGACTTGTTCTGGACCTATTGCACCATGTTCCCAAGCAAATAATATTTCTTGTATAGCAAACGGTGTGTTTAAACATACTTCATGCCATCGGGTTAAACTACAATAAAACATATACTATTTAAACTCTAGCTCACAATTGCAGCCTGCCGTACATGTTTTGGACATGCACGGGTTGTAGGGTTTGGCAGCTTGCAAAATGGCCGCAAGAAACTGGGTAAAAGTTTTAGTAATTATTACAATCACAGTACTTGTCACGGCATGTCTGTGATCTTCTATGGTCCCAAACACATGCGACGCAATAGTCTCAAGCACAGGATTACTAAAATCCCTCCATAGACTGCCTGTACGAACAGAATGGACTGACTTAAATCTGTTCAACTAGTCTTTTATGGTCAGCTCTCTTTTAGTTTTTATGCCGCTTTTAGTTTGAGAAAGAGAGGGAGATAAAGTTTAACATCCACTTGACTCAAACTATGTCATTTTTGGACAAACATATGGTTTAATCTTATTTTAATAATGTGTTTGCGCATTAGGGTCTTTTAGCAGTAGGAAGAAACCAGTGGACCGGAAAAAAACAATGAGATTGGCCAGGTGACACTTCTCCTTGTTAGGTACAACTGGGGCATCAAAATTAATCAAATCCATGCCAGCTGACTCAATGGCAGACCTTATGATAGTGTAAGGTAGGAGAAATTTGCCCAGACAGTGGCATTTATGCATACTATCAAAGTTATTTTACATGCATGTTAATTAGTAAACAGGTGAATCTTTTTTGGGGGGGGCCTATCTGAATAACTCAGCACTTTCCTTGTAAACCTTGGAAATGCCATCACTGTCAAATCCCTTAGAGTAACTGCAGGAGGACCACACTACATGCAAAAGAAAACCGACAAAACAAACCTGCAGACAAGACAAACTACACAGACATTTCAAGAAATAAACAAATAATATTAAATCAAGTTAATGGATCTGGGGCCAAGCCATCACTGTCCACTGAACTGTACAGTTCAGAGTCTGTAATGAAACATACTTCACTAAAAATGAAAAAAAAATAAGAATTTTGATTCTGTTTCACCCAACAGCAATCACTGGAAACTTGATATGGTTTATCTTGGTGTATATAGCCCTAATTTCTCTTCTGTGTTGAAATTAAACACTAGTTAATTAAACGCTTGGTAATCAAAATGAAACACTATGATTTAAAGTTGTACACACGTACAAGTTGAACACTATAAGCCGAAATTAAACTACAGTTATGAACAATTCAACACAGAAGAGAAATTTAGGGCTATATACACCAAGTTAAACCATACCAATTTTCCGGTGAATAATGCTCAAATTTCTTAAAATAATACCAGAATAAATTGAATATTTTGCCAGTACTAACCTTGTTTTAAGTTCTCCAGAAGACAGAAAGAGATTTATTAATGATTCGACTTTATTAGAATCTGATGGATTACAGTTCTCTATATTCTTATATTTACCATCTTCAGGGAACCATCTGTGTGCCCACTGCACAAAAAACGAATCTACTGTTTCTTTGTGACCATTGGTAATGGTCTGAAAGATAAAGGATTATGAGTGAAATGACCCAAGGAAGCTATAGAAGACAAACAAGGGTTTGTCCATATTCCTGAAGCAATGGCCAGAGAAATCTCTCTCTAGCAATTGCTGTACTGAGACTGAAAACTTGAGTTTTTGATGGAGTGTGTCTATTTTTCATCTGAACAAGATTTCATAAGTTTGAACATAAACAAGGGAAATAAGTTCAGAATTTGGATATGTTTCTTCGAATTCCTTCCGACCACATTAAATATCTGTGTGGAGTATTCACAGGAAATTGTGGACGGAACGATTAGCTCTAACAAAACAACAGATGGCAGTGAAAAAATATTAAAAGCCAATAAAAGTCCGAAACCTAGTGAATACACATAAGATTTCCTACAGACATACAAGATTATAGACTTAGTTGTCCAGTATTCAATATAAAATTTCCTTTTTTTACACCTTTGGTCGGTGAAAACATGTACACAGGGCGACGTAACTTATATTTTATCACAGAGTAAATGGCATGGACTAAGGTGTTGCTATTTATTTCTTCTTACCTCGAGACCATATTGTTGTAATATAGGACATAACATGAGAAATGTGATATCAAAGAGTCTAGCACGAGTCTGTGATGCTTTACCGGCTTCACCAGCTGAATGACGGGCAAATTCATTTAATCTAAATAGATAAAAATATAAAAACAAGTCATACATGCATGCATATTACACAATTCATACAAAAACATACACCATGTGTGGCATTCATAAGATTTCATGAATTAAAAAGAAAAAGGGGGGAAATTACTGAAGATCATTAATTAGGGTTTCTCCCAAAGCTCAACAGAACAATCTCACCAAATACTTAAAATTCCATCATACTCTGACAAACAGAAACCTGGCTGGAAAATCCTGAAAATTGTTTTTGACCAACATCTGGATTGAACTCAGGACCTGCTGGTAAGGTAGAGCCAGCACTGTAATCTAAACCTTAACCCTAAACCCTAACCCCAGCACTGTACTCAGCAAGCCACTATGGCACCACCATTGAACCATTGAATGCTATTTTTCCGGCGTGCAAAATGACCTACGGGTCTGACCCAGATCCGGTCATCTCACGGAGCCGTTGGTCCCGACCGGCATATACGGCCGACATGGAACCCATGCCCCATACACTATTAAATCATTACCATATACTCACTTAATCAACTTGATAGCCAGGTTCTGTAGTTCTCCCATGGATGCTGCAGCAGCAAGAATTATTTCAAAACTTTTCCCAGACATCATTTTACATAGAAGACTGAAGAGCGGTTCCTGGTTCTTCTGGAAGTCTGTATCTAATGTCTGAATCAAGTTAAACATAACAAGACTATTATTTGATCAGCATTTACAGGTGAAATTTAAAAACATAATTCATTTCATAAAGAATCATATTCGATATAACACTTGTCTGTAAACCATGCGAGACCATGATCTGATATGTGAACTGAATTGAATTGAATTGAAATGAAATTAAATGAAATTAATGAAATGGTATTTAATGTCTTATCTTTCATCACCATCTGGGCTAATAAAGGCCAAATTTTGCCTGGACAGCTGCGCAACAGCCTACTTTTATGTTGATTCCCAACAGCTTGGATTCTGTATTAGGCATTCTATATTTGAATTTTATATTTTTAAATAAAGAAACGTACATTACATGTATTTGTTACAATTAAGTAAGCCAAGCAAGTGGATCTAATGCCTAATTTTAAAATGTTGTTAATGTGCATGTGAATAGAAATATTAAATAAAGCTGATCTCTTGTTTTATTGTGCAGTTTTAAAGTATTGACGGCATGTATACCAAGTTTTTATCGATCATACATGAATTAGAGATTTCAAGGCTTTTATCCTAAAAAAGCACCACACCCAAGATCCTAGATCCTGCTCCAAAAATATTCTAGACATGTTTATGATCTAATGATGCCACCTGCTCTTCATTAAATTCCAACTGTCAAGGTATCTTTTACATGAATGTTAGGATGAGACCTCCATTTTACATCCTATCCAAATCACAAGACGCTGTTCCTTTAGAGGTCCTCTGTCAATCACCAACGACAAGTCGAAATTGCGTGGGAAAATGTTAGAGAACTTTCTCGACAAACATCTGGATCGATTACCAGACATCCTGGTTAGTGACCTAGCGCTTTACTCACTGAGCCATTGTGACTCCAATAAATTTATCCCTCAGCAGAGTAACACAATAGTCACTAGATATTTCCCATATCATAAATATGTGCATAGTATAAAAGATGACAGATTATAATGAATGAGCGACGTCATGCCGTGACAAATATTTGGCGCGGATTTGGGATGGAATGGGAGAAAGAAATAAGCTACAGACTACGAGCAGTAAATAATTTAAATAAACAATAACAAAAAAAATACAACAAAGACCGAGATGAAGCGTGATTGTATTTACAGCATCTAATATTATTATTGTTACTGGAGGAGGAATACATGTATATTATTATATTATAATTATAAGCTATCTGTTTAAATCTAATATAGGTCTAGCACATCAAGTGGCATTTGAATTTTATTAAAGATACATTATGGGAGATTAGATAAAGAGCTGGCAGTTCTCACTATAATAGCAAAAAAAATAGATAATGTAAAGGGAATTTGCTGAAAATTTAGTGAATTTGGGCCTAGCCTGGTTCATCATTACTAAAGTCAATACAGTAAAAAACATAAGTCTCAATTATACACTTTTTAATTTAATCAGTAGCAGCAGATCGGGTTCTAATCAAGTAAATATTGCAGGCTAGCGATGACATTGAGAGTTGATTATGGTATTTTCATTTTAATTAATGTCTAATAATATTAAGATAAAATTTCCGGCCTAAATAACGACCTGCAATTGACACTAAAAGATTATGCAATTGACAGATTTAGCTCTTGCAAAATGTATGTTTAATGTTATTAATGCTGAAAAATTTGTTTCAGATGTCAATATTGCTATTAAAGACTATATTTATATGCATGATTTTAGAGCTATGGAATGAATCCATTGCACACTACAATATTGCGAAAGATGAATTTCTAATAACCTACATGTAGTAATAGGAACATCGGTCTAAATATCAGTTCAATTTTATTCGTTATTTTAAATAGTATTATGAACATCTTAATTTACTGTAAACTGAATTGATGAACCTGTTTTAAATCCTACTGAATCGAAGCCAAGAGAATATCTAGCATTGGTATTTGGAGGCAGGGGGGCAGTCATTTTCGTTTTTTTAGGTCCATGGTACACTATATCAGCCGCATTGAATTTCTGCTCAGCTACTAATTAAAGGCTTTAGATAATTGAATGGGTCATCCATTCTAAACCCCTCTATGAGAAATTAAATGGTGTACCATTAAATTAAGCCATAGTACTAATTAAACCATTTTTGAAATTTAAAGGGCTATTATCAATTATCAAAGGATGTTTTGAAATTAAAGGCTATTATATTAATTAAAGAGCAAAACAACCAAGTTAAATAATACCAGATCCCTAGTGACAATACCCCTTACAAGTGACAACTGTTTAAAAAAAACTGAAGTTTCGTCTCAGCAGATGTCAAGATTTGAATCTAAAAAATCTTAATCAAAAGATAAGTGCCCTGATCACTTGAATACTACAACCTACATATATTAAGGCAAATTTGTCACTAAAAAGCTTCTACAGATTGTTGTTTAAGTGATATGGAAGGAATGTATTAAAGGACAACACAACACATTGCATTTTTCAAATATCTCTAATAGTTATCTAGTTTTAAATTATTTGAAAGTGCAAATGATTTTGCATTTAATATCACATCAGAACACTGGCTGTCATGAAGTGCAAATGATTATGCATTTAATATCACTCCGGAACACTGGCTGTCATGAAGTGCAAATGATTATGCATTTAATATCACTGCTGCACTGCATAAATTAAATTAATATAAAACTGGATAACGAATCAAATATTTTAACAAATGTTAAGACTGCCATTGCCCTTTAAAATAGCTAGATCTCTTTCATTTGGGTAAAATGCAAGATTTTGAGTTGATCTGTTTTGTAATATGACATTCTGTCTTTGTCTCATTACTAATCTAAATAAGATATCAGATTAACTCAATTCATAACTTTGCCTTGACCAAAATGAAAGATATTTAATTAGCTACTTTCAGGTCTAAAAAAAGAAACACGCTACACCATAAAACATAAAAATAATCAGCAAATGAAATAAAATAAAACAAAATATACTACAGAAGCGAAATAAAGCAAGAAAGCACTGTGCCAAACAGTGTGGAAAACTACCTCTACCTTGAGAATGCTAGACACAGTAACCTCAGCCCTCAGTATAACGATGCTACTACACGGTACACCTTGGCTACTTTCACTTTTATCTAGCAGACGGCCTCTCTCTTTTTCACTGAAATAAACAATTTTATTCTGTTAAAGTAGCTAATTATAAGTCTCTAACTCAATATCATCCAAAATCTTAAACATTGAAAACACGAATTATTTGTCAATTTCAATCAACATGGATGCTGTGATCTTACGGGAAAAAGATGAGCTTCTGATATCCAATATTTAAGACAAAATAAACATTTTACCATTGGCATACCATTTGTGTACCATATTGCCTTTCAGCCCGAGTTCTAGCAAGAGATTTGAGGAACGAGGTTAGACAAATTGCACCGAACCAAACGGTGTGTGTAGACTGGAATAACCAGACGCTAGAAATTTACATTCGCTTGAGACTGTTGGCTTATTTCGCGGAACATAACTGATTTGAAATTAGAGTAAAAACAGAAACCATCAAATCTAAATCAGTTTATATATACAGTAGAACTTGTATTCAGCAGGCACCTAAGGGAAATTTCCAAATGCCTGCTTAATGGAGGTGTTCTTTGAATGAAGGTGTACAATATTGCCCAAACCCCTACCACAAAAAAATAAAGATATAGACTGCATATATTGCCCCAACCACAAAAAATTAAAGATATAGACTGCATATATTTTTTATTCATGTAGTATTACAATAACAATACATGTACTTTTTATCTAGTTGTGAATTCAAAGGAGTCTCGTATACATGTACATGTTAGTAATACTGGAACTCATGTCCCCCAATATTTCTTTTACTTTACTATTACAATAACAATACATGTACTTTTTATCTAGTTGTGAATTCAAAGGAGTGTCGTATATATATACATGTTAGAAATACTGGAACTCATGTCCCCCAATATTTCTTTTACTTTCATTATAGCGTCTAAAAGCGTTTCAAAATGCCGTGAATTTGAGTATTTCACACCCCAACTATTTTAGCTATTACGCGACCACTTCATAAAATCGGGAACGAACATCAATACTTGCATCGATAAATTTGACCGTCGCTGAATCTTGCGCCGAACAAAGATTCTTTACTAAAATCTCGAACATAACATCGGTAAACTTGTCATTCTGTACCAACCTTAGATACTACCGTCTACCATTGTGATGCATTCGATAATATTTATCCATTTTTGTGAAGAAAATCGATGAATTAATATTATTTTATCATTGACAAAACACATTCGCGGATTTTATCCCCGATTTTACAGGGGATGTAACTCTGTATGTAATATTATAGGGGGCGCTAAAAAACGTCTGTTTAATAACTCGGTATCCTTTCATTTTATTCAATCAGTATCAATCAGTGTTGTTACGCGTGAAAACTATGATCAGGTTAGTCGTTTAATAAAACAAAAGATTAATAAACAGATAATCCCGGGTTGATTGTTATTTTTACATTTCTTTTGACCTGATCAGTGGGGTTCAAGTTAATTAACTACTACTCACGGGATTAGCGGGAATGTTACAAAGAACGAACGACAATGGCCGTTGAATAGCCGATGTTTTGTTGATTTTTTTAGTAAAATCGTGACCGTTGAAACAAGAGAATTTTGACGGGGGGGAATTAATCATGATGCCCGTTGCACGCGTTATCAATTCAGACTCTTTCTTGGTGTTAATTAGTTATTTCAAGCCAAGTGAGTAAGTCATGTCAAGACAGTTCAGTATCGTTCGCTTAAGCGAGAACGTGATTGTCCGTGACAGTTCACCCTCGTTCGCTCAAGCGAGAACGGGATTCTCCGAGATGTGTTCGCTTAATGGATGAAATAGCATGATCGGGAGCTAATATAAGTGCACGCTGCACGCGTTGAACAGGTGCGTGTTTAGTAGAGGTTAAATTACTTAAAAATCGCTCGGGGGGATTTTTTGGTGTTCGTTGAAGCGAGTGTTCGCTGATTATGAGTGCACGCCGTAGCAAGTTCTACTGTATTCATATTACAGTATTATGTGAGTTGCGACCCACTTGTGTCAATTTCTAGGTCCCAAATGTTATCGATTTAGCTCCTTTAAAGTTCAATGTTATCTAGATGTCTAATCTATACTAATATTTGTGACTGTTATTTATCTGTCTGTTCAGGGTTGGCCACTACACTAGGGTTGTCCCTAGACTGAAATTTGGTGTATTGTGGTAGCTGGGACTGGGGAATAACATAGGTGTGGCAGCATTGGCCAACCGCTTCCAGAGTTATATTTCTTTCAACCCGTGAAGCACCAGATCATCCGCTAGTAATCCATATTAATGACATGCTACAGTGTCCAAGTTCAAACCTCGGCATGGCCAACTACTAATCTATTGAAAGTTAAAATATCAACATGGACAACTTCTAATCTATTCAAAGTTCAAATCCCAGCTTGGACAAATAAACTTTTCAAAGTTCCTATCTCAACATGGAGAAACACTTAGCTGTTTAAAGTTAGAATCTCAACATGGAGAAGCACTTAGCTGTTTAATGTTCAAATCTCAACATGGAGAAGCATGTAACTGTTTATAGTTCGAATCTCAACATGGAGAAGCACTTAACTGTTTAAAGTTTGAATCTCAGCTATAGACTATCCAATGTTCAAATCTCAGCATCTACAACTACTAGATTGTCTACATTTCGAAACTCAACATGGACAAGTATAATATAGTCGTTCGAAGGGTCGAATCTCAGCCTATATTCCCATAAACAGGTGACCATCTTGGATAAGACAGGAGCAAGATTAATATTAAAGAGGTTATTTACCGTCGTTGCATGATACGTTGACTGTGTACATCTTTTAATAAATCAGCTTTAATACAGCCTTGTAATAACTGTTCTATTGAATCACATCTATAATATAAAATATAACATACCATTTCAACTATTACTTGTATACATGTAAGGAATACATCTAGTCAAACCTGATTAAATAAAATGATGTGGGGTTTAATGTCCTTTCTAATGTTCTGCTCAGACTGGGCTAATGAAGACAGGCATACACCATACAGTGTGCAATGAGGGAAATTGTGCCCCTTCTAAGTGCATGCCAATGTGTACACAAGACCTCAGTTTTCCGTCCCATCCGAATGACTAGACAGCTATCCTTGTCTGGCCCTCACTGACAAGGGGAAACCTGCCGACAAATCCCGGCCTATATTGGCCTATAACACCAGGACCTCCAGGCTAGCGGGACCTCCAGGGTCTTACTCACTGAGCCACCATGGCTAGCTATTAAATAAAACCATGATGTTATTTGACGTCACTGATAGCCTTTTGAGGGTTCTGAAGCCTTTGCAAATTATAGTGAAAAGAATTAACAAAATTTCCGATGACGTACTTTGTAGACAACAAATTATAGGCTATTCCCATTTGCCCTGATAACCATGCCTAGATATTCACCTATAGTGGTGTAGATTGCCAAGTTCAAAACTGAACAGTGAAACATTCGTTAAATCAATTGCATAACCAACCATGTTTAGTATAACATTTTAATTTGAGCTGAAACTTTCACACACGGAATATGGGTTATTTCTTCACTTCAACCTAGATTCATCAATGCATACTCTTGAAAATTTGGCAAACCTCTTTTTAATGTCTGTTTACTAGTCTGATCGTGAAATTTGTGTTCTTTTTACTGTTGGGAAGTTAATTTTAACCTGGTTCACTTATTCTTTGAAAACTTACTTTTTCTTTTGATCAGCTAAATCTAATAAATTAGTCGAATTTATGAGGAGTTCAAAACTTTGTTCTAAATCGGCCATAACATCTCGACCAGCAGCATTCTGTTGTAATCTTTGTAATATCTGTGGAATCTACAATAACAATGAACAAAGATAAATATATGATTAATTGTAATCTCTGTAATATCTGTGGAATCTACAATAACAAATAAACAACATTTGTAGAATCTGCAATAACAAATGAACAAAATTTGTGGAATCTACAATAACACAAAATCTATGGAATCCACAATAACATATTAACAAAGTAAATCATATGATTGTTTGTAATCTCTGTGGTATCTGTAGAATCTACAATAACAAATTCACAAAGTATTTGGAGAAGTTAGATGAATAGACAACTCTGGTTATTATAGGGCCCTCAGTTTTTCGTCCCATTCAAAATGCTACATGGAAGTTTGGAATTTCATAGTAACTACTCACCTTTAGAAAAGTAAACGATGTCCATTTTAAATCTTCTGGACTGTTGGCAGGAGCATCTATTATTCCCATAAAGCAAGCCCGGAATATTTCTACATACAACTGTGGCCATGATAGTTTCTGAAAAAACTGTACAAAAATAGTCAGCTATCAACCATACATTTCAGTACAGACAACAAAATGTTATTCTTCATGGATCATTACAAGAAGCAACGTATATATAGTTGTCCTGACACAAAGAGTTTCCAATTTGTAAAATTAAATTAAACACTTGTAAATTGGACACTCTCTATCAAAATTGAATGTTCAGCTTTAAACTGGACACAAGTACAAAATCCATGAGTTTGAGCATTAGTGAAAGACATAAGTGCTAAATACACAAGGTAAAATGATACCTGGGTTACAGTGTGTCCTGTTACAAAGAGTTTTCAAATTGTATAATAATAAAAGAATAGAGTAGGTCTATCTTTGGTGGGAAGTCAAAAGGTCATATCTGGCATATTTTATGAAATACTCTTTCAGAATCAGAATTTTGTTTCAACACCTTTTCATCGAGCTGTCGCTATATGATAGGTGTACAACTCCAAGTATATTATACACATATTTGAGATAATCTCTAGAAATACACAATTTTGTCAAATATTACAATTCTTAATCACTATGTGTTTTCTGACTCTTCCTGAACAGTTTTACAAAATCTGGTACCACCTTATGACTCTGCAGTGATGGTATGTTAAATCTCTTACCAAGAGTCTAGCTATAACCATGGTTTGATCAACAAATGGTTGTAGTTCGTTAGTAGAGTTAAGTACTGCCTCTAATGAGACCAGGGTATTTATAGTCGAACATAGTTGTAGTTTCGGTCCATCTTCATCATTATCACTAGGTAAATTCATATCTTGTAATCTACAAATACATATATGTAATTATAGATAATTATCATGTAAGTAATCTAGATATAATCAGGTGGGATTATAGATAAATACATAACGGTATATCCATAAACACTTTGTAAACTGTCACAAATTACTGAGATGCCCCATTTACTTCTACCACCAAGATCGGCAGTTTTTTTGTCCCATTGTGAAGTTGAAACCATGCTGGAAAATCCTAAATTAACTTTCAACCAGCACTGGGATTGAGCTTGAGACCTCTGGGCTAGCGAGCCAGCATCTTAATTGCTGAGCCACCATGACTCCCCTGCTGTATAGGAACCAGAAGTATGGGCGTTTCATGTGCTAAAAGGTTAAGATATTAACACATATATCAGACTAACATTCACTATAATAACTTTCAAAAAGATTTAGTTGCTCTACTGCAATTTCGGGATCATGTGGCTAAGAAGGTAAGGCGCTGGCTTAGTCGTTCTGATGGGACAAAAAAACAAGGTTCTGTGTACACATTGGCATGCACGTAAAAGATCCCTTGGCAGGTAGAATTTGATATAAGAGTAGGCCGTAACGCTGCTGCCCAGGCAAATTTTTCCCTCATAGCACACTGCATAGCAAATACCCATCTTCAATTAGCCCAGGTTAAGAACATAACAGTAGGAAGTTAAACCCCATTTCATTTACTGAAATTTCGTAAAAGAGAGCACTCACCGAGATAATGATCCTAACATTTCAGATACTTTATCTTTAGTAGTTGCTGGCAATGCATTTTGAGATTGTGATAACTGAGACAAAGTTCCTCTCACATTCACTTCTGCTTGTTCAAAATCACGATAATTATCTGAAATAAAAAAAACACAGCAAAAATATAACTAATATTGACAAAGGGATATTTCTTTATGAAATTTGGTACACCTATCACTGTAACTCGGGAATCATTTGATCTTGTGTATTTAGCACTAATTTATTTCACATTCATTTGATATCAAATCTTTGTTTAAAAATTCGTAAAAAACATTTAAAATCACCACAATCATCTAATTTGTACTTATGTCCAGTTTAAAGCTGACCATTCAATTTTGACAATACGTGTCCAATTTACAAGTGTTTAATTTCTCGATCACTGTTAAAAAATAAACCCGATTTGGTTATTGATGTATAATGAATAAATTTTGAACAGCGGTCAGGTAATTATAAACTTGTAAATTGAACATTCAGCTTTAAACTGGACACAAATACAAACTATATGATTTGGGGTGATTTTAAATGATTTTTAACAATTTTTAAACAAAGATTTAATGTATGTTTAATAGCCATGCTTTAAATCATTGGCCACCCAAACCTTCACAAATGAAAACAGTGTAACTTTTTAACTAAGCACTGATTATTATGTTTTTACCTGTGACTTCTGCTCTAGCTATCTGTAATAAAGTACAGACTGTCTGTTTCTCTAGAGTTTTAAGAACGGCGGAACTGGCACGATCTGTAATACTGACATATTCTGGGGTTGATTTGCCATCCTGTATTTTCTGTAGACATTTAAGTATGTTGTTTAGTAACCAGTGAACTAACATTAACAGTGATTTACACATCTGTAAAGAACTGTCTGTACCATAACTAAAACTAAACAAATAAAAACACAACAGTTTTAAATACATTTTAAAAAACACACTTTATAATTTCACAAGTTCTTTGAAGACAGTAAGAACAATTTGAAAGCTATCGGAAATCATTCAAAACGCTTTTCAGGCTTCATGAACATAATACTGTCTTTAAATTTCTAGTCAATAGAATATCTATAAGAATTATAGCATACTTTTACCCATTGAATTGTCATAACTATTGGATTTTTCAAAAATGTTTAATATGTTATGTAGCACATCAAGTTGAGGGGGGTGGCGGTGGATGACCGGGTGGTTAGCACATGTGCCGTATCATAAAGCCTGTCATTGAGTCAACTGGCGGGTTTCGAATCCCTAATTGTACATGACAAGGAGTAGGGTTGCCTGTCCAACCTCAATGGTTTCCTCCTGATGCTAAAGACCCCTACCAAATGTTAGTTCCGAAATGACCTAGTCTGTGTCGAGTGGAAGTTAAACCCCATTTCTCTCTTTCTCTTAACAGGTTATATATCTTTATATTTTGGTTTTTGATTCACGAATCTAGTTCTAACCCCACTGTTATTTACTGTATTGTAGTATCTGAGACTGTGTTGTACTAACCTGAGTTTAGTAGAGAATGTTTCAGCTATATCTATTAAAGCTATGATACAATATGGTTTAGATATATCATCATATGTTGATATATGTTTAAAAACTGTACTATGTGGTATAACCTGAAACATACATTATACCATCAAAAAATTCAATCCTGGGCCGCATTGAAGGATTTTTGAAGTCAATAACATGGTACGGAAAACTGAGGTCCTCTTCTGTACTCCTGGGTATTACACGTAACAGAAACCTGACAGTTGGGATTTGATTATAAGCAGGCAGAAAGTAGGGATGGACCTCAAGATACGATATTTTTCTTTCATATTTACTTAAAAAATATAAACAAGTACATGATATTTAATGGTGGCATGTTCCATTATTAGCCGCAAGTTTTCCACCTTGGAGTTTTTAATCCAAAATGTTCCAATATTCGTGATTTGTGGTTCGCTGAAGGTTAATGTTTCATTGTCGGAAGCCATCTTCCCTCCTTGTCATGTGAATTACAGCGGATCATAACGATGCATGATAGCTGAGTTTCAGAAGATAATGGACAGTTAAAACATCTGTACTGTGTTTGCAGAACTGCTGTGCATAATTTAGAACCAAACCGTGGCATGTATACTGCGGTATTACTGTCTCACGGAATGTTGCTGCAGCCCTAGCGGAAAGGTTAATGTCCAGACAAAATTCGGCCGTTGCAAATATAGTCATTGAAATGTGAAATACCATATGTCAGTCTTAAAATGAATGACATATTGAGTCGACAAGAAATTCAGTGTTGGGCAACAGCGTCTCAGAATCATCAGTGTTAGTCAGCAGATATTTCGGAAAAAAGTGAATATAACGATTGAATGTTTAATAGTTGGTCAAATGAGAGACATTATGGAGAATATTTTAGTCTTTAACAAAATTACACACATATTTATATGAAATTTAAGCTTACTGTATAAACGATGCACTGTGTAATGATCAAACGATTGAGACTTACCTGTGATAATACAATATGTTTCAGATAAGATAAAACCAGTGAATTAGGACTACTTCCAACTAAAGCCTGCTGTAGTAAAATTTCTGAAAATAGAACATATCTAAGTCAGATCATTCATGTCTAAAATGAGGCACAAACATCTACATGTATGTACCGCTAAATAAATTTAACCTAAAATTTTACAATTTTCTTTTTGTTCACATTGTATAATTACTTCTTTGTGCTAATTTGATTGTCAATAAATTATATCATCATCCTTAACATAACTCATTTTTGATGAATATTAATATAGTGTGAACCAATTTCTATAAATGTCTATTTTCAAACACATGTACAATCACTGTTGATGTTTATTTGTCTAGTGTGAACCAATACTGATTCAAATAGCTATTTACATATTTAATGAAAACTATATGTTGCCAATTGAAATTAACAAAATATGACCATTACAATTTTCATCTTATAGGCTCTTCCTTACAATTTGATCTTATTCATCATTACAATTTTCATCTTATAGGCTCTTCCTTACAATTTGATCTCATTCATCATTACAATTTGATCTCATTCATCATTACAATTTGATCTCATTCATCATTACAATTTGATCTCATTCATCATTACAATTTGATCTCATTCATCGTTACAATATGATCTAAGATTCTCCATTACAATTTGATCCCATTCTCAATTACAATAATGATCTCAGATTCTCCATTACAATTTGATCTCATTCTCCATTACAATTTGATCTCATTCTCCATTACAATATGATCTCATTCTCCATTACAATATGATCTCAGATTCTCCATTACAATTTGATCTCAAATTCTACATTATAGTAGAGATTATGTGTGAAATTTTCGTCTAGATATTGTTTCTCACCTGCCAAGTCAACACCTTCATTAGCATTTGTTGCTAGGATACGTTTGAGATGAACTCCCCACTGTACCTCTGACCATCTTTCTGTCCACGCTCTCATCAATGTTAATTTCACCTGATTAGCTAGACCAGTCCCGATACCGGGTTCTTTTTTAATGGTTGTAGTTCCCTCCATTTTTATGGCCGCCATACTTTAATCTAAAATAATAAATGGATTGAACAGTTGATGCTTCTCCCAGAGCAATCAATAAAAGGGGTCCATCATCTTACTTTTCAGACTAATGTATCTTTAAGTGTCATTTTTAGGGATTGAGAAAAACATTATATAACAGAACAGAGTATTTATGAAAAACTTTGAAAACAAAAACTGGTTTTATTCTAAAAGCCCAATGTTTCAATCAAGTGCTTGATAACAATAAGAGGATATTTGTTGAAATGTTGAGCTTTCAGAATAATACCATTAATTGTTATCCATAAAATTTGTGTTCTGTTAACAGGCTAATAAAAACAGTCATATGTTATACAGTGTGTCATACATGTATGGGAAATTTGATTTCTAATTTCCAGGGACAATATATAGCATATACACAATACCAGGTTTTAATTCCATTCTTAAGATACATGTAAATGCTTTTCCTTACGAGGTTCACATGCGTTCTGAAACTATCATTATTTTAGTAATATTTTCGCAGGGTGAAACTAAAAGGGGTAAACTGTAGCTAAAACAGATACATTCAATGTTCAAATACCAATGCAATGATGTAGCCACACAATGTACATTCTTGTGTTCTTGTGTCTATACTAAAGGGTTAAAAGCTCTGTTTTTTTTTAATCTTAAAATGTGTGTTAAAGCACATATATTTTGGCCTGAAATGTTATGTAAACTAATAATTAGACATTTATTAACATGACAAGACAATAATCAACTCTTGATGCCATCACATATCTGCGAAATTAAGTAGATTATAGACAGGTCATATTTCTATTCAATTCAAAAATGAAGCAGTGAGGCTTAGTTTTGAAACCACCAGTACTTGTCAATTTGATTAACCACAGATCCTATTTCGTTTTAACTTTAGTAACCGGAGGAGTTGTTATATAATAGACGTGAGGAATAAGATAATGAAACAGTGACTTCTTGGTGTTCTCATCGCAGAACTGTGGGTATAACCGATAGAAATGTTAACGCTGATTGATTAATCAATGCCTGATGCCATAGGATCAAAATCTGCTCGTTTGATCCCTGGTGTGAACTCCCACTATAATTACTCAGATCTTCATGTAGTGTAGGCCTTTGAAAGTATGAAAAAAACAAAATGAAATATACATGTAGATCTGTATTTTTATCAGATTGACATCTTCAAGATGATCTTGTCAAACCTTCAAAGACTAATATAATATCTTCGCTCACAATAAAGCAATTTGAGTGAAATTTTCAAGATATTCATTTCGCATTATCTATTTTTGAACTGTTAAGCAAGGATGGCCAGCTCTGTGTCTAAATCTTACAGAATTTATCTTTAATGTATGGTAATGATGAATCGACCGTTATGTTTGTTGACAACATTCAACTTCACACGACACAAATTTGATATTTACGAAATAAAAAAAGGATATATTTCGGTATTTTCTATTGTCATTAGGTATTACAAAATACATAATTAAATACCATATGAATCTACCATCTGTTACGTGCTGATATTTATCTATCTATTCGTAAAAAAATGTCTTTGTTGTCAATTTTACTTTTCATGGGCGCCGCCATTAAGCATTTCCGCACTAAATATATATTTTATGAATACAAAAATCTAATTAATCGCTCTTTCCTCCATTTAGTAGCAGTGTTGCAATATTATTATATGAACCGATTCATTCGTTTCTTTTTAAGGTCTACTAATATTGATTTAATAAACAATTTACTGATTATTTTTATACTTCCGGTTTACGGAGCAAACTAAATCGAGAGGAGAAAGGGATTCCTTGTTTTTCTGGAGAAATGCAGAAAATCTGCAAATTTATTATTTCATAATTGGAATCGATTATAGAGTAACTCATTGGAGCTAATAGTCCCTTGAAAATGGAAGATTCTATAAACCATCAGGATGTCAGGTTTAGTAAACATTTACTTTTTTACTCGTAGTTGAGATACGTGGAGCCCTTACCAAATTTATTCCGCCGACTGGGTCCTGAAACTGAACAAAATGTTATGATGTTCGAAAGAAAAATCGGTTTAAATTGACAGTTTATACAAAATTGATAAAACACCGATAACCCTTTTGGATGTCTGAAATTTACCTAATTTACTAGCAATCCATCATGAAATTAGATTTTTGAAATAAAGTGATTATTATTATTATTATTAATCGGACAAGACAAGTAGAGTTGTCTCCCTTCAACTGATGTTCCTTTGGTCTTTCTTAATTGACCACTATTTTTTATACACATTTTCATTTTAAAAGATTTTACTAAAACTAAATAATAATAAGCCCACAAAGAAAACTATGCATAAAGAATATGAAGTACATAATATAAGACTCAATAAGACTCATCGAGTGAGTTTGCTTGTGGACGAGTTAACCTGCGTCCGTAGCCTAGAATGTAGGCTACATCTAGGCTAGCTACCACTTTCTAAATTTTGGTAGCAAAAATAATCAATCATTCTCAGTCACATCCTGACAGTGACACTTCTAGCTTGAGTCTTGCACAAATTTAGTGTGCGACAATCTCACCAATTCATCAATTTGATAAAACCAGATCTATTTTATACTTTCTATGGCCTACACTACCATGAAGATCTGACCGGTTGTACATTTGTAGGCCTACTAGAAGGTTGCGTCAGGTGTTGTACCAGTGGCTCTTGACCCTATGACATCATACATTGATAAATCAATCAGCGTTGACGTTTCATTGGCTAATCCCTAACTTTAACCAGAATGCTGGTATTATAACAAATCTTCCAGATCCTAGTGTAGTAAGGACAAGTAAAACAAAATTTTGAACTGTAACTGTGTTTTAATCAGATTGAATGGCAATTAATCATATAGAAACATGAATTCTAGACTATAAAAGACCCCCTACCCTCAATAAAAATATAGCCCCTCGCTCCCATACACCTAACTCTCAGACTCTTTATCAGTCGACCTCTAGCCAGATTCTCTGATATACAATAAATTTCTATTTTTTAGTCATACAGAATATGCCACCATCGAGGGATCACAAGTTACAGAAATGATTCCAATAACATGTACCAACATAAATGGAAATACCCACATAGCTACACTAACAAGTGGAACTACAGAAAATAATGCAACTGGAGAAATGGATTCGTCAGAATGGGCAACCATAGCTACAGACAACAATACCTTGATCTCATTTCGTTCTCTTCCTATTCATTTAGATCAGTTAGATGCCCAGACACAGCTGGCCATACGCCAAAATTTAAGTGAAGATCCAAATAATGTAGGTCAAACTATCATGACCTATGACCCTGTGAATACAGTACCAGGTGTTACCAACAGTCTGGACATGATTGGTCAGAAAACTATCATTGGTATGTAATCATCAATATAAAAAAATAATAATAATGAGTAAATTTATAATGCGCTATGTCCACAAACCAAGTTTATGCTCAAAGCGCAACACAAATTACTATCGGTCTCTGGGATAATGGTAAGCCTGATTACCTCCTTTTACAACTCTTAGAAAGAGCTCCATCATATGCTGCTTCAAGGAGCGCAACAGTTTTTTGTGTAATACATACACTATCCTACCAGTACCCATTTACAGCTGGGTAGACTAGAATGCAGGGATGAAGTGTCTTATTCAAGGATACAAGAACTCAGCGCACAATTTAGGTCTCGAACCTGCAACCGCTAGGTTACAAAACCTACTCTCCAACCGTTGCGCCAAAATATACCCTTTCCATTTATGGTAAAGTTGAACTGAAATGTTTAAAGGCGTTTACAGTATTACTGTTCCGTACCAACCAGGCTAGGAGGGTTGAGTGGCTAAATGGTTTTTATATCATAAGGGCTGTCATTTTAAAAAATGCCATGGTTTCGATTCCCTGCCTGTATATGACAAAGAGTAGAGTTACTTGTCCAACCTTGTGGGTTGGCTCCCACAGCTAAAGATCCCTACACATACATGATTTATTGAAATAAAATTGAACCAATGTTAGTTTTGAGTGAATATTAACCAGGCTAGTCACAACAGATGTACATGTAGTGTGTCGTGAGAGTAAATTGCAGCTTACTCCTATTTAAAATTCAATGGTCAAGGTTTCTTTTACTGTTTTGTTTGTCCCAGCCGAATGACTAGTTGCTATCGGGAACTACACCAAAAAAAACCCTGGAAAACGTTTTCGGAGAACACCAACATCAAACCTGACGCAGCTTGGTTAACGGCCAGCACGTTACTACTCACTGTATGGCGTATTCCCATCTCCATTAGCACAGTCGGCGCAGAACAGTAGCAGTTAAACCCCATTTCATTTCGTCTCCTTTTGTTATAGGGAGTGACACCATCCAGAACACTAGGACGTAAAAGCCCATATATTATTTTCTCTCTTGTCATATATAGGTAGTGATCTAGTGACGCCATCCACACCATTAGAGAATGAGATGAGTTTATCACATGGTACAGTTTTATTGTTACAAGATGATAAACATACCAATGGTATATTACCACATGTATCAGTTGTCAATCAAGTTATGGAAGATTATTCAACAAGCACTAACAGCCTTCCACCACCTCCTTGTTCATTGGTATGATATTAGTATATACATGTTATCTATGGTGTCAGACCCTCCATTACAATTTGGTCTCCATTGTACATTATATTTCTCCATTGTAATTTGGTGTCAGCCAGATTCTCCAAAACAATTTGGTGTTGAACTCTCCATAACAATTCAGTGTAAGAGTGTATAATAATTTAGTATCAGTCTCTCCTTTACAATTTGATTTTAGACCCCGCTATAATTTTGTCTGATTCTCCATTCAAATTTAGTCGGACTCCCCATGACAACATTGTCTAACTTTCCTTTACAATTTTGTCTCAAACTCTACATTACAATTTGGTCTACTTTCCCATTACAATTTGGTCTACCTTTTTTTGTCAGACTTTCCATTACCATTTGGTCTAAGAGTTAGACCCTCCATCATAATTTTATCTCTCACTATGTGGTCTCAGAAGTTTTAGGCAATAGAATCTTTCTGTCACTTACAATAGACTTATGTCACATTTACAACTGCTGGAGGTAACTTGTAGATTTCAGACAATATTTTCGACAGTGTAATCCAGGTTCATATTAAATAAACATAAACCTGATAATATGTAATTAAAACAACAAAATTAAAATATAAACGGTATTGTTCCATTATGTTGCATGGTCCCTGTATAAATCTGTCCACAGCAAGGAACAATTGTTTTCTATGCTTCGTTTTTGTCAGTCTGATTAAAACCCAGATCCTTTACATCGTTTCATTTTTAATAGTTTGAAATTTTGTTTTACTAACCTTTATGAAACTGAAATCTGGAAGAGTTGTTATATAACCTACATTCTGGTTGATGTGAGGAATTAACCACTGAAATTGTCTTTTGTTGCGATTTCTTGGCCTGCAGTGCACTGAACTTTGCATAGAGCTGCACAGTTCACAGTGAAGACAAAGCAAAAGCTGTATTTCCAAATACATTCTTGAAACATCAGTGCTGATTAATCAAATGTCTGGCGTCATAGGATCAAAAGTCCCTTGTATGACCCCTGACAAGACTCACACTACAACCGGTCAGATCTTCATATTGGTGAAGGGATCAAAAGTATAAGAAAACGAAACGAAATATAGATCTGTATTTGCTTTAATATTTGAATTTGATTACTGTTACAGGTGAACTTGGGTACATTATCAGTATTTGTTTAATACAAGTTTAAGTTTAATTCTTTACCTACAGGTTTTTTGTCGTGTTTCGGCTACCATATCTACTGATGTTATAGAAAGAATACCTAATTACGAATCTCTTATTTGGATGGAAATTCAAACAGAACCAGAAGTACAAATGGAAATGTCTGAACAACATCGGTGTACCATATATGGAAGTTTAGATATTATCATTAAATTAAACAATAAACTACAATCGTTGCTGAACGGGGAGGGTGGTAAATTTTTTGTACAGAAAGAACCTGAACCAGTAAAAGAGACGTGTGATACACAAGCTCAGTGTGATTTATTGGTACCTCACATATCATCTCGTGGTCGACAAGTTCACCAACCTTCTAGATATACAGGTAAAATATTCTAGATATACAAGTATATTGTCTAAATAGACAGGTTAACATCGTCAACTGTCGACCCTTCTAGACAGGTCAAATCTACAGTCTGTCCAGCTCCAACAATTACTCATATGCTGCGACTTTTACTGTAAGTGACCGCTTAAAATCTGCTGTGAAAAATTTAATTCTATTAAGCTTTTGCTCCCACCATGCATCCATTTTCCCTCGTAATTGGGGGAGGAGACACAGTAGCTTAGTAATTATTTACAATAATAAATATATTTTTAAATTTCAATAATCAATGATCTTATTTATTCAATTGATTATTGCAGGATTCTACAAGGATCCAGTTAGTGATATAGATATTGATAGTGATGATCTCGTGGAGTCTAAAGAGAGAAGAAAACCTCGACGTAAATTTACTAAACCTGTAAAAGTACCGGTATTGTTGAAAGATACAACAAACAACAATGATACTACTACTACTATTAGTCAGAATAAAGGTTAGTCAATTATTATTGTAGAACCAGAACTGAACCCTGGGGGACACCTGCATCTTTTGCTAGACTTTCTCTAACAAGTCTCAAGTAGTTTTGCAGTTTCAGTTCTGAGAGTTCTCTATTGGTATACATTGTTTCTAGTCTGATTAGATTGTCTGGGTTTGATTTTCTGCATGGACAAAGAAGAACCTTCAGAGTGTTTCAAACCTAGTCCTCACTTGTCAGGGGTAGTACTTGTGGGGCTGACAAAGATGTAAATACTACTTTCGGGCACCAACAAAATTAAACCTTGTCTTATTCCTCATCTAATTGTGTTGAGTGGATAATAAGCCTTTCACACATGGATTAAAATAATCACAATACATATTTATGGTTCTTTCTTTTATCAGTTGCAGAATCTACCAATAAAGCTTACAAGTATTCGTGTACTATCTGTTCATTCAAAACTGTTCGCCAAAGTCACTACAAAAAACATCAACGAATCCACGAGAGTCGCAGCGTCGAACTTTTTAAGTGTAAGAAGTGTCCATTTGTCACGATACGATTGAGCCATCTGAATCGCCACGAGTTACAACACAGTACCACTGTTTATCATTGTGATTCGTGCAACTATTCAACCAATCAACAGTTCTATCTGTCCCGACACAAACGTTACAAACATCCAGCCACAAAAAATGTTTTCTCCTGTACGACATGCAATTTCCAGACTAATCTACGTAGCAGTTTCACCAGACATCAAAAACTTCATGCAGCACCAGTAACAAAGAAAATGTTCCAATGTCAAAGTTGTGCATATAAGACGGACGTAAGTGCCCGATTTCAGCGACATCTGAAGCATGTTCACGGGGATGTTCGACCTTATCTGTGTGATCACTGTGGGAAGGCCTTTAAGAGAACAGACACACTGAAAGCACATAAAGTTACGCATCTTGCCAGAAAAGATAGAGTTCTACCCTTTACTTGTGAAATTTGTTCCAAAGGTTTCAGATCAAAAGTAAGTAAAATATTTCTCTGGTTTTAAAATGGGTCATAAAACTGATGCTGGATTTTCATATATGTCTTTGGAAAAGCACATTGTCAAAATTTAATGTTGACACCAAAGTGATCATATATTTTGTTGAAATATCTTCAAAGTATATATTTTTTGTGAAAACATGCAAGTGGCCAAGACATCTGTCCCCTTTTCTATCCTAGTACCACGGTGGCTCAGTGAGTACTAAGTTGGTCTCAGAAAATCGATCCCAGGGATGCAGGGTCGATTGCCTTTTTTGGAGTTTTCTTCCAAATGCTGAAGTAAAGAACTACAATATTAGTTTAGGATATATGTTCATTTACACTCAGTAGTTGTATAAACAGTGGCACGCAGAGAGGGAAAAGACCCTGGGCATCCAATCAAAGACTAAATTTGAAATGATCACTGTTAACCTTGGTTTACCTAATTCAAAAGGTCTTTCTTTCTCACTTTTCAAAGTCCTAGAAAGAAACCATTGTTGAGTCACAGGGGCATGCCGTAATCCCAGGCCATCTCCAGATCTCTGCACTATGCTGTATATAAATTTTCTGTTAAAATAGCTTTTAAATAAAAAGGGATTTTTTTAGTGACTTATTTCCCTTTAATTCTAGAAAATGATTATTTCTTAAGTAAATGAAATGGGGATTTAATGTCTTACTTCTCTGCCACAACTCGGCTAACTAAAATAATACATGTAGGTATATGCCGTACTATGTTCTATAAGGGGAAAATTTATTTGCACAACAGTGCTATAACATGGCCTACACTTTCAATTGTCCAGTTATCTTTAACATGCACCCACACCCTCTCACTCATTTTTTTTTTGTATCTAATAATAGTAATAATAATATTTTGCTTGTGGCAATCTTGCAGATTCAGTGTCCCAACATAGGGGCCCAAAACCTTTCCATAAATCTCAGAACTGTGGTAGTCAATACAAGGTAAATGAGCTACAGGGTTAAGAAAGAGAGAAATGGCATATATCATCGACTGAACACAACCTAGGTGATTTCGGGACTAACATATGGTTTAATTTTATTTCATTTATTCGCTTGCGTGTATGGGTCCTTAGCAAAGGAAGGAAACTGGAGGACCCTGAGAAAACCCACAATGTTAGATCTGTGATCCTATTCTTTGTCATGTACAAGCCACAAGCGGGGGAATCAAAACCACTCCACTTGACTCAATGTCAGACCTCTTGATACAACACATACCGGAACGCGTTCACCATTTGGCCACCCAAACCTCCTTTACAGGGTTAAGCAATATCAATATTTCATGTGCACTTGGTCAAATAAATGCTTTTTTGTTTATTAGCAATGGGTGCAAGAAATTAGAATTATTTTGAAAAATGCAAGATTTGAATGCTGATGCATGCATCTCAGTTTAGAAAAGGAGTCCTTATTTAGAATATAATTGTATCATATGTAAGTCCCAAAATGACATATTTTTTTCTTGAATGGGTCTTAAACCCCATTTCTATCAATCAAATATTCTATTTGTATCTTATTATAGTAATACTAATATAATTTATTGTAATTTCTTTTAACAGGCACATTTAAAAGAACATGAAATATCACACAAGCAAGAACGTCCTTATCTCTGTCATTTATGTGGTTCGTCTTTCAAAACTCAATCTGTACAGAAAAAACATATAGCGACAATACATCTGAATCCTCGGTCATACACGTGTCATCTATGTAACAAACAGTTTAACACGTGTTTCACGATGAGACGACACAAAAAAATACACGATGTTGCAAAACAGGAGTCAGAACAAGCTCTAACATTATCTCAGTGCAAGAACGGATCCTTGGTTGTTCCAGATCAAACAGGTCAGCCAGAACAACCATTGGTTCAAGATGTGATTAGCGTGACTATGGAGGAAACTTTTGACCAATCAGGCGATGGACTGAGACAATCGTTCAGTATGCCATCCAATGAAACTACTACTGCCTTGTTTTATTTAAGTGAGAACCTACCAATATAAATTTAAGAATAGTCAAATATGATTAATATATTTATTGATGATTGATTGTACATGAAGAAATTTTATAAAGTATTTATAATGTCCTATAATGTATATAAATATATATATATATATCTGCTAGCTATCAGGAATGTTAAAAATTTCATTGAAGAAAATTATGATGATAATGAGTAAGATCCCGGTTACAATCCTGGTGTAAGATGATGGCTTGCTAACCAGGAGATGCTGGTTAAAATCCTGGTGTAAGATGCTGGTTTCTAATCCAGGAGATCTCGGTTAAAATTCTGGTGTAAGATGTTGGCTTGCTAACCAGGAGATCCCGGTTACAATCCTGGTTATTATTATAATCATCACCATCATCATTATTATTATGATGTGCTTATATTCTACAGAAGTCATACTATTAAGCATTACCAATCATTATCATCTTTATCATCATAATTTCAACCTTTTAATTTCGGCTCTGAAGCACTACAAAATATATGAAGAGTAAGCGATAATGCACTTTTGTACACCTAGATCTTTCGTACACCTAGATAGTACAAAATATTTTGATATAAGGATAGTGAGTTAGGGCTAGGGTAAGGTACTGTCCCTTACCGTCATCCCTCACCCTCAATCCTTATATTAAAATATTTTGTACGATTTTGAAGACCCCGGAAGGTAATAAGTGTACGAAAGTGCATTAGCGCAGAAAAGTCAGACAGCCGTATAATGATAAATAAATTAAATGGTTCAATTTTATTTCAATAATTCTTTTGTGTGAAGGTTTTTTATTTTGCTGTGGGCAGATAACCGGTGGACCTGGAGAAAAATTAAGAGGTTAGACTTTTTGTCATGTACAAGCGGGGAATCAAACCATGCCATTTGATTCTTTGATTCAATAATGGACCTTATGAGGCAACGTCCATGTGTTAACCATACGGCCACCCAAACCCAATACATTTTAAGCATTACCAGGACCATCTTTACAGCATTATAGACCCCCCCCCCCCCCAGCAAAACTGGGGAACCCTACCTACACAACCACTCATTAGAAAAAAAATGTAAATGGTCGATAAAATTAAACATTTTGAATTGTATTGGTACAGAAAAGATGTAGCCCCTAAGATTTTGGGGTGCCATGATGGCTCAGTGAGTAAGGTGCTACCTTGCTAGCTTGGAGGATGTGGGTTTTGCTCCGGGTGTTAACCCGAGAAAGTTTATCAAAGATTTTCCAGTTTGGTTACCCTTTGTCAGTGGTGCAGGACGGAGGGCCTGACAAGGACAACTATCTAGTCATCTGGATGGGACAAGAAACTGAGGTCCCATGTACACAGTGGCGGGCACGTAAAAGAACTCTTGGCAGTTGTCCAGACAAAATTTCCCTCATTGCACACTGTATGGTGTTTGTCTGTCTTCATTAGCCTAGTCTGAGTAGAACAGTAGGATGTTACACCCCACCTCATTTCATTGTCTGTCCAACATTGTTGGTTTTCTCGAGGTCCTCCGGTTTCCTGCCATTACTAAAGACCCCTACGCACCAGCGAATTATTGAAAAAAAAATTGAACCATATGTTAGTCCCAAAATGACCCTAGTTTGTCTCAAGTGGACATTAAACCCTGTTACTCTCTTTCTCCCCATTTCATTTCTGAAGCTTGTTGGGTGTCTGGGCAGCCAATCTTCCTGCCTAGGGCTTCTCTTCATTTAAATCCCCACTGCCTGTTTTGTCTTTCATTATTAATTAACACAAAATTGCTTTATATTAGGTTGTGTATGCTATTGTACCTAATATTTTGATGACATTCTGTTTAATATTTCAAACAACACATAACACATCACAGTCTAAAGCAGTTTGATTTTTTATGAATAAAATTGTTATTATTATGGTATAACATTTATATAAATAAATTGTTGTCATAGTCAATGTTTTAAATTTGAATCTCCCTGAAAGTACAGTCTATGTTTATCTCAATACCATTTCCCACTGTTAGAGAAGAGTTTTATTGTGGGAGCAGATATACTGGCCACACAGATATTTGCATGAGCAATGACTAGAGAGCTGGGCCCACAAAGTAAGATATTACTTTATGTACTGGATACAAAAACTGCTGAAAAACAATTAGTAGAAGAAAGATGCCCTAGTGGGTTTAAAACCAGTCCCTACTGGTATTTAGGGTAGTATGAATTTTTTTTTAGGGCCATATAATGACCAAAAAAAAACCCCAAATATTAAAATTGACTTTGGTGAAAATTTAAAAAATAAATGAAAATTGTTTTTATGTCCCTTATCAGCCACCGTAGGTATTACATTCACCAAGACAACTGTTTGATTCACTTCAGACATCTTGATAGTTTATGTTCTCTTTATTGTATAACTCCTTTTTATGTTACTGAAAGCAACGCTATTGGAAAATGGACTCAAATCAATAAAAAAGATTTAATTGAGGTACAACCAATTCTAATTAACTAGTTTAAAAACATTATTTAAGTTATAAACTTTAATATCGCTGTAACCCTATCGCTGTTTATTACTAAACCAGACTTTATGGTACAATCCTGTAAATTGCAAAAGTACGGGATTAGTGACAAACTGAATATTGTTTAATTGGGTTTCTATTTCGATCATAGAGGTGTATATATTGACTAGAGTGTATTGTGGTCACGTGATCCCCATTGACGTAACGTTATCGCCGTGTGCCGTCACTGGAGACCGGCCGCCATGTTCTAACCGGTAAAGAATGACGGAAGTGCCCGGATGAACGCTATGTAAATAAAGGGAAATAGTCTGACAGAGGGCGGAAAAGTCCATTAAAAAAGCAGTTCTAATTCAACAATATCAACCAAAAAAATGATGGTCGAAAGGCCTTACCTTAATTTCTAAAAACAACATCGTTTTTGCCAACTCACTGGCATATTTTTGGGGCTTTACTATTATTAAAAGTAAATCATGATGATGAATACCTTGGGTGGCATGGTGTAAATTGTACATGCATATATACCTGACGAAATTATGTTTATTTTATTAATTGAGCAAAGTGGACGTCACATAAAACTTTATTTTGTATAGATCTAAATAATTTGTTGAACTATTTAAAATGAAAGGACTGCTTGATTGACAGAATGATATTACCTATAGCGTCATACAGGTGATAAATTATAAATAAAGAAAAAAATAGATTTTCAAAATAATCGAGGACTTCTATCATTTACCAGAAGAATGAAATCTGATGCCGATGGGAAAATTTCTTTTTTAAAAAGAGAAAAAAAAACAGGACTAGCAAGGCCTTGGTAGCTTTGGTTGAAAAATACAGCGGTATATTAAATTTTACAATAAAATAAGATAAAATTAATGAGGTTTTCGTAGTAGATAAATAAAGCAATAAAATAGATCTTTGAAATAACGAGGACTTCTATCATTTACCGGTAGAATAATATCTGATGTCCATGGGATTTTTTTATTTTTTATTTTTAAGGGAAATATAAATAGGGCTAGCAAGGCGTTGGTGGCCTACCGGTATATGGATTTCAATTTCCATGATTTAGTGTCTATCTCTCATTGGTTGAAAAATACAGCGGTATATTAAATTTTACACCAAAAAATAAGACAAACTTAATGAGATGTTCGTAGTAGCAGCGATTAAAAAAAATATCGGGCCTAATTATTTTGTTACAAAATTTGACTGGGAAAGAAGTTTACAAGACTTTGTCCTTCTTATTATTAGCCTTTTTTTAAAAAAAACAAAAACAAAACCCAAACTAGTTCGGGGGTTTTAAGCGGGGTTTCTGAAGAAGAAAAACATGAAACAAACTGAGATTGTGTGTGTGTGTGAAATAGCTTTATTTTACGTCCGCTTCCACCGAAGTGATATCGCAGACAATTACATTTTATACATATATGGTGATAATATTTACAGTGTGTTTAGTGGAATAATAAGGATAATTTTTATATATATATATAATAAACTCTGTTTCTATCAATTATGTTTATTACTAGTTTTAAAGTCAAATTAAACAGTTAACAAATTAAAAAGCCCCATGCTTGTTTTGTTTACATTTACAACTTCCTGTAGACTTGTGTTACCAGCTAAGAGGTGTGGCCAGAGTTAATGTCTACTTCCTGTAGACTTGTGTTACCAGCTAAGAGGTGTGGCCAGAGTTAATGTCTATAATCTTGAAGATAATGTTAATGTTTATCCTGTTAAGGATAATACTATATCCCCTACCCTATAAATGATTAAAAAAAAAACAAGTAAAAAAAAACACTTGTAATCAACATACTAAGTCTTTGTTAAAATATTTTGGATTAGGCCGACGAATACGAACATCTCGTTGCTGTTCAGCCTGTTCAGGGAATTGGTTTGGTTCATCCACAGTGTTTTTAACATCTGCCTTTGATGGATCTTGATTGGATTCCTGAAGATCTCTATGCGCGATTTGCATGCCAATATTTTGCCATCTACGAACCATATCCTCTTCAGTAAGGGAAGTATTGGTGATGTCTTCAGATTGATTCTCAGGCTGATATGGGAATGACTTAACATCATCCGGATGTCTTTTGAATAGAGATCCATCAGTCATCTTTTCCAGAAGAAGAGAGCGGCCGTGGTCATTCACCTGAAGTACTTTGCATGGTTCAGGTAAAAACATGGGGTGAAACTTTGAGGTTTTGTTGTAGTTTCGCATAAGTACAAAATCACCCACTTCAATCGACGAAGTGTGACGATATTTAGAGTCATTTATTGTTTTTTCGCGTTCTTGTTTGATAGTGCTATCACGCTGTCTAGCTTTTTGTATTTCTTCGTCTGATACCTTCATACGCGGAAATACTTTTTGATGTCCATCACGAAACAACATTGACGCTGGGGCGATGCCTGTAGATGGATGAGGAGTATCCCGATAATTTGAAATCAGTTGCGTTAATGCTTTCTGTTCGGATAGTTTATTGTAGTTGGACATTTTCATAGTCTTGCCTAGTGGTTTCATAAAGGTTTCTACTGGATTAGCTGATGGATGCAAGGGTGGTATTTTCTGTTGGTTAATGTTTCGCTCAGTGGTAAACTCCTTCATAGCCTTCGAATTAAAAGGAGGTCCGTTATCTGACAGTTGGGTCTCAGGATTACCATAAGCATCATAAATATCGGCAAGGACTGGTATTACCTTTGACGCACTAGTAGAAGAGACTATCTTAGCCGCAGGAAAACGAGATGCTAGGTCTTGGACCACAACTACATGATGTGATGAAGGCATTGGTCCAAACAAGTCGACAGCAACCTTTTCCCAACAATGAGTAGGCACTTGATGAGCCTTTATTGGTTCACTCGTCTTCTTGTCAGTAAATATTTGACAATCTTTACAAGTAGCAACAAATCGCTGAACTTGATTTTTCATGTCGTGGAAGAAGAAGTGGTAACGAAGTCGTCGCTCAAGACCACTTTGTCCTGGATGACTTCCACGGTGTGCTAATTGTATAGCGGTTGTGTGTAAGACTTCAGGGAATATCATTCGTTCACCTTTCAGTAGAATATCATTGTTAGTTATTGTTATTTCCGACAATATGTGCTTAAACTTGAGGAGTTTCTCAGTCGCATCCTTGGGAATCCATGTTTGTCCCTTTCGGATTATTTGTTGTAAAACTTTAAGCACTGGATCTTTCGATGTTTCTACTGAGATGTTTGCTAATGTGATCCGATCGATAATTGGTGTCATATGAAGTGTATACAAAAGAGTATTTAGGTCATCGACTTCATGTTGCTCCTCTTCAGGTAGTGTTAGTAGAGGTGTTGCGTTTCGAGACATATAATCTGTTTGATTGTCTTTTCCCTTTTGGAAAAAAACTCGAATACGAATGTCTTGATGCCTTAATTTTATTCGCTCAGTACGAATTGAACCTGTACGGTTACCGTTGAAAATTGAACACAGTGGCTTGTGATCGGTTACAATGTTTATAGTTTCTGGAGCCCCGACGAGATAATTACGAAAGCGCCTTAGAGCGAAATCTAACCCCATTGCTTCTAGATCAAGTTGTGGATATCGGGATTCTGGTGAGCTTGTTGTGCGCGAGGCAAATGCAACCGGTTTGGCCGTATGTACACTATCACCTTGAGCTAACATGGCCCCAAGACCAGTAATGTGTGCGTCAATGAAAATGTATATGGGTTTATTTAAATCGAAAAATCGCAATAGTGCGTCTTTACGAAACGCTTGTAGCAGCTGACGAAAGCATGCTTCATGTTCCGATTTCCATTCAAACCGAATTCTTCCTTTTGTCAATTCACGTAAAGGAGTTGATTTTGTTGCAAAGTTTGGGATGAAATCTGCATTTGATTGCATCATGCACAAGAAACTAATTAACTGTTCTTTAGTAGTTGGTGCTTTTAAGTGTTCAAGGGCTTCAACTTTGCTTGGGTCTGGTCGTACACCATCAGCTCCTATAAGCATACCCCAGAATTCAATTTCACGTTTACCAAAGTGGCACTTTTCTGGGTTTAAAGTTAAACCAGATCTAGAAATTGCTTGCATAACAAGCTGAATTGCATTATCGTGTTCTTGTTGTGTTTTCGCTGCAACTATAAGATCATCATGTATGAGATGGGTGTGTGGAATATGTGCAAACAATGGCTTAAGCGCAACATTCAACTCACCCTGCGCTGGCTTGATACCCATTGTTAAACGTTTATAACGATACAGTTTATCATTTGAGTGAAACACAGTGAGATGTCGCGAATCTGGATGAAGCTCTAATTGCCAGAATGCTGATTTAAAATCCATCTTAGAAAATATTTTGGAATGCGCTAATGTGGCTTTAATATCTTCATGTCTTGGTATTGGCAGATTAGTAGATTGGATGGCCTTATTGACATTCCGAGCGTCTAAAGTTACGCGTATTTCACCCGTAGGTTTAGGAGTAATTACTGCGCAAGAAATCCAAGGTGCTGGTTCGTTTGTGGGGTGTTCTTCTATTACATCTTGTTTAATCATCTCCTCCACTGCTTTCTGAACCCTTTCTTTTAAATGATATGCCACCGGACGTGGAGGGACTGTAACAGGCTTAATACTGGTGTCTATATGAAGCTTTACTTGATGATGTTTTAATTTACCCAAACCCTTAAAATTTTCTGGATATTCTGTCAGTATCTTTTGAAGGGCAGCTTTATCCTCACCTTGTAGGTTTTTACTTATCATATTGATAGGACAGAATGTGTCTGGTGTTGATTTAAAAGTAATAATGCCTAACTGAAGTGCTTTGTCGCCTGACAAAATAGGCTCGCATGATCCAGATATAATATGCCATTGTACAGGAACTGTAGTGGTGCCAAATGTCACTGAACAAATGGCCGTCCCATGTACCGGGAGTGGATTACTCATATAAGGTTTGATTTTCATTTTTGATGGAGCCATCTTTCCAAGGATTTCCCATTTTTTGGCTTCAACCGTCCCACAGACAGAAACGCCAGCCCCAGTGTCGGCTGTTAGTGCATCAAGACAATTATTTACCATAACCTCGACTTTGAACTTGCTTTTATTGATGTTTGAGAGTAACTTAGGTTTAGGATTATTTGACTTAACACGAAAAACGTTAATCCTGTGTATATCGTTATAACAATCTCCTTCTTGTTCAGTTGATTCGATTGTATGAAGCGCTGGGCTGCTTTGACACATGGAAGAAAAATGACCTGTCTTAGAACATTTCGAGCATGTTGTACGTTTTGCCGGACATCTGGATCTATGCCTGATTATAGATGTTGAAAATTTGTTGCCACAATAAAAACATGTCAACGGTCTACGGCCTGGTGCTGTTTGGCCTAATGCTGTTTGGCCTGGTGCTGGTGGTTGCGCCGTATTTGAGTGCTTGCGTAAATTAGTGTATGAATACTGACCCAATTTATTTATGGCTTCGCCAGCAATCTCACTTCCTCCTCTGGAGGCACTCTCCATGGCCATGCCCTTTTGACATAAATCTGTCAAGTTCCAATCTTTAAGTAATGCCTCTTCACGTATACTGTTGTTTGTTGTTCCAATAATGATTTGATCACGAATGGCTGTTGCTTCTGCAGTACATGTTTGGCTATCACAATTAAAAGCACAATGTTTGGCTTCTCGTTTTACTCTGTTAGTAAAACCTGTAAAAGTTTCGTCCATATTTTGTAGTATTCCTCGAAAGTGAAAATTTTGCACAGTTTCATTATCAGATCCTTTATAAAATTGCCGCATAGCTTTAAGGAATGTTGACCATGTAGCTTTAGATCTTTGATCATTATCCGGCTCAGCAGCTTGCCAGTCTGCATAAAAACGATGTGATGTAAATATACCAAGCAATTTAGCCACACGATCCCTATTTCGCCACTCATTTCTAACGTTGTCATATTGCTGGATGGTGGGTTTAGGGTTTCGATTGGCATCAGTAGCATTCTCTATTTTCCACCGTTCAAGTGCTGCATCCAATGAAACTTTTGGAGGATCCGGATATAATGCATCATATCTAAGTTGAAACACCGTAACAAAGTCATTAAACTTCTTTAAAGTGTCGGTTGGATGATTTTCGGGGTCAAAATATAGTGTTTTGATTGCATGGGGCTCTTGTTGATCGCTCATTTTGTTTGAAAAATGGCTAAAAATGATTGCTGATAGTAGTTATTGCTATACAATGATTGTCCTTAGATCCTCGTCGCCATTATAATAAACTCTGTTTCTATCAATTATGTTTATTACTAGTTTTAAAGTCAAATTAAACAGTTAACAAATTAAAAAGCCCCATGCTTGTTTTGTTTACATTTACAACTTCCTGTAGACTTGTGTTACCAGCTAAGAGGTGTGGCCAGAGTTAATGTCTACTTCCTGTAGACTTGTGTTACCAGCTAAGAGGTGTGGCCAGAGTTAATGTCTATAATCTTGAAGATAATGTTAATGTTTATCCTGTTAAGGATAATACTATAATATATGTACAAACAAAACATGTGTAAGTTGGGACAATCACAGACACAACATATAACAAGACAGACATGGACGCGGACAAACATTTACATAGACATTTGACAAAACAGACATGGAGGTGGACAAACATATAAACATATTATGTACATATATATATTTCCGGTCAATTTGGTCGGTCTGGTCGTTCTGTCCGGTTGAATGGCAGGGCGGTGCAACTCTTCCTTGGGGCTTGTTGGTGAGTATAAAAAACTGAGATTGCAAGAAATGTTCACTATATACTGTATCTGTGTACACAATGTCGACCTAATTAATTAAATCCGAGGGAGTACAACTAACCGATAACAAAGCAACTACTAGCCAGTGAGTGCATGTCTGTAATTAAACACCCCACCCCAATAAGCTGACTTACTCCCTGCGATATTTTGCGTACAATGACAGATGTGTGTATATATATATATATATATAATATGCGCAATTTCCATACTAATTAAAAAATACATTAATCAAGAAGTTCACTAATCACACGGACCTTGTAATGATTACATAATAAAAGTATCAGTACTAATTATATAGGTGAATAGACCCGCCCGGTTACCGGCCTCAAACAAACATCGAGTGTTCGACGTCTTCTCGCCGTGTTTATTAAACTTTTTTTTACACAATTACCAAGATTGTACTATTTCTATTATTAAATCACCTTTTCACTTTTAACTTATCCTACTCACTTATAAAATGATAATCCCCTCCCTTTTCGTCTGACATTGAATTAACCAAAACAACAACAACTCTCCGGCATGTTGGTATATGCCAACGTAGGCTAAATCTTACCGGTTGTAAAATGGCCGCCAGCCTCCATAGTCGGCACGCGATCACGTGACCACAATACACTCTAGTCAATATATACACCTCTATGATTTCGATCCATCTGGCGGGTTTCTCAATATACCCAGTTACTCTTACGTAAAGGGCTGTTCATACTTAGCGCGAACTGGGATTTTCCGCGCAAATCATCGTTCCTACAGAAAGCGATGAAAGTGGTAGGCCTACATTTTTGACTTGCGCTTGTCCTGCCATAGATACGTCACATGCATAGAGTTATATATAGACACTAGAGTCCGCACTGATCACGTGACAGCGTGCCGACATGGGGTCTTGTCCGCCATGTTAGTTCCGGGGAATATGAACGTAAATACCCGGATGTTTACTATGTTATCGCATGAATCAATCTGTGTCTAACTGTTTTAAAACGTGCACAAAGCCACAAATATTAAATTTTCTCACCCAAACATTTATTGTTTAATAAAAATAGTAATAAAGTTCCATGGACCGACTTATTTCCGGGCCCCTCCTTTAACGTAAAGGTTATAGAACAATTTAATTTGACATGTCAGCGAACGACCGCAGTGTCTCTACGTCTAGGCCTACTTACTTTACCTTCGGCTTCGCTTTCTTTTTTAGTTTATATTAAAATATTGATCTTTTAAATTAGTAGGCCTACAATATCCACAATATGTATTCCTATACAGTAAATTTGTTAAATTATTTTAGAAATTTACGGAAGTAATTAATAAAGAATGTAGAGAAATGAAAGTTGATTTTTGTAACAATAAAAGTGAACAGAAATCAATAGCCCGCAGAATTATCTGTACCGGTATTTATCTATTTGTTAATAATTTTTAGAAATTTAAAGAAACTGAAAAGGGGAGAAAAACTATAAAAAAAAGTCTACAGAAAATGTTGTATTTTTTTCATTTATTTATTTGATAATGTGCTTTAGAAAATTATGGAATGGCATTTCATTGTCAGCGATCTCGTACTCTAGGCCTACTATTCTACAGTAAATATGACTAATAAATTCGATAAGTAAACTTCTGCTAGAACGGTTTATTTATTTATTTATCTATTTATATATTGATTAAGAAGCCCAGATTTAAACGTAAAATGTTATTTATTTATTTATTTATTTTGGAAAATTATGGAACTAAAAGGGAAGAGAAGTTAATGGTCTGTAGAGAAATGAATATTTATGGAACAGTAAAGGAAATATGTTTCCAGAATGAAAACAATATTTATGAAATGAAATGGGGTTTAACGTACTACTGTTCTGCACCAGGGTCTAATTATTTGAGGTGGAGTAGCCTAATGAGCGTGTTTGTTTTTGGGGAACCTTGCAGAGACAGCGTCTCGATCGGATGGGACGAAAAACCGAGGTCCCGTGTACAGCTGACGAAGACCGTCCCGTTTTTAGGACAGTAATTTAGTAAGATTTCAATTTGTAAACTTATTAGTCATATTTACCGTAGAAAGAATAGCCTAGGCTACACATTCGCGACATAATTTAAAATATCATATATTATACTGGGGTCGGTTGCTCAAAGCTGCGTTATCTTTTAACGTTCCGTTAACTTTAACGGAGAGAAAGATTGTTGCTGGAAATAAAGGCCTCGAACATTCTGTGGTGCAAATTTATCCTATAGATTTATGCTAATATAAAAAGAAGTATTCTATAGTGTTTTCTGTAGTAAATTTAATGGAAACTTAACAAACAACACGTTACCAAGATATGTCCGTTAGAGTTTAATAGGTCGTTAAAATAACTTAGTTTTGAGCAACCGACCCCTGGAAATTAAATTGAAAGTGAAAGTAAAAAACGAGATCGCTGACAATGACATGTCACTTTTCATTCCATAATTTTCTAAAACAAATAAGCAAATAAATAAATAATTAAAGAAAAATACAACATTTTCTGTAGACTGTTTTTGTTTTTAGTTTCCCTCCCCTTTTCAGTTCAATAAATGTCTAAAAATAATAAACAAATAAATAAATACCGGTAAATATAAATACAACATTTTAAGTACGCTTTTATTACTATTAATCTTTCTTCACTTTTCATTCCCTAATTTCCTAATAAAATAATTAACAAATAAATAAAAATACTGGTAGGCCTAATCCTGCGGGCTATTGATTTTAGTTTACTTTTATTGTTAAAAAAACCCAACTTTCATTTCTCTACATTCTTTATTTATTATTTCCGTAAATTTCTAATACAATTAACAAATTGACTGTATTGGAACACATATTCACTAATTTAAAAGATCAATAATTTAATGAAAAGAGAAAGCGAAGGTAAGTAAAGGTAATAAAGCCGCTAAAGTAGGCCTCGAGAGACACTGCGGTCGAGATTTCGACATCTCAAATTAAATTGTTCTATAACCTTTACGTGGAAAGAGGGGCCCGGAGATAAGTCGATCCATGGAACTTTATTATTCTTTTTATTAAACAATAAATATTTGGGTGAGAAAATTTAAAAATTTAATATTTGTGCACGTTTTAAAACAGTTTGACACAGATGGATTGATGTGATAACATAGTGAACATCCGGGTATTTACGTTCATATTCCCCGGAACTAACATGGCGGCCGTCGCTCCATTCCGGCACAAACCTTTAACGTTGTAGTCATGGGAGTCACGTGATGAGTGCGGACTCTAGCATCCTCGGTTACCCAGTGTACTCATTCCGTTCTACTCCACTATACCCTGGGTTAATCTATAGGGCTTCCACGATTTCAACTTGCTAGAATGTAGCTATACTGTACGAGCCAATCAGAAAACAGTTTACAAACCAATCGTTTCGCCTACGTTTTTATAAGGGTAGATAATCATATCCATGTCCATTTATATAAGTATTGTATATATTAGTAATTTATTTATATTCAATTGTATTATTATCAAAATCTGAAGTATGTGTTTTTGATTTCAAATATGTATAACATATATATGTTCCACTTTTGTTATCATTATTACTATTCGTTCTTTGTTTGAAATAATATTAATAATATGCCGTTTTGTTATGTTTATTATTAATCGAAGTATACTCGTTAATTTCATTTCCAAGCACCTATCTACGATATCACGTCTACGTAAAATTCGCGGAACGAACACACAATTCTCGAAAAAACTAATGACTCTACATGAATAAATGAACGTTTTATCTTAAATAATAAAACATATAATTACGCTTTTATAAAAGGCCAACCCCTAACACTGTCGGAAGAGAGTAACGTCCCTTTGGTCAACTTCCTTTTCAAATAACAGTTTGTGGTATTGGTCGATAAAAATAGCACAAGCATCAATAGTGGATAACTTGAAAACGTGTCTCCCCCATAGATTAACCCAGGGTATAGTGGAGTAGAACGGAATGAATGCACTGGGTAACCGAGGATGGGACTCTAGTTTCTATATATAACTCTATGGATAAAGAAAATCGTTCGTGCGAAACTGTTCCCCGACATTTCTCTGGACGCAATCTGAGGTTTTCCGCGAGTTCACCGTCAGTATAAAATAGCAGATAGCTTGTCTGCCTTATCACCTCAGTGGAAGCGGACTTTAAATAAAGCTATTTCACAAATATCTGATAGAAATCATATGTGGTCGTCAAGTTCGTGGTCGCGGTTGCCATCAGTATAAATGACCCTTTACAGCTTGACTATTTCGATATATTTCCACTAGTTGTAGGTTTGAGCAAGATAATTTTGAACAGCATCTTTAATAAACCAGATGTCCCTCACGATTTCACGTAAAACAATAAAAAAAACGTAAAAATCATAATTATACACTAACACTGACTCGACCTTTATTCGTAAAAAAAATATACGAATATGAAATTCCGAAAATTAAATAATATTGTTTTCACCCACCCAACAATGACAGCTGTTTTGTGTCTTCTGTCCTAACCTTTTCTATTAGACGGAGAGATATAATTTCTGTTTGTCAAGTACCGAGAACAAATTGCAAAAGAATTTATTTCACTGAAATCTAGTAAAGGGATGTCTTAAGGACTCCCAACTCAAAATTGTCCGCTAAAACCCTGTAGCGATTTTCATAATTAGCATAAATCCAAGATGGCCGCCAAGTGGACCTTTTTGGCCTCCATATCTTGGAAAGAGCTCGTTTTAGAGAAAATAAATGTGTAGCATTAGAAACAAAAGTGATACAAACAAATCGGAAACAAAGGTTATCAAGACGCCAGCAGGTCATGGTGTCACGTCATGACGGGATTGTGACGTAATGACGTCACATTGACGTTATTTTGACGTTAAAACACTTAAAAGTCCGGTAGAACTTTGGCTGAACCTGAAATTGTATACAATTGTTTTTTTTATGATTGATTTTAGTAGCCTGTGGTGTCTTGTTTAGGAATCTGTCGGTTGAACCTGGGTCATCCTTTAGTGTTTTGAGAAATTCAAGATGGCGTCCAAGACGGTCGTCATTTCAAATAATCCCCAATACCCCCTATTCTATTTTGACTAGGATGATAATTTTGGTGGCTAACCGTAGGTTTTTGGGGACCAAGGAATACACTGAAATCATTCATTAGGTTGTGGGGTAATTATCGTAGCGTTTTTCCATAATTAGCATAAATCCAAGATGGCCGCCAATTGGACTTTCTGGCCTTCATATCTTGGAAACGGCTTGTTTTAGAGCAATAAATGTATTATCATTACATACAAAAGTAATATCAACGAATCGGAAAAGAAAATTATCACAACGTCAGCAAGTCATGGTGCTACTTCCTGACGCAACACTGACGTCATGACGTCGCACTGCGGTTGTTTGACGTCAAACACTGCTTTGATACCGAATAAGCGGGGTTGACGTGAGTTCTAATAAGCGGGGTTGTGATCTACTTTGTTTTTGTGACACTGACTGATTGGACTGGAATCCAATTTGGTGATCGGCTTGGAATTCAGTCTTGGTTTTATCCAGATATTTGAAACTTTCTTTTGCTAATTTTGTGAAAATACTCGTATTTCGCCATGGATATACATGCATAATTTGCGACAATAACCTAAGTAATGGTGGGGATGTTGTCAAGCTCTTGAGATTGGCTTGGAATTCAATCTGGGTTTTCCCCAGATAGTTGAAAATTGTTGTTGCTAATTTTGTGAAAAGAGTTGTATTTTGCAATGGATACATGCATAATTGGCAGAAATAATTTAAATAATGGTGGGGATGTTGTAAAGGTCTGGTGATTGGCTTGTAATCCAGTCTGGTTTCCCCCAGCTAGTATTGAAATTTTTTCTAGCCCTGCGTGTAGCAATGTTAATGTCATGATGTTATTCCCAAAGTTTCTTCGTCGAAAACGCAGTCATGGACATCGTCGCTTCACACCACCCAAGCTTGAAGCACTATTTCACCTGATGCCATTTTGGAAATTATCCAAGAACCACTAGGGCCACACCATATCCGTACTAAATTATATTCGATCCCACATACTATTTTGAAATTGCTCAAATCTGAATGTTTGGATTCAAATTGTACTGATCCTGCATCCACTGAATACAGGGCTATATCTATTGTGCTTGACATTGCCCACCGTCGTTGGGACATTGTGATTGAGTCTGATGCGTCTAACGCCACCAACGTGACAAACGCTCTGGATATGATGTTAACGGGTAAAATGATTAAAGCTGATAAAGCGAAGAAAATGGGTCTGGTAGATGCTGTTATAGATCCACTTGGTCCCGGTCTCCTGGCGTCGGAAGCCAATACATTGGCCTATCTAGAAGACGTTGCCATACAAACAGCAAGGTGAATGATACATTTATCTGAGCAAGGATTAAAACTTAAGCTGTCTAGTTCTTCGGGTGGGACAAAAAAAACCAAACAAGGTCTCGTGTATCCCTTTAGCAGCGCATCAAAGGTCCCATAAACAATAAGATCACAATAAGAATTGTGTGAAATAGCTTTATTTAATGTCCGCTTCCACCGAAATGATATCTCAGACAAGTAGAATGGGCCATAGTGATTTTTAAAGGCACTTGATTGAGCTTAAACTTCATCATTACGTTGGTTAGTCATCCTCAATTGAAACCCTTATTGTAATAAGCTAATCAAGCTAAATAAGTATATTCATTGTTTCTCTAGAATTGAAATGGGGGAAAATGACTCTTAGTCATTGATCATTCATATAAAAATTGATATTTTCTAGGGGATTGGCTAATGGAACAGTAAAGAAAACACCAAGAAAGCTAGGATTACAAGACAGTAAGTTTCAAATTTAAATAAACCTTAGACCCGGCATCGTACTCTACGCCTCTGTTCTATTTATTTTGTGGCGGTTCACCCATGGGACTTAATGTCCGCTTTGAGTAAAGACCCCTATGTGCAAGCGAATTATTAAAATAAAATGGAACCAAACTGTTAATTCTCATAATGACATAATTTATCTCTCTATTTTCAGAAATCATGAACACATTGATGCAGTATGAAATGGGTAGAAATTTTGTATTTAATAAAGCCAAGGGACAGGTGATGAAGCTAAGTGGTGGTCTTTATCCTGCTCCACTAAAAATCTTAGAGGTATGATCATATTTTAATCATGTAAGCTGTTATGTATTGTACAACTCACATTAATTATTGTCCCCAAACTTCTGAGAAACTGTATCCACTCATACAGATATGATGAGAAACCAATATTCTATCCATTGGTAGCACGTGAAAGATCCCATGGCTAAATTAGGCTGTAGTGCCGACATGTGTTAACTTTATTTACCTAGTATTTTCAGGAAAGTAAAGCGGTAAATCTTGTTTCATTTCTTTTCTGTACTTCTTGTTTTTAAATGTTACTCTGACGAAAAATGTAACATCATGACATTAACATTGCTACACGCAGGGCTAGAAAAAATTTCAATACTAGCTGGGGGAAACCAGACTGGATTACAAGCCAATCACCAGACCTTTACAACATCCCCACCATTATTTAAATTATTTCTGGCAATTATGCATGTATCCATTGCAAAATACAACTCTTTTCACAAAATTAGCAACAACAATTTTCAACTATCTGGGGAAAACCCAGATTGAATTCCAAGCCAATCTCAAGAGCTTGACAACATCCCCACCATTACTTAGGTTATTGTCGCAAATTATGCATGTATATCCATGGCGAAATACGAGTATTTTCACAAAATTAGCAAAAGAAAGTTTCAAATATCTGGATAAAACCAAGACTGAATTCCAAGCCGATCACCAAATTGGATTCCAGTCCAATCAGTCAGTGTCACAAAAACAAAGTAGATCACAACCCCGCTTATTAGAACTCACGTCAACCCCGCTTATTCGGTATCAAAGCAGTGTTTGACGTCAAACAACCGCAGTGCGACGTCATGACGTCAGTGTTGCGTCAGGAAGTAGCACCATGACTTGCTGACGTTGTGATAATTTTCTTTTCCGATTCGTTGATATTACTTTTGTATGTAATGATAATACATTTATTGCTCTAAAACAAGCCGTTTCCAAGATATGAAGGCCAGAAAGTCCAATTGGCGGCCATCTTGGATTTATGCTAATTATGGAAAAACGCTACGATAATTACCCCACAACCTAATGAATGATTTCAGTGTATTCCTTGGTCCCCAAAAACCTACGGTTAGCCACCAAAATTATCATCCTAGTCAAAATAGAATAGGGGGTATTGGGGATTATTTGAAATGACGACCGTCTTGGACGCCATCTTGAATTTCTCAAAACACTAAAGGATGACCCAGGTTCAACCGGCAGATTCCTAAACAAGACACCACAGGCTACTAAAATCAATCATAAAAAAACAATTGTATACAATTTCAGGTTCAGCCAAAGTTCTGCCGGACTTTTAAGTGTTTTAACGTCAAAAAAAACGTCAAGGTGACGTCATTACGTCACAATGCCGTCATGACGTGACACCATGACCTGCGGGTGTGGTGATTACCTTTGTTTCCGATTTGTTTGTATCACTTTTGTATCTAATGATATACATTTATTTGCTCTAAAACGAACTGTTTCCAAGATATGGAGGCCAAAAAGGTCCAATTGGCGGCCATCTTGGATTTATGCTAATTATGAAAAACGCTACAAGGTTTCAGCGGACAATTTTGAGTTGGGAGTCCTTTAGACATCCCTTTACTAGATTCCAGTGAAATAAATTCTTTTGCAATTTGTTCTCGGTAGTTTATTATTTCTCTCCGTCTATATGACGAGGCTAATATACCTAGGCTACCTGGTCTGTGTATAGCCGGACACTTATTATATTATTATGGCAGTGTATATTATTGTGGTCGTTATTAACATCTGTTCGTTATAAATTACATTTCTCGATCAACGCTATAAGAAAATATAAATTTTAAATGAGATTTATTTTTGTCTTCTCGTCTCTGTTCTCTGTTAGTTATTCCACTAATGATATTGTGAAACAAGATGAGTGTGGCCATTTCTTACGATTTTCACGAACCATTTTTGATCTGAAAATTTCCAAAATGAAATCTATATGGGTTCAGTGACCAAGGTCAACAAAAGAATTACCTAATTTACTTTTCATCGACCGCCCTTACATTCCGAAATCATCTGAGTTCACTCAATAATGTAAAACATCAAATTTAAAAAGGTCGTCAAAAATTTTATGGGCCCTATTTTTTCTTTGGCACTAGGCAGCTGCCTACACTGCCTATAAGGTAATCCGACCCTGTATAGATCCAATCTGTAACGCCATCGCCTTTTTATCAGGCAAATGAATCCTGGAGATTTTCCTCTAGTAACATTCGCCAAGGCTTTGGTGTCAATATGAACACCCGCATCGAACGAAAATTCCATCCCCTTTGCGTGTCTCCCTTTAAAATGTATTCCCCTACCTGAACAAAACCTTGTAAATATTTATCTAAATAAATACAGGAACGTTAAAATACATTACCCAGACAAAAGTGACATTGCATGTTTGTCGTTTGTTATTTAAGTTATAAAAAAACAAAGTTAATCTAGAAATTTGATGTTTTTTCGACATTTTGTATCTTCAAGCGGTATTATTAAATGGCCGAATTTAATTATTGTTACTTGATATTTTAATTGCCCTGTTTACAAAGTCTACATCAATTGACACACGATCCTTATTTTGATGCTGGATACAGATTGCGTTTTAGAGCAAGTTAAACTCAACATGTGTGGTTAGATTTGTTTATGGGCATGGATTTCTTCAGAAATCATGGTTTAATACAAGACAAGGCACCAACATTGGCTTTGAAACAATTGGTTTCCCAACGCAATGGGAGCCATGGTGGCTCGGTGAGAATGTCGTTGGCTCACTGACCAGGTCCCATCTTCAATAGAAGGCTTGATCTCGCCTTAACTACATACAGCTTATCAAGCCCTTCACTCAACACTACATTTTTCGGCACTAAATTTGATTAGGTACCGGCTCAAACCGTGATCCAATCAGATTCCTTCGTTAAATGAGTTACTAAACATAAGACTACTTTCAATTTATTTTATTTATCCTTCCTTAAAAAAATCGTCACGATTATCAAGTCTCGCGCTTCTAAATAAAATGTCTATGTGACAATCGAGATGCAAAGGTCAAGGTTCGATTAATGTCAAAACTGCTTCAATTGCCTTTTTTTGGTTTTCTGTGAGTTTCTCAATTGAAAAAAAACTTTCAACGGCTGTGAACTTGTCTCGTTCTTTTTCTGTGGAGGCTGCCATATTTGTTTACTACAGTCACGTGCTAGTGTACGTTATGTGCCACGACCTTTGATTGGACAATGATTTGAATGCTAATTAGTCACGTGTAAACACAACCAGCGTAAAATTTTAGGAATAGCCAAGTGTTGAAGCAAGGGATAGATGTTGTTAAACTCGCGGCCGTTGCTTCAGGAAGGTGAGGAGGTCCAGGCTTTGATGCCGGTGTTGGCCGAAGTAGTGCCTCGGGATTTTCCAGCATGATTTCTCCATTGTCAGTGGTGCATAACGGAGCCGGGGCGCCTGCGCAAAGTTTCATGTGACCTATAATTAATTACAGATATCTAATGCAGATCTCTAGGTTAATCTCAAACTATAATCATTACTTAATCATTTATTCACATGTTAAGCCCATAACCAACGCTCTAGAACATCTGATGTATTTCATTTAGAACGGATTTAAATACGATTGCCAGTTTATAATTTAATCAAAAAGTCGACAATCGACACATTGTTTATCATCGTAACAACAGCAGAAATGTCAATCGAGACTACACAGATAATTAGGCTACAACATATTGTCTTTGACAAGTTGATGACAGGATTCTCTTCAACAGAACTGTATTGTCCGTGGGGTCGCATAAATTAATTTGAGGATAAGTAGCTCATTTCTACCTAGTCCATGGACCGTACACTGTTCTTCAAACGACAGTAACTCTGTTCATAATGAAGTAATTTGTATACAATTTTACATATTCCCTTTTCATTATCCATTTTTATACATCCACATTTTCATGTCCGTCCGTCCACAATTTGTTTGTCTACAGGTCACAATTTTTATCCGATTTTCACGAAACTTGAACATAGGTTATATCACAAAAATATCAATTCCTTTCGATATCTAATTATGGCCCTGATTGTACGAAAAATCACATTTTTAGCATGTTGTCCCTATAGAGGTAACAATTTACATCCGATTTAAAAGAAAAATGTTCGAATATATCACCGTTACCATGACGATGGTAGAGTTCGAATTTCGTGAACATTGGGGCGAAACTACCAGATAAATTGGCCGGTCGATATATGCAAATAGTGTTCACGTTTGTAACCCACGGTTGTTAACCATCTTCAGGCCATAATTTTGACCTGATTTTGATGAAACTTATAATGTTTGTATCCCAAAGATCTCATTTCTTTCGATATTCACGCATATCGAACTAGCTACTTGGAGTATGGCCCCTTATTGTACGAAAACCCTTTTTTTTAGCTTGTGCTCTATCAATCTCTTGCCAAATGTGGGTGTATCTTGCACGACAACCGCTTGTTAACTATTATAGCGAGCTCTTTATCTAAATCTTACATAATGTATCTTTAATAAATATGTATTTCCCTTTTTTACCAGATATATATATTTCTCACAAGTTAAAATTATGCTTATGATTACATTTTTGGGGTAAAATTATCAAACATAGGTACCATTTTATCTTCCTTAATTATGCAGATTGGTAAAATAGGCGGAACGGTTTGACTACTTTCGCTAAATTATAAAAATAGGCAACTGCACGACATTAAACACATTTCAGATTATTTTCCACTAATTCTAAACCGACGATCCGTGATCAAGTTCAGTAACTTGGTATAATGTTTTTGCAGGCCTGGAGGAATGAGAACTCTCTTTCTTAACTGAACTCATCCGGCACCATGTGGTTGATTCTTGTATAGATACTTCAATTATTGGCACAGTGACTGAAATTAAACACTTAGCAACATATCTTATTATCGATCTATGACTTTCGTCTGTCTGTTCGAGGGGATGTCGGCTACACAAATTCAAAAGGATGGTCCTGAGGCTGAAATTAAGGGTCAAAGGTCAGCTCCAGTCGGGGAGTGACATAGGCTTGGTGGCGTTACACTGTCACTTCTGGTGGCCATATTTAGAAAATTGCATAGCTCATTGGTCAACATTTCGCTTTAGGACAAACCTTGGTCAAATTGCGAAAATTACGTTCGGTAATCGTACAATGAAGTACAAATCAGAGTTTTCATTAACATGGTTTTAAACCTGACCTATTGGTGTGATTTTGTTGCAGGGAGTTAATTGGAACATTCGGACAATGTCTGTTCATGAAATGAAATGAAATGAGGTCTAAGGTCCTACTGTTCTGTTCCGACTGGGTTAGTGAAGACTATAAAGATGAGGACATTAATATCTCCCAGATTTTATCTGAAAAACAAAGTTGTTAAAGATAATGACAACATACCATGATAATTTTACACAAAACCTCTGATATCGTCTTCCTAAATTCCGTTTTCAAATCAGTTGATTACATTTTATTGATCGAGATGTAGAAAAACAAAATATTTAAAAAAAAAGACAAGTAGTTTGTGTTTCTGTAAAATCAACCAGGGTTTAGCTTCTAATATTGAGTAACCAGTCTTACAGGCATACAACTCTTTCGGGTCGGGATAATCGGGTAATTGGTGTGAAGAAGAGCCGAAATTCACAGCCTGGTTATTTGTCGAAGATAGTCTAGGTTTAGCGGCTAAGAAAATGTTGGACGCTAATTGAAGGATTAGAGTTAGACTGGATTTGATGAGAGAGAATCCAGACAATATAAGTCTTATTAAAGCGAGTACGACTTGTTTAATGCGATCACTAATTAAAGCTGATTCCTAGAAAGTTCAACTTACTCCATCTTGTAATATTCCCCGGGCACAGGTTCAAAATCTCATTTTTTTAATCTCCGCAGACATCTCAATTTCCCGCAATTTTCTGTATTTATTGCAATTGACCTCTAAAGTTAAGAAACGGGAAGAACAATACTTAAAAAAAATTTAAGTAATCTTCCTACAGGCGACTGACCGAAAAGAACGCCACGACATAAAACAAATAATGTGTTACATACGGCGAAACGATTTACCCAATACTACCCAATACCCCCCCCCCCCCTAATATCACCTCAATATTACCACATACTACCCAATACTACAACGACAGTGATTCAAAATGTGCATATCAATTGAAGTTTTAAAAAAATAATGATTCAAAATGTGCATATCAATATTGAAGTTTTATAAATGCGAGAAATGTACTTTAAATGCGATACCGATGTCTGGCTGTTCCATTTGCATCCCTTCACCAACCAAAAGAAGCAAAATCTAACCTAATACTACCAAATACTTATCACATACTAAGAGAAACACTTTCAGAATTGTTTTTTAAAAACGAAAAAAGATCAAAATTGTCGGATGTGATATCGCAGACAAATCTTATTTTTCATTTGTAGTATCTTAGCGCACGGACAGGGGTCTTTCCAGTGGGAGGAAATCGGAGTGCCCAGATGAAACCCACGAGGTCGAAACGGCGCTCTATCTCCATGCCACATACGCTCACACCAGGGTTCGAAACCACAGCCACAAGCCAGAGGTGACCGACCAGCTAGAGGTCGAAGCGCGATACTCTAGGCCACTCCAAATTCGCTCAACGTCAGATATAGCTGGGTTGTTTATAAGTCAGAGTCAGACAGATCTTAGAGCTGGGTTGTTTATAAGTCAGGGTCAGATAGAGCTGAGTTGTGTATAAGTCAGAGTCAGGCAGAGCTAGGCTGTTTATTTGTCAGAGTCTGACAGAGCTAGGTTATACGTTAAATTTAAACATAATAAAGTTTATATGTCTGATAGAGCTGAGATTCATAAAATAGAAGTGGGGAAGGGGGGTTTGTCATTGTAGATCAGACGGGGGCCTACTGTTATATTGTATTCCAACTGCCAAGGGATCTTTTACGTGCACACCAATGTATACACGGGACATTGGTTTTTCGTACCACCCGAACGACTAGACAGCTGTCTTCGTCATGCCCTCCATTCTGCACCACCGAGTTCAGTTTGTTGCAGTTGTAATAGAATGTATATACTCCGATCAAGAGATTCCCCCTTCAAGATAAAACGAGTTGTAATTCAATTGTTGATCTCTTGAACTCTTATATATTTATTTGTTTCGGGTACAAAGTAAAATATGAAAGCTTTTACTAATTCGTTAAACTTCGACATCTGACATTCAATTTCCGTTCTTCGGATATAATTAGTTATAAAAAAAATAACCCCCAAGGTCTTAAAAGTAGAAACCGATACGAACGGAAGTGCACGGAAACTAGAATAAAGTCATTGCTAATGCCCTTCGTTAAGTGACAATCATTGCTTAGAAACGTGTTTGTTACCTTGGAGAGCATTAGAGATCAGGAAAACAATCACGTTGGAGTATAAGATCTGTTTTAATTAAAATATTATTATAAGCGAAATGGTCCGCACTATATGACGTAATATAGGTGTTGTATTATATCTTTACCAGACGGAATCCACCAACGTTTTGTTATGATTATATTTATAGATGAATTAGTTATTACCCTGCACGAGACAACCTGTACTCTAAGTAAACTTCCTTAACACTAAGATTTCACACTGAAAGTGGTATTGTATGTCCCAGCAAGAAACGAGGGTTCAATTAAAACTTCTTCTACAAATAACGCTAGATGACCGACTAATGCGACAATATAAACAAAACGCAGACTCTAGTACCCTACATCTATTCTCGGGTTATGTGACGAATTCCGTCATTGGAACTTATTCAAGTTCCCACATTACAAATGGCGTCGCCCATGAATACGTGCCTGTGACGATTGTTTTATAATACAAAGCTTTCCGTTTTTAGTTGAAGTGTATCCATTATTTTTAAAACAAAGAACAAATTTGCAATGAAAATTATATTTACCCTTTGAACGTTCAACTCCATTTCAATTATTTTAATTTCAAGATTACCAACTGCAAGACGATCGGCGCCGGACTATATTTATTGCTCATTATTAAGAAACGACATTGTCAATTCAAACACCAAGACAAATGTCGTGAAGTGAACCAGACACTATTTATATGTCTATAAACCTTGATGACACGAGGAATTATTTAGACTATCTCTAAAGACAAGAAAACAAATTATCCATTTTATAAAGATGTAAACATTATCTTTAGATGTCTAGGAAAGTCGAGATTCTGAAATGGCCGCAATAGGCTTCCATAATAAAACTTGTATAACGGGGTCTTAAATAATAACATGCGACCCACGGACAAGATCCAACCCGTCAAGGTCAAGGGTTTAAATGCGGCTCGTGGACCTAGAATAGATTTCAACAAACAGACAGGTCGATAATTCTTAGAAACTAGCGGTGGAAATCATTTATTATTGTTTTCCGGTTTCAGTACCATGACTTCATTATGTCATAAATATCTAAGTTAATTTATTATTGTTTGCAGGTTTCAGTTCTCTTACTTCAGTATTCCATAGATATATAGGTTGTTTATAACACAAGAGAATGTTGTGTTTAGTATCATATCTTGGTAATATTGAAACCGGTCTAAATGCGTCAAGAACGTTTGGCTTTGTTTTTAGAATTCAGTAAAGTTCAAGGACGTTTGGCTTTGTTTTGAGAATTTTTGTATCTCCGGCCGATTTAATGTACAAATCTACTTCAATGTGGCCCCTGAATCGAAATGACTTTGGCGCCCCTGCTCTTGACCAACTAAGCTACGTTTAGACTCTAGGCCAGGCTGGTTTAAGATTAGACCACACAACATAATGACCACATTCCTGGCGCTCGTTCAGCAGTGTTTGATTTGTATACACCCAGGTTGAGCAACCATGAATTGAAGGAAAATTGTCTGAACTGTGGTGACCAACGTCAGCTTCTGTTGAATTCCGGGTGTATTGACATAGTGTACGCCAAACTGATGTGGTGTACTCCAAACTGATGTTGTGCATACCAACCGCGATGTGGTGTACGCCAAACGTGACGTGGTGTACGCCAAACTGATGTGGTGTACGCCAAACTGATGTGGTGTACGCCAAACTGATGTGGTGTACACCAAACTGATGTGATGTACACCAAACTGATGTGGTGTACGCTAAACTGATGTGGTGTACACCAAACTGATGTAGTGTACACCAAACTGATGTAGTGTATACCAAAATGATAGCACGGATTTGATCCCGCACAAGGGGTAGTCTACCCCTTGTGTTGGATCAAAACCGCGCCTCATGCGGCCTCCCAACCGCCCACAAAGCTTACAACGGACGGTACTGTCATTCACTTGACAATATGAAGATATTTTAAATGGCACTCTGTTACACCTGATATAACTAGATAATAGAATAGATAATTAATCATCTATTGATCTAAGATGGTTCTAACCAAACCCAATAACCTATCTCTAATACCACTAATGACGTAACTAATCCCATAAATCACGCTAAGATACTTTGTCGAGTGGCTGAATATTGTTATTAATCAGCCAGCTGTCTTATCTATGTTATTGTCACGTATAAAGGGGTATTATCGATAAAAAAAAATATCCTCAATGTAGCTTTAATACAATTGTATGCGTTCTATCGTGGACCTTAGAAGGTGACTGGTTCTCTTATAGACTAAATAACCTGCTCTAATACGTCAGACTCGCCCCTACGTAACCTCCTTTCCTGACTTGCATCTATTGAAGTCAGAATAGGAACCAGCCTGCCGCCATTTAGAGTAGGTTGTCCAGCCTAGTTTTCTTAAAGAGACATTATATACCTTCTTCGTTCTGACACCGAATGCTTAGCCCTTAAACGCTGTATCATAAGGTATGTCATTGAGTCAACTGGCGTGGTTTCGATTCCCCTGTTGTATGTGACCAGGAGTAGCCTAGGGTCGTCTGTCCAATCTCGTGGGATTTCTTTGGGTCCTCCGGCTTCCTCCTAAAGACCCCTAGCGAATTAGAACTTGTAGACGTCTCCCCCCCCTTCCCCCCCTCTCTCTCTCCCAAATGTATTCCTACATCGTGAATTGTCTCCCTTGTTGGATGTTTGTTTTCCATTTGACTGAAACCTGTATGAGTATTTCTAGCTCGCTAGTCTGGCAGTCGGGTGTTCGATCCCTGCATTGGCCAAGAAAGTTCATCTAGATTTTCCGGCGTGGTTACCCATGTCAGTGATGTAGGACGGAGGGCCTGACAAGGACAGCTATCTAGTCGTTCGGATGGGAAGAAAAACTGAGGTTCCGTGTACACATTGGCGTGCACGTAAAAGATCCATTGGCAGTTAGAATTCGATATTAAGAGTAAGCCGTAGCGCCGCTGCCCGGGCAAAATATCCCTCATAGCACACTGTATGGCGTATGCGAGTCTTTATTAGCCCAGTTTTGGAGAGAACAGTAGGACATTAAACCCCAATCGCTTCCACCGAGGGTAATATATGTACAAGTTGTCTTACTTTTAAAATCTAAGCGCACGATAATCACAGGTGATCGTGCAGCTAGAGATCAAAGCTCGACACCCTAGACCACAAGGCCATCTCGACCCCCCCCCCCCCCTGTGTGTCTTGTAACTTGTACGCGGATTTATCTGATATTAAGTGCCGTGCTACTGCTCTCTAATACTACTATATTGCAGCAACGAACCGGGTCTTAAAATTGGTCGGACCCTTATATTTACGCCAGTATTTCTTAACGAACAGACCAAATATCGTATTGTTACCCCCACCCTCCTACACCCTCGTAAAGGCCAAAATATTGTTAGTACATGTATATTTCTATAGCGTCATCAAGCGTCTGCCTTTCTATACAAAACACCACTTCTAAATTTAACATTAATTTAAGAAATGAAGGGAAAATCTATATTTGTTGAAACGAAATTTCACTGCTGTCCATAAATCTTAATTACCGTAGGAATAGTGACAGCAAATATGTGCTACGGTTGGAGATAATATTACAGTATAAATTTCCCTGGAGGTCAACAAAATCTCACCATTCGATTGACATTGCAGGAGATAAATCGCTAATATTTGTGAACTACAAATTGACACGAATGGGTTGCAACGCAGATAATAATGTATTAATTGATTTACATTCAATCTTTCTGTTTTTACTGTATTTTCTAATCGTTTCGGCGAAATACGCAGAAGTCCAAATCGAATGGCAATCTCTAGTGTCTGGTTATTCCAGCCTAGATCGATAGTATTTTTTGATCATGCTCCCCAGATAAGGATATAGGTCACCGTTTGATATGGCTTGTGGAATATGTCTAGCTTCGTTCATCGAGTCCTTTGTTACAGATGGGCCTGAAACGTATCATGGTATACGATTCGTTTTCCAATGCTAAAATGTTTATTTAGTCTTAAATATTGGACACCATGAGGTCCCCATCTTTTCCCGGTAAGAGCACACTATCAATGTTGATTCAAATTGACAAATAATCAGTGGTTTCAACCTCGAAGACTTTGGATGATAAGGGTTAGAGACATTGCTACTTTAAGACGCTCTCAAACTTCACTCGCATAATATGGTGAATTATTTACCGGTAATTACGTCACGGATTGGTGATCAAGTGGCTAAGTGGGTAATGTGCTGTCTCGCTAGCCCGGAGGTCGGGTGTTCGATCCCTACAGTGACCTAGAAAGATCATCTCGATTTTCCGGCGTGGTTTCCCCCTGTCAGTGATGCAGACGGAGGGCCTGACAAGGGCAGCCGTCTAGTTGTTCGGATGGGACGAAAAACCGAAGTCACGTGTACACATTAGCGTGAACGTAAAAGATCCCTTGGCAGTTGGGATTCAGTTTCTGCCATTGCAAAATTTCCCTCAAAGCACACTGTACGGCGTAAACCCGTCTTCAAATAGCCCAGGTTTAGTGCAGAAGCGTAGGACGTTAAACCCCATTTTATTTATTCATATACGTCACGGATTATCATATTATCCTAATCCTAATTAGTTCAATCGCATTTTTGAAAAAAATAGAGATCTTTAAGTCTTCGTTCACTATATAGTGACATATACTTCAAATGGCTGCTTCTTAACAGATTGCTATCGACAAGAAAAGCTGTCCTACGTTTGTTGTCAATCTTGACGAATTAGTCTTTAAAAGAACCAACCTCCTTGATGTGGTTTTCACCAGGTTAAAATTCGATTTTTTACAGCTTTTCGTTATAAGCCACAGACTAAGGTATCGGGAAACGATTGCTCTTAATCGACAGCTTTTATAACTAACGAACACACGCCAAGATGACGAACAGAAATCGGATTAACTGATTCGAAGGAACCCTGACACAGATTTTCAATGCTTGATGACAGAGTATAAAATTTAATCAGACGCTTCGGTAGCTATAGAAACTTACAAATAGGTTTACAAGTTAACTTGAAGTTCCACGAGTAGATGGGTTGGAATTATTTTGACCAGTGAAACAGATTAAGACACGATTTGGTATTAGAATCACGTTTTACTGTAGAACTGTAGGGGGTAATCGTCTGAGTTTTCCCGCCAAGTTTTTATTAATGTAGTTTGTAAAGAAAAAAGCGAGGTAATGAAATCAAACCAAGTTGAGGTTTAGCAATTTAAGTAATCCGTGCTTTTATAATTTCTTGATAATTGTATTTATACCCTACTACACTCACACCTGAGATAACATCCTCGTAAAACACTAAATTTGAAATATTGGGGCATGCGTGCTTTCTGTAACAGGGATGTGAATATCTGGTCAGGAGAAACCTAGAGACTGTTCTACCCTGTGGTGTGACGAGTTTAAATATACTACCTATTGACATGGGGGCGAATGGTTAGCTGTATCATAAAGCCTGTCATTGAGTCAACTGGCGTGGTTTCGATACCCTGGTTGGGTTGTACGTGACAAGGAGTAAGGTCGCCTGCCTAACCCCGTAGGTTTTTCTCCGGGTCCTCCGGTTTCTTCCCACTGCTAAAGACCCCTACGCACAAGCGAATTATTGAAATAAAATTAAAACCGTATGTTAGTCCCGAAATGACCTAGTTTGTGCCGAGTGCACGTTAAACCCCATTTAGCTCTCCCTCTCTCTCCCTGATGACATACTAGCAAGGAATTCCCTTTAACTCATGTAGTACTACTACTGTGGTCTTGGCGACCTTATGGGTCCTATAAAAGATCCCTTGACAGGCCTCTTCAATCTGATATCATGCGAGTTGATTTCCTAGAGACTGTCGCGAAGTTCTTCAAGAGCATAGACCATGTAAATCGTTATAGGGCTTAAATCGTTAAGGCGCAAGAGATACCATCTTGATTAAGAAGGTTGGTGCAGTAAAAAGGATGTTAAAACCATTTTCGTTTCATGTCAAGCCAGTCATTGCAAGTAATCACAATAAATTCCCCAAGAGTATAAACAAATTATTTTCAAAGATAACATTACAATAACTGACTGTGTTTTAAACAGTCTAAATATCTCTACCCGCCATTACGTTATCCCGACAGAGAATACCAGAGATCAAGAAGGCGTTAAATTTCCAGATTTAACTAGGCTGATAAACAACAATCAGGAAGATATCGTAGTAAGAAATTCTCAAGTTTGCCATAAACACTGTTTTCTAAAACCCAGTTAAAATTTAAAAGAAGAATAACAGCTAAAATAAAATCCCCCGTCTGCGATAAATGTTGCTCTTCAAAAAAAGCTAAAGTAAAATCGATGACGTTTAACTATGGGAAAACTTTGGACGAGAACAAATGGCGACGCATCGATTTTATTTTGATTGTATTACGATTTCCAGTTTTCAAAACAAATGTAGCTAGTAAATAAAATCATTTAATTCTTCGTGTCAAATAGATTTGTCATTAGGAGAAAGTTGTCGTAGATTATAGATAATGATTGACGTTGGGGTACAAAGTGGGTTTAAAAATAAAATCAATCTGTACAACCAATCTTTACTGTGTATTATCGTTTAACAATCTGTATTCTAGACCAGTTCTTCCGTCAAACTAATATCACATCAACGTTAAAGAGAATACCGGATTTATATTTACTTTAGATTATAATGTGTACAGAGATTTGTATACTGACAGTCCCTACTTTTCTCAGAAGTTCGACTGTACGTTTCTTTATTATGAACAAAATTGTATGAGTAACAAAATGTGGGCGTGTGCTTAATAAATGGTGAGATGGGTGAGAGCTGGATACATCCCATTCATGATACCAACGAGCAACTTCAAAAGTAAACAACAACCAGTCTGTGAGTGAGACAACAGTTTGAAACACGACAACCGGTCTGGTAGACCACATTCATCAGTTTTGTACAACAGTTTGGTAGACCACATCAACGTAGTCAAAAGTTAACAACCTGTGCCATCGCGAACCAAAGCTTCCAAACATTTATAATATTACAATCCAAACTATTGTCAATCTGGGTTTGTATAAAGCAAACATTCCTGGATGAGCGGAAGGGCTGTGCTCATCGTGTTCTATACCGGTAGTTTATAATCTGGAATGAAATCACCCTGGTTTACAATCTAATCATAGTTGGTCCTTCTCTGAAACGTTATGAATTTTATAGAAAGAGAAAATGTTTACTTCGTATATCAAGACATCATGGATGATTTGTTTTCTTGTTTGGTTTTAGATGTACACGTAGTCTAAATAATGTCTCATGCCATCTCCATTTCTAGAATTTTATATAGTGTCTGGTTCACTAGTCTTGGTGTTTATGTTGGTAATATTATCATAATGACACATTTATTTTACTGTCTCTTAAAGATGCAGTGTGTAAGATTTAGATAAAGAGGTGGCAGTTCTTGCTAGTATAGTTCCAAAATAGATCATTCAAAATTAATATATTGCAAATGTCATTCTGAGCGATGTTAAACATTTGATAACGGTGCTCAGAATGAAGTAATGTGAATGACATTTGCAATATATTAACTTTAAATTATCTATTTTGGAAATGTTATATAAGAAAAAATATTTAAATAGATCTGACTCTTAAATGGCCTTTCCCCGCGTCGCTTAGAGTTATAACTATAGGCAACTATTATTCTAAAAATGCCTGATATTTTCTGTTAGGCAGACATTAAACACATTTCAGATTATTTTCCACCAATTCTAAACCGTACGATCCATGATTAGGTCCAGTAACTTGGTGTATTGTTTTTGCAGGCCTTGAGAAATTAGAACCCTTTTTATTAACTGAACTCATTCGGTGCCATGTGGTTTATTCTTGTAAAGATACTTCAATTACTGTTATCGATCTGTAACTTTCGTCTGTCTGTTCGAGGGGATGTCGGCTATAAAAGGGTGGCCCAGAGGCTGAAATTAAGGGCAAAAGGCCAGCTCCAGTCGGGAGTGACATAGGCTTTGTGGTGTTACACTGTCACTTCCGGATCTTGTTATTGTGTTTAGAAGCATGGCGAGAGTTTGTTGCCTAGAATTTCCATATTTAGAAAATCGCATAGCTCATTGGTCAACAATTCGTTTTAGGACAAACCTTTTTCAAATTGTGAAAATTACGTTCGCTAATCGTATAATGAAGTACAAATCATAGTTTTCATTAACATGGTTTTAAACCTGACCTATAGGTGTGATTTTATTGCAGGGAGTTAATTGGAACATTCGGACAATGTCTGTTTATGAAATGAAATGAAATGAGGTCTAAGGTCATATTGATCTGCTCCGAATGGGTTAATGAAGACGGGGTTGTTTATGATTTCTTTCCGTCAGTTTGTTCTACCGCCATTCAAAGATTACAAAGATTGGAACTACAATAAGGACATTAATACCTCGTAGGGTTTATCCGAAAAACAAAGTTGTTAAAGATAACGACAACATACCATGATAATTTTACACAAAAACTCAGATATCGTCTTCCTAAATTCCGTTTTAAAATAAGTTGATTACGTTTTATTGATCGAGATGTAGAAAACAAAATATTAAAAAAAAGACAAGTAGTTTGTGTTTCTGTAAAATCAACCAGGGTTTAGCTTCTAATATTGAGTAACCAGTCTTACAGCCATACAACTCTTTCGGTCGGGATAATCAGGTAATTGGTGTGAAGAAGAGCCGGAATTCCCAGTCTGTTTATTTGTCGAAGATAGTCTAGGTTTAGCGGCTAAGAAAATGTTGGACGCTAATTGAAGGATTAGAGTTATATTGGATTTGATGAGAGAAAATCCAGACAATATAAGTCTTATTAAAGCGAGTACGACTTGTTTAATGCGATCACTAATTAAAGCTGATTTCTAGAAAGTTCAACTTACTCCATCTTGTAATATTCCCCGGGCGCAGGTTCAAAATCTCATTTTTTTTATCTCCGCAGACATCTCAATTTCCCGCAATTTTCTGTATTTACTGCAATTGACCTCTAAAGGTAAGAAACGGGAATAACAATACTTAATAAATATTTAAGTAATCTTCCTACAGGCGAATGACCGAAAAGAACGCCACGACATAAAACAAATAATGTGTTACATACGGCGGGACGATTTACCCAATCAATACCACCCTTATATCACCTCAATATCACCACATACTACCCAATACTACAACATAACGATTTAAAATGTGCATATCAATTAAATTTCTTCAAAAATAATTAGCTACAATGCGAGAAATGTAATTTAAATGCGACACCGATGTCTGGCTGTTCCATTTGCCTCCCTACATAAACCAAAACAAGCAAAAACTAACCTAATATTGCTAAATACTTATCACGTACTAAGAGAAACATTTTCAGAATTTTTTTTAAAACGAAAAAAAACCTCAAAATTGTCGAATGTGAAATCGCAGAGAAGTCTTATTTTTCATTTGTATTATCTAAGCGCACACGCAGTGGTCTCTCCTTTGGGAGGAAACCGGGGTGCCCGGAGGAAACCTACGAGGTTGAGAAGGCAGCAGCTAGAGGTCGAAGTGCGGCACTCTTGACCACTAGGCCACCAAAATCCCTCAAGGTCAGATAGAACTGGGTTGTTTATAAGTCAAGGTCAGATATACCTTATAGCTGGGCTGTTCATAAGTCAGAGTCAGATAGAGCTGTGTTGTTTATAAGCCTGAGTCAGATGAAGCTGAGTTGTTTATAAGTGAGGGTCAGATAGAGCTGGGTTGTTTATAAGTGAGGGTCAGATAGAGTTGGGTTGTTTATAAGTCAGAGTTAGACTGAGCTGGGTTGTTTATAAGTCAGGGTCAGATAGAGCTGGTTTATATGTTAAATTCAAACATAAAAAAGTTTATAAGTCTGATAGCGCTGATCTGAGATTCGTAAAATAGAAGTGGGAAAGAGGGAGGGGGGTATGCCATTGTTGAGCAAACGGGACCCTACTCTTATATTGTATTCCAACTGCCAAGGGATATTTTACGTGCACACCAATGTATACATAGGACATTGGGTTTTTTTTGTCCCTTCCGAAAAACTAGACAGCTGTCTTCGCCAGTCCCTTCATCCTGCATCACTAATTGTAGTATGTTGCAGTTGTAATAGAATGTATACTGCACTCCTACCAAGAGATTAACAATATGTGGAATCACCTTCAAGATGTCCTAGCAAGACACGAGGGTTCAATTAAGACTTCTTCTACAAATAACGTCAGATGACCGAAAATATTAATTAAAATGACTAATGCGACAATATAAACAAAACGCAGACTCCAGTACCCTACATCTATTCTCGGCTATGAGACGAATTACGTCATTGGAACTTATTTCAAGTTCCCAGATTACAAATGGCGTCGCCCATGAATACGTGCCTGTGACGACTGTTTTATAATACAAAGCTTTCCGTTTGTAGTTGAAGTGTATCCATTTTTTTTAAAACAAAGAACAACTTTGCAATGAAAATTATATTTACCCTTTGAACGTTCAACTCCATTTCATTTATTTTAATTTCAAGATTACAAACTGCAAAACGATCGGCGCCGGACTATATTTATTTCTCATTATTAAGAAACGACATTGCCAATTCAAACACCAAGACAATTGTCGTGAAGTGAACCAGACACGATTTATATGTCTATAAACCTTGATGACACGAGGAATTATTTAGACTATCTCTAAAGACAAGAAAACAAATCATCCATTTTATAAAGATGTAAACATTATCTTTAGATGTCTATGAAAGTCGGGATTCTGAAATGGCCGCAATAGGCTTCCATAATAAAACTTGTATAACGGGGTCTTAAATAATAACATGCGACCCACGGACAATATCCAACCAGTCAAGGTCAAGGGTTTAAATGCGGCTCGTGGACCTGGAATAAATTTCAACAAGCTGACAGGTCGATAATTCTTAGAAACTAGCGGAGGAAATCATTTATTATTGTTTTCCGGTTTCAGTACTCTGACTTCATTATGTCATAAATATCTAAGTTAATTTATTATTGTTTGCAGGTTTCAGTACTCTGACTTCAGTATTCAATAGATATCAAAGTTGTTTAGAACACAAGAGAATGTTGTAATATCTTGGTAATATGGAAACCAGTCTAAATGTAAAAAAATACCTGTGTGGCTTTATTTTTAGAATTCAGTAAAGTTCAAGTACGCTTGGCTTTGTTTTTAGAATGTTTGTATCCCCGGCCGAATTGATGTACAAATTTAGTTCAATGTGGCCCCTGAATCGAAATGACTTTGGCACCCCTGCTCTTGGCCAACTAAGCTACGTTTAGACTCTAGGCCAGGCTGGTTTAAGATTAGATCACAGAACACGATGACCACATTCCTGGCGCTCGTTCAGCAGTGTTTGCTTTCTATACACCCAGTTTGGGCATAACATGGATTGGAGGAAAACTGTCTGAACTGTGGTGACCAACGACAGCTTCTGCTGTATTCTGGGTGTATTGACACAGTGTACGCCAAACTGATGTGGTGTACACCAGACCGATGTGGTGTACGCCAAACTGATGTGGTGTATGCCAAACTGATGTGGTGTACACCAAACTGATGCGGTGTACACCAAACTGATGTGGTGTACACCAAACTGATGTGGTGTACGCCAAACCGATGTGGTGTAGACCAAACTGATGTGGTGTACACAAAACTGATGTGGTGTACACAAAACCGATGTGGTGTACGCCAAATTGATGTGGCGTACACCAAACTGATGTGGCGTACATCATATGGTGTACGCTAAACTGATGTGGTGTACGCTAAACCGATGTGGTGTACGCTAAACCGATGTGGTGTACGCTAAACTGATGTGGTGTACGCCAAACTGGTGTTGTGTACACCAAACTGATGTGGTGTACACCCAACTGATGTGGTGTACGCCAAACTGGTGTGGTGTACACCAAACTGGTGTGGTGTACACCAAACTGGTGTGGTGTACACCAAACTGGTGTGGTGTACACCAAACTGATGTGATGTACGTCAAACTGATGTGGTGTACGCCAAACTGGTGTGGTGTACGCCAAACTGATGTTCTGTAGGCTACACCAAATTGATCTTCCCCCTGTGTGTGATCAAAACCGCGCCAATTGCGGCCTCCAAACCGCCCACAAAGCTTACAACGGACGGTACTGTCACTTGACAATATGAAGATATTTTAAATGGCTTTCTGTTACACCTGATATAACTAGATAATAGAATAGATAATTAATCATCATATATAAAGATCTATTGATCTAAGATGGTTCTAACCAAACCCAATAACCAATCTTTAATACCACTAATGACGTAACTAATCCCATAAATCACGCTAAGATACTTTGTCGAGTGGCTGAATATTGTTATTAATCAGCCAGCTGTCTTATCTATGTTATTGTCACGTATAAAGGGGAATTATCGATAAAATAAATACCCTCAATGTAGCTTTAATACAATCGTATGTGTTCTGTCGTGGCCCTTAGAAGGTAACTGGATAAACTGCTCTAATACGTCAGACTCACCCCTACGTAACCTCCTTTTCTGACTTGCAATTGCATCTATTGAAGTCAGAATAGGAACCAGCCTGCCGTCATTTAGAGCAGGTTGTCCAGCCTAGTTCTCTTAAAGAGACATTCTATACCTTCGTTCTGGAACCGAATGGTTAGCACCTGCGCGCTGTATAATAAGGTATGTCATTGAGTCAACTGACGTGGTTACGACCGCCCTGTTTTATGTGACCAGGAGTAGCATAGGGTCGCCTGTCCAATCTCGTGGGATTTCTTTGGGTCCTCCTAAAGACCCCCAGCGAATTAGAACGTGGACGTCCCCCCCCCCCCCCCTCTCGTTCCCCCCTCTGTCTCCAAAATGTATTCCTACATCGTGAATTGTCTCCCTTGTTGAACGTTTGTTTTCCATTTGACTGAAACCTGTATCCCTACAGGCCCGAGGCTTTACAATCGCGGCGATCGGATACAACTGAGTATTTCTAGCTCGCTAGTCTGGAGGTCGGTTGTTCGATCCCTGCATTGGCCAAGAAAGTTTATCCAGATTTTCCGGCGTGGTTACCCATGTCAGTGATGTAGGACGGAGGGCATGACAAGGACAGCTATCTAGTCGTTCGGATGGGAAGAAAAACTGAGGTTCCGTGTACACATTGGCATGCACGTAAAAGATCCATTGACAGTTGGAATTCGATATTAAGAGTAAGCCGTAGCGCCGCTGCCCGGTCAAAATATCCCTCATAGCACACTGTATGGCGTATGCGAGTCTTTATTAGCCCAGTTTTGGAGAGAACAGTAGGACGTTAAACCCCAATCGCTTCCACCGAGGGTGATATATGTACAAGTTGCCTTACTTTTAAAATCTTAGCGCTCGAAAGTCACAGGTGATCGTGCAGCTAGAGATCAAAGCTCGACACCCTAGACCACCAGGCCATCTCGACACCCCCACCCCCACCCCCCTTGTGTCTTGTACGCGGATTTATCTGATATTAAGTGCCGTGCTACTGCTCTTTAATACTACTATATTGCAGCAACGAACCGGGTCTTAAAATTGGTCGGACCCTTATATTTACGCCAGTATTTCTTAACGAACAGACCAAGCGCACCGGGGACTGCCAAATATCGTATTGTTACCCCCACCCTCCTACACCCTCGTAAAGGCCAAAATATTGTTAGTACATGTATATTTCTATAGCGCCACCAAGCGTCTGCTTTTCTATACAAAACACCACTTCTAAATTTAACATTGATTTTAGAAATGAAGGGAAATCTATATTTGTTGAAACGAAATTTCACTGCTGTCCATAAATCTTAATTACCGTAGAAATAGTGACAGCCAATATGTGCTACGGTTGGAGATAATATTACAGTATAAATTTCCCTGGAGGTCAACAAAATCTCACCGTTCGATTGACATTACAGGAGATAAATCGCTAATATTTGTGAACTACAAATTGACACGGATGGGCTGCAACGCAGATAATAATGTATTAATTGATTTACATTCAATCTTTCTGTTTTTACTGTAATTCCTAATCATTTCGGCGAAATACGCAGAAGTCCCGATCGAATGGCAAGCTCTAGCGTCTGGTTATTCCAGTCTACGTCTATAGTATTTATTGGTCATTCTCCCCAGATAAGGATATAGGTCACCGTTTGATATGGCTTGTGGAATATGTCTAGCCTCGTTCATCGAGTCCTTTGTTACAGATGGGCCTGAAACGTATCATGGTACACGATTCGTGTACCAATGGTAAAATGTTTATGTTTATTTTATCTTAAATATTTGAGGTCCCCATCTTTTCCCGGTAAGAGCACAGCATGAGTGTTGATTCAAATTGACAAATAATTCGTGGTTTCAATGTCGAAGACTTTAGATGATAAGGGTTGGAGACATTGCCCCTTTAAGACGCTTTCAAAGTTCACTCGCATAATATGATGAATTATTCACGGATTGGGGATCACGTGGCTAATTGGGTAATGTGCTGGCTCGCTAGCCTTGAGATCGGGTGTTCGATCCCTATAGTGGCCGAGAAAGTTCATGTCGATTTTCCGGCGTGGTTTCCCCTTTGTATAGTGACATATACTTTAAATGGCTGCTTCTTAACAGATTGCTATCGACAAGAAAAGCTGTCCGCCGTTTGTTGCCAATCTTGAGGAATTAGTCTTTAAAAGAAATAACTTCCTTGATGTAATTTTCGCCAGGTTAAAATTCGATTTTTTACAGCTTTTCGTTATAAGCCAGACTAAGGTATCGGGAAACGATTGCTCTTAATCGACAGCTTTTATAACTAACGAACACACGCCAGGATGACGAACAGAAATCGGATTAACTGATTCGAAGGAACCCTCACACAGATTTTCAATGCTTTATGACAGAGTATAAAATTTAATCAGACGCTTCGGTAGCTATAGAAACTTACAAATAGGTTTACAAGTTAACTTGAAGTTCCACGAGTAGATGGGTTGGAATTATTTTGACCAGTAAAACAGATTAAGACACGATTTGGTATTAGAATCACGTTTTACTGCGGGACTGTAGGGGGTAATCGTCTGAGTTTTCCCGCCAAGTTTTTATTAATGTAGTTTGTAAAGAAAGAAGCGAGGTAATGAAATTTAAACCAAGTTGAGTTTTAGCAATTTAAGTAATCCGTGCTTTTATAATTTCTTGATAATTGTATTTATACCCTACTAAACTCACACCTGAGATATCATCCTCGTATAACACTGAATTTGAATTATTGGAGCATGCGTGCTTTCTATAGCAGGGATGTGAATATCTGGTCAGGAGAAACCTAGAGACTATTCTATTCTGTGGTGTGACGAGTTTAAATATACTACCTATTGACATGGGGTGCCAATGGTTAGCACATGTCTGCTGTATCATAAAGCCTGTCATTGAGTCAACTGGCGTGGTTACGATACCCCGGTTGGGTTGTAGGTGACAAGGAGTAAGGTCGTGGGTTTTCTCCGGGTCCCCCGGTTTCTTCCCACTGCTAAAGACCCCTACGCGCAAGCGAATTATTGAAATAAAATTAAAACCATATGTTAGTCCCGAAATGACCTAGTTTGTGCCGAGTGGACGTTAAACCCCATTTTCTCTACCCCTCTCTCCCTGCTGACATAGTAGCAGGGAATTCCCTTTAACTCATGTAGTACTACTACTATGGTCTTGGCGACCATATGGGTCCTATTAAAGATCCCTTGACAGGCCTCTACAATCTGATATCATGCGAGTGGATTTCCTAGAGACTGTCGCGAAGTTCTTCAAGAGCACAGACCATGTAAATCGTTATAGGGCTTAGATCGTTAAGGCGCACGAGATACTATCTTGATTGAGAAGGTTGGTGCAGAAAAATGGGATGTTAAAACCCTTTTCGTTTCATGTCAAGCCAGTCATTGCAAGTAATTACAATAAATTCCCCAAGAGTATAAACAAATTATTCTTCAAGATAACATTACAATAACTGACTGTGTTTTAAACAGTCTAAATATCTCTACCCGCCATTACGTTATCCCGACAGAGAATACTAGAGATCAAGAAGGCGTTAAATGTCCAGATTTAACTAGACTGATAAACAACAATCAGCCCAGGTACGGTGCTTAAGCGTAGGACGTTAAACCCTATTTCATTCATTACAACAATCAGGAAGATAAATCGTAGTAAGAAATTCTCAAGTTTGCCATAAACCCAGTTAAAATTTAAAAGAAGAATAATACAGCTAAAGTAAAATCCCCCGTTTGCGATAAATGTTGCTCTGCAAAAAAAGCTAAAGTAAAATCGATGACGTTTAACTATGGAAAAACTTTGGACGAGAACAAATGGCGACGCATCGATTTTATTTTGATTGTATTACGATTTCCAGTTTTAAAAACAAATGTAGCTAGTAAATAAAATCATTTAATTCTTCGTGTCAAATAGATTTGTCATTAGGAGAAAGTTGTCGTAGATTATAGATAATGATTGACGTTGGGGTACAAAGTGGGTTTAGAAATAAAATCAATCTGTACAACCAATCTTTACTGTTTATTGTTGTTTAACAATCTGTATTCCAGACCGGTTCTTCCGTCAAACTAATATCACATTAATGTTAAAGAGGACACCGGATTTATTTTTACTAGAGATTATAATGTGTACAGAGATTTGTATACTGACAGCCCCTACTTTTCTCAGAAGTTCGACTGCATAAAAATTTCGTTTCTTTATTTTGTACAAAATTTGATGAGAAACAAAATGTGGGCGTGTGCTTAATAAGGGGTGAGAGGGATGGGAGCTGGATACATTCCATTCATGATACCAACGAACAACTTCAAAAGTATCCGTTCTCTCACAGCCACAGTATTATGTTCGAAGGCTTGTACACGGGCTGCTGCTCGTTTATTGCAAAATTATCCAATCAGAGAGAGTTCATTTCCTGAACTATGACTTCCTGGAACAGTCCGGTCATCACAAAAGCTTGGTACACAAAAAACTAGTCTGATAGACCACAACAGTTGGGTTCATCACAACAGATTGGTATTATACACAACAACTAGTCTGATAGGCCACACCCGTTTCGGTACACAACCAAACCCCACCCGTTAGGTGGACCACAACACAGTTTGGTAAACAACAATCAGTCTGTGTGACAACATTCTGATACAACAGTTTGGTAGACCACAAGAGTTTCGTACAATTTGGTAAACAACAACCAGTCTGTGAGTGAGACAACAGTTTGATACACGACAACCGGTCTGGTAGACCACATCCATCAGTTTTGTACAACAGTTTGGTAGACCACATCAACGCCGTCAAACGTTAACAAACTTCCAAACAATTATACTATTACAATCCAAACTATTGCCAATCTTGGTTGGTATAAAGCAAACATTTCTGGACGAGCGGAAGGGTTGTGCTCATCGTGCTCTATACCGGTAGTTTATAGTCTGGAATGAAATCACTCTGGTTTACAATATAAACTTAGTTGGTCCTTATCTGAAACGTTATGAATTTTATAGAAATTGAGAGAAAATGTTTACTTCGTATATCAAGACATCATAGATGATTTGTTATCTAAGAAAAAATATTTAAATAGATCTTACTCTTAAATGGCCTTTCCCCGCGTCACTTAGAGTTATAACTATAGGCAACTATTATTCTAAAAATGCCTGACAATTCTTTTAGGCAGACATTAAACACATTTCAGATTATCTTCCACCAATTCTAAACCGTACGATCCATGATTAAGTCCAGTAACTTGGTATAATGTTTTTGCAGGCCTTGAGAAATTAGAACCCTCTTTATTAACTGAACTCATTCGGTGCCATGTGGTTGATTTTTGTATAGATACTTCAATTACTTACGCAGTGACTGAAAGTAAGCACTTAGTAACATATGTTATTATCGATCTGTGACTTTCGTCTGTCTGTTCGAGGGGATGTCGGCTACAAAACTTCAAAAGAATAGTCCTGAGGCAGAAATTAAGGGTGAAAGGCCAGCTCCAGTCGGGGAGTGACATAGGCTTGGTGGCGTTACTCTGCCACTTCCGGTTCTTGTATTTAAAATCATGGCGAGATGTTGTTTCTGGCAGTAGCCTAGAACATGTCCATATTTAGAAAATCGCATAGCTCCTTGGTCAACAATTCACTTTAGGACAAACCTTGTTCAAATTGTAAAAATTACGTTCTGTAATCGTACAATGAAGTACAAATCAGAGTTTTCATTAACATGGTTTAAACCTGACCTATTGGTGGGATTTTGTTGCAGGGAGTTAATTGGAACATTCGGACAATGTCTGTTTATGAAATGAAATGAAATGAGGTCTTAGGTCATATTGATCTGCTCCGACTGGGTTAATAAAGACGGGGTTGTCCATTACATGTTATTTTTCTAGATGTAGAAAAAAATATAATAAAAGACAAGTAGTTTTCATTTCTGTAAAACCAACCAGGGTTTAGCTTCTAAAATTGAGTAACCAGTCTTACAGCCATACAACTCTTCCGAGTCGGGATAATCGGGTAATTGATGCGAAGAAGAGCCAGAACTCACAGCCTGTTTATTTGTCGAAGATAGTCTAGGTTTAGCGGCTAAGAAAATGTTGGATGCTAATTGAAGGATTAGAGTTAGACTGGATTTGATGAGAGGGAATCCAGACAATATAAGTCTTATTAAAGCGAGTACGAGTTGTTTAATGCGATCACTAATTAAAGTTGATTCCTAGAAAGTTCAACGTACTCCATTTTGTAATATTCCCCCGGGCGCAGGTTCAAAATCTCATTTTTTTTCTTCGCAGACAACTTAATTTCCCGCTACTTTCGGTATTTATTACAATTCCCCTATAAAATAATATTTAAGTAATCTTCTTACAGGCGAATGATCGAAACCCATAAAAATAAATAAAAAACTTTTAATAGTACATAGTAAAATTAATTTCTAAATATACATTTGGCATTTCTAGTTTGATCAGGAAAGAATTAAAAATAAGCCAATATAAATTTGTTTTATCTTTTTGTTCTCCTGCTGTCGGGATCTGTGGGAGGGGATATTTTTTTAAGGAACGTATCCGTAGTATCCGGGGCTAGATGACGCCCACGTTACGATCATCCATAAGACCATGTTCCTGCAGCAGCGACCACAAGTCTTACAACATCTAGCCATTGCTGTTAGTCTGAACTTCGAGAGCTTATCTCCCTTGACCACAGACACATGAACAATACACTCAAATGAAACATGGCGACCTTCACAGAAACCTTGACATTGATCGAATTTTGAAGTTTGCAAATCGATTATCGCATATACATAGGCGTACGAGCTGGGCGGGGGGGGGGGGGGGCACAAAATGCTGGGGAAATTTGGGCACACAATTATACTATGTAAAAGTAGTATTAAAAAATATTGTGTTCCTGAATGTGTCCAATTTAATAGCAAATTTAAATTTAGTAGGCAATTATATAGAAATCTAAGACTTGACCATAGGCGTACGAGCAATTTAGGGCAAGCTGACCTTTTGGTCAGACGGGTAAAGTGAAAAAATATGTTTATTTCATCTACTTGAAAAACTAAAGTGCCTGAAATATAAAAAAAACAACACTAATTTTACGGGTTGAAATAGCAGTAAAACGCGTTTGCGGCCGTCAAATATTTCAAAATTTACTTGGGGGGTCCACACAAGGTCAGCTCTGATTCTTCGCCCCTCGAAGAAAACCGGTGCCGCTGTCTGTAAACCTGAAATTTTTTCGGGCATTTCTAGTTTAGCTTCCCTCACTATCACCGGGCGCTTATTAAACAATAATTTCCCCTTTCTTTTAATAGAATATCAAGAATTTATACTGAGCATCAATTTGTGAATAGAGCTGATTGTATGGTTGGAATTGAGAGTGGTGAATGTCCATTTGCTGATTACACTATTTTGGCTGATTACACTATTTTGGCTGATTACACTATTTTCGCTGATTACACTATTTTGGCTGATTACACTATTTTGCCTTTCCATTTTTTTTTTAATACTTCGAATTTTGTCTAATGGTTTGGATTGTTCGTACTTGGTTTTATTTTATATCGGTTACAAAACCATTGGATACTTTTGAGGTTGCATACACGGTGTTTGCGGTGGTTAAATTTTCAAAATTTTCTCCGGAGGTTGAGCCCCCCATAAACCAGCGATGATTGATTGGTTGTTTGAAATTCGAGTCAGCCAGGTGGGCTATATTGGACCAAATTGAAGTGGCTGTATTGTGCTAGTTAAATTTTCTCCCAATGGTCCCATCTTCGTGGACTGTAAACGATTTATTAGACTATATTAGACCACTTAGAAGTTTTCTTTTATTGATGATTTAGAAATTAAGAACTTATTCATCGCAAAAGAGATATTGTAGAACCTGCAATGGGCCTTCAAATAAAAATTGAACTTTTTTTATATGGTAAAAACTACATTTTTTGGCACCAACCATCCCCCCCCTCCCAGTCAAAGTTTTCCCCGCACGCCTATGCACAGATATACATTGTATCGAGGAATCTGAGAGGTGCCAATCTGGGTCAGTATATAGCCAAACGAAATTGGTGAAGAAATGTGTAGGAATTTACGTGAAGGTTTTGATAAGATTTACATAGTAATAAGGATACCGGGGTTACTAATGTATCTTCCCCGTCCAACAGATTAACATAAATGGAATGTGCTGCCAGATGAAAGAATTGTAATATAATTGTTGATCTCTTGATCTCCACGTGTATTCATATATAAAATTCAAATATTAGAGAAGAAACACTACAAATTAAATTTTTAGCTAGTACTTCCATCGCTATCAAACGAATTATCAGGCCATTGAGAGTTAAATCTCTTTAAATATTTTTTCTTAGAGATAATAGTTCCAAAATAAATAATTCAAAATTAATATATTGCAAATGTCATTAAAATTACGTAATTCTGAGTAACGTTATCAATGTTTCACGCTGCTCATAATGAAGTAATTTGAATGATATTTTGAGTTATATATTTTGGAACTATAATAGCAAGAACTGTCACTTCTTTATCTAAATCGTACACACTGCATCTTTAAGTGAAAGTGAAACCAGACTCTATATAAAATTCTAGAAATGGAGATGACATGAGACATCTAAAACCAGTAGACATGGTACAAGGGTTAATCAGCAAAATGGATGTATGAGATGTGTTTTGACGTTTGGGAAAGTAGACGAGGGGAAATGTGTAGGGAGTGATACTTAGATGTATTATGAATGGCTAGAGTGGCCGTGGTGTTACGGTGAAATACTATGCCGCCACCGTAACACCACAGCTTTATGATTTGTTAGACAGTAGTGATGTAATAAGTCAGAAAATAATAAATAATAAATATTTCTGATTTTATTGTCATCTTTTCCCACTTGCACTGGTTGTACGCCATTTTGAAACGAGCTGACGAAGACAGCTCGGGCGGCGATTGTTCGACTCTGGGCTGCTCTGTCAGTACTATCATGTCACTCGATATTCACTCGGTAATTCACGGAATTCCACGATAAAAAACACGGTAATGTCGTGTTTCCTCAAAGCTCCGCGATGCGCGTACTGTATGTTTTAACCTTGACCTATTACTCAGTGATAAGCCTCTGCCGCAAAAAGAGTTCTCGCCTTTTATTATTAGTATAATGACTTCCTCATGTGCGGCAGGTTAGTTTGCTTCTAAAAACACTGTTTTCCGTTCCAAAAAATACAAAAGTAATTTTCTACCAGACAATAATGGTTCTATTCACCGAGACTAGATAATTTCTCTCGGTGTAAGGATATTATCGCTATGGATAAGCTCATACACTGTTGAGAAAATAATCCCATTGGTTTTCTTAGCAACAAATCGAGCTTGAATTAACTCTGTACTGAAAATTATGTGCGTGATATATATTAACTGTCTTCACACATTCGATTTATAATTAGCGATACACAGGTACAGTGGCAAGTGTTCTACTTCACAGACTAATACCTCAAAAATACCTCCGCGCAAAATCCCAGATTTTGGTACATGTAAAATATAAAGAAATAGTACCCGTGCGCGTGCCAGTAATAGAAAAACTAAGAGTTCGCGCATAATGCACGAGCGGTGCCCGGCGCGAGGTCACCCAGACAAGAAAACAAATCATCCATGATGTCTTGATGACCTGGCGCCTTGTACGTTCGGGCATTTTTATGCGTAAACTCTTAGTTTTCTTTTACTGACTCGCGCGCAGGTACTATTTCTTTTTCTTTTACAAGTCCCCAAATCTGGGATTTCGTGCGCAGGTAGGTCGGAGCTAACAGTCTGTGAAGTAGAACATATTTGCCACTGTACCTGTGTATCGCTAATTATAAACCGAATGTACAATTTTTAGCCTGGATATACTGATTTCTGTCTTAGACAATACCACTATATATATAGAATGTATTGAAATTGTGTAAAATATAATGTTAATATGTAATGTATATGCCTATTATGCATTTTACAAGATAAAAAAAACCCCCAAAACAGTGGATATCACTCCTGTCTAACAAATCATAAAGCTGTGGTGTTACGGTGGCGGCATAGTATTTCACCGTAACACCACAGCCACTCTAACCATTAATAATACATCTAACTATCCCTTTACAGCACTTCACTCCCTACACATTTCCCCTCGTCCTGCTTTCCCAAACGTCAACAACCCATCTCATACATCCAGTTCGCTGATTAACCCTTGTACCACGTCTACTGGATTTACGAAGTAAACATTTTCTCTTTCTATAGAATTCATAACGTTTCAGATAAGGACCAACTATGATTAGATTGTAAACCAGAGTGATTTCCTTCCAGACTATAAACTACCGGTATAGAACACAATGAGCACAGCCCTTCCGCTCATCCAGGAATGTTTGCTTTATTCAAACCCAGATTGACAATAGTTTGGATTGTAATAGTATAAATGTTTGGAAGCTTTGATTCGCGATGGCACAGGTTGTTGACGTTTGACGACGTTGATGTGGTCTACCAAACTGTTGTACAAAACTGATGGATGTGGTCTACCAGACCGGTTGTCGTGTATCAAACTGTTTTCTCACTCACAGACTGGTTGTTGTTTACCAAATTGTACCAAATTCTTGTGATCTACCAAACTGTTGTATCAGAATGTTGTCACACAGACTGATTGTTGTTTACCAAACTGTGTTGTGATCCACCAAACGGATGGGGTTTGGTTGTGTACCGAAACAGGTGTGGCCTATCAGACTAGTTGTTGTGTATAATACCAATCTGTTGTAATGAACCCAACTGTTGCGGTCTATCAGACTAGTTTTGTGTGTACCAAGCTGTTGTGATGAACCCGGTCTACCGGACTGTTCCAGGAAGTCATAGTTCAGGAAATGAACTGTCTCTGATTGGATAATTTTGCAACAAACGAGCAGCAGCCCGTGTACATGCCTTCGAACATAATACTGTTGCTGTGAGTGAATGGATACTTTTGAAGTTGTTCGTTGGTATCATGAATGGGATGTACCCAGCTCCCACCCATCTCATCCCTTATTAAGCAGACGCCCTCATTTTGTTTCTTATCAAATTTTGTACAAAAACAACAACAAACTTTTTATGCAGTCGAACTTCTGAGAAAAGTAGGGACTGTCAGTATACAAATCTCTGTACAAATTATAATCTCAAGTAAAAATAAATCCGTATTCTCTTTAACATTAATGTGATATTAGTTTGACTGAAGAACTGTTCTAGAATACAGATTGTTAAACGATAATAAACAGTAAAGATTGGTTGTACAGATTGATTTTATTTCTAAACCGACTTTGTACCCCAACGTCAATCATTATCTATAATCTACGACAACTTTCTCCTAATGACAAATCTATTTGACACGAAGAATCAAATGATTTTATTTACTAGCCACATTTGTTTTTAAAACTGGAAATCGTAATACAATCAAAATAAAATCGATGCGTCGCCATTTGTTCTCGTCCAAAGTTTTCCCATAGTTAATACGTCATCGATTTTACTTTAACTTTTTTTGCAGAACAACATTTATCGCAGACGGGGGATTTTATTGTAGCTGTTATTCTTCTTTTAAATTTTAACTGGGTTTTAGAAAACAGTGTTTATGGCAAACTTGAAAATTTCTTACTACGATTTATCTTCCTGATTGTTGTTTATCAGTCTAGTTAAATCTGGAAATTTAACGCCTTCTTGATCTCTGGTATTCTCTGTCGGGATAACGTAATGGCGGGTAGAGATATTTAGACTGTTTAAAACACAGTCAGTTATTGTAATGTTATCTTTGAGAATAATTTGTTTATACTCTTGGGGAATTTATTGTGATTGCTTGCAATGACTGGCTTCACATGAAACGAAAAGGGTTTTAACATCCTATTTTTCTGCACCAACTTCCTCAATCAAGATCGTATCTCTTGTGCCTTAACGATCTAAGCCCTATAACGATTTACATGGTCTATGCTCTTGAAGAACTTCGCGATAGTCTCTAGGAAATCCGCTGGTCATCTCTACGGAACTCGCATGATATCAGATTGTAGAGGCCTGTCAATGGATCTTTTATATGACCCATATGGTCGCCAAGACCATAGTAGTAGTACTACATGAGTTAAAGGGACTCCCCTGCTACTATGTCAGCAGGGAGAGAGAGGGAGAGATAAATGGGGTTTAACGTCCACTCGGCTCAAACTAGGTCATTTCGGGACTTAACATATGGTTTTGATTTTATTTCAATAATTCGCTTGCGCGTAGGGGTCTTTAGCAGTGGGAAGAAACCCGGAGAAAACCCACAAGGTTAGGCAGGCGACCTTACTCCTTGTCGCGTACAACCCAACCACGCCAGTTGATGTAATGACAGGCTTTATGATACAGCAGACACGTGCTCACCATTCGCCCCCATGTCAATAGGTAGTATACTTAAACTCGTCACACCACAGGGTAGAACAGACTCTAGGTTTCTCCTGACCAGATATTCACATCCCTGCTACAGAAAGAAAGCACGCATGCCCCCAATATTTCAAATTCAGTGTTATACGAGGATGATATCTGAGGTGTGAGTTTAGTAGGGTATAAATACAATTATCAAGAAATTATAAAAGCACGGATTACTTAAATTGCTAAACCTCAACTTGGTTTGATTTCATTACCTCGCTTCTTTCTTTACAAACTACATTAATAAAAACTTGGCGGGAAAACTCAGACGATTACCCCCTACAGTCCCACAGTAAAACGTGATTCTAATACCAAATCGTGTCTTAATCTGTTTTACTGGTCAAAATAATTCTAACCCATCTACTCGTAGAACTTCAAGTTAACTTGTAAACCTATTTGTAAGTTTCTATAGCTACCGAAGCGTCTGATTAAATTTTGTACTCTGTCATAAAGCATTGAAAATCTATGTCAGGGTTCCTTCGAATCAGTTAATCCGATTTCTGTTCGTCATCTTGGCGTGTGTTCGTTGGTTATAAAAGCTGTCGATTAAGAGCAATCGTTTCCCGATACCTTAGTCTGTGGCTTATAACTAAAAGCTGTAAAAAATCGAACTGTAACCTGGCGAAAATCACATCAAGGAAGTTGGTTCTTTTAAAGACTAATTCGTCAAAATTGGCAGCAAACGGCGGACAGCTTTTCTTGTCGATAGTAATCTGATAAGAAACAGCCATTTGAAGTATATGTCACTATAGTGAACGAAGACTTAAAGATCTCTAATTTATACCAAAAATACGATTGAACTAATTAAGATGAACAAAACGCAAGTAGGCTACGCAATGATAATCCGTGACGTATGAATGAATGAAATGGGGTTTAACGTCCAACGCTTGAAGACGGGCATACGCCATAGAGTGTGCTATGGGTGAATTTTTTTCCCAGGCAGCAACTGAATTCCAACTGCCAAGAAGGGATATTTTACGTGTACACCAATGTGTACACGGTACCTCGGTTTTTCGTCCCATCCGAACGACTAGACAGCTGTCCTTGTCAGGCCCTCTGTCTGCATCACTGGCAAGGGGAAACCACGCCGGAAAACCGAGATGAACTTTCCCGGGCACTGCAGGGATCGAACACCCGACCTCCAAGCTAGCTAGCGAGACAGCACATTACCCACTTAGCCACGTGATCCCCAATCTGTGACGTAATCACCGGTAAATAATTCATCATATTATGCGAGTGAACTTTGAGAGCGTCTTTAAGTAGCAATGTCTCTTACCCTTATCATCCAAAGTCTTCGACATTGAAACCATGATTATTTGTCAATTTTAATCAACACTGATACTGTGCTGGGGACCTCCAATAGTTAAGACAAAATAAACATTTTACCATAGGTACACGAACCGTGTACCATGATACGTTTCAGGCCCATCTGTAACAAATGACTCGATGAACGAAGCTAGACATTTTCCACAAGCCATATCAAACGGTGACCTATATCCTTATCTGGGGAGCATGATTAATAAATACTATCGATGTAGACTGGAATAACCAGACACTAGAGATTGCCATTCGATTGGGACTTCTGCGTATTTCGCCGAACGATTAGGAATTACAATATAAACAGAAGCGATTGAATGTAAAACAGTTAATTCATTATTATCAGCGTTGCAACCCATTTGTGTCAATTTATAGTTCACCATTTATCTCCATTAATATCAATCGAACGGTGAGATCTTGTTGACCTCTAGGAAACACTATACTGTAATATTATCTCGAACCGTAGCACATATTTGCTGTCACTATTTCTACGGTAATTAAGATTTATGGACAGCAGTTAAATTTTGTTTCAACAAATATAGATTTTCCTTTCATTTACAAAATCAATGTTAAATTTAGAAGTGGTGTTTTGTATAGAAAGGCAGGCGCTTGATGGCGCTATAGAAATATACATGTACTAACAATATTTTGGCCTTTACGAGGATGTAGGAGGGTGGGGGTAACAATACGATATTTGGGCAGTCCCCGACGAGCTTGGTCTAGAATTAAAGAGCAGCAGCACGGCACTTAATATCAGATAAATTCGCGTACAAGACACACAGCAGGGGGGGGGGGGGGGCTATTGGTCTAGGGTGTCGAGCTTCGATCTGTAACTGTGACTTTCGTGCGCTAAGATAATAAAAGTAAAACAACCTGTACGGATATCACTCTCGGAGGAACCGGACATTAAACCTCATACTGTTCTCTCCTAAACTGGGCTAATAAAGACGGCCATACGCCATACAGAGTGCTATGAGGGACATTTGCCCGGGCAGCGGCGCTACGGCTTACTCTTATATCGAATTCCAACTGCCAATGGATCTTTTACGTTCTCGCCAATGTGTACCCGGGACCTCAGTTTTTCCAGCATCACTGACAATGAAAACCACGCCGGAAAATCTGGATGAACTTTCTCGGCCAATGCAGGGATCGAAACCCAACCTCCAGGCTAGCGAGCCAGAAATACTCAGTTGTATGCGATCGCCGCGATTGTAAAGCCTCGGGCCTGTAGGATACAGGTTTCAGTCAAATGGATAACAAACGTTCAACAAGGGAGACAATTCACGATGTAGGGGTGGGGGTAACGTCTATACGTTTTAATTCGCTAGGGTTCTTTAGGAGGAAGCCGGAGAAATCCCACGAGGTTGGACAGGCGACCTTAGGCTACTCCTGGTCACATACAGCAGGGGGGTCGTAACCACACCAGTTGACTCAATGACAGACCTTATGATACAGCGCGCAGGTGGTAACCATTCGGTTTCAGAACGAAGGTATAGAATGTCTCTTTAAGAGAACTAGGCTGGACAACCTAATCTAAATGACGACAGACTGGTTCTTATTCTGACTTCAATAGATGCAATTATTGCAAGTCAGAAAACGAGGTTACGTAGGGGTGAGTCTGACGTATTAGAGCAGTTTATCCAGTTACCTTCTAAGGTCCACGACTGAACGCATACAATTGTATTTAAGCTAGATTGAGGGTATTTATTTTATCGATAATTCCCCTTTATACGTGACAATAACATAGATAAGACAGCTGGCTGATTAATAACAATATTCAGCCACTCGACAAAGTATCTTATCGTGATTTATGGGATTAGTTACGTCATTAGTGGTATTAAAGATAGGTTATTTGGTTTGGTTAGAACCATCTTAGATCAATAGATCTTTATATATGATGATTAATTATCTATTCTATTATCTAGTTATAACAGGTGTAACAGAGTGCCATTTAAAATATCTTCATATTGTCAAGTGAATGACAGTATACCGTCCATTGTAAGCTTTGTGGACGGTTGGGAGGCCGAATGATGCGCGGTTTTGATCACACAGAAGGGGTACATCAGTTTGTTGTACATCACATCAGTTTGGCGTATAATACATCAGTTTGGCGTACATCAAACCAGTTTGGCGAACACAACACCAGTTTGGCGTACACCACATCAGTTTGGCGTACACCACATCAGTCTGGTGTACACCACATCAGTTTGGAGTACACCACATCAGTTTGGCGTACACCACATCAGTTTGGCGTACACCACATCAGTCTGGTGTACACCACATCAGTTTGGCGTACACTATGTCAATACACCCGGAATACAGCAGAAGCTGACGTTTGTCACCACAGTTCAGACAGTTTTCCTTCAACCCATGGTATGCCCAAATTGGGTGTATACAAAGCAAAAACTGCTGAACGAGCGCCAGGAATGTGGTTATCGTGTTCTGTGGTCTAATATTAAACCAGTCTGGCCTAGATTCTAAACGTAGCTTAGTTGGTCAAGAGCAGGGGTGCCAAAGTCATTTCGATTCAGGGGCCACATTGAACTAAATTTGTACATCAAATCGGCTGGAGATACAAACATTCTAAAAACAAAGCCAAACGTTCTTGACACAGGTATTTTTTTACATTTAGACTTCCATATTACCAGGATATAATACTGAACACACCATTATCTTGTGTTATAAACAACCTATATATCTATGGAATACCGAAGTCAGAGAAATGAAACCGGAAAACAATAATAAATAATTTCCACCGCTAATTTCTAAGAATTATCGACATGGCAGTTTGTTGAAATTTATTCCTGGTCCACGAGCCGCATTTAAACCCTTGACCTTGACGGGTTGGATCTTGTCTGTGGGTCTCATGTTATTATTTGACACCCTGTTATACAAGTTTTATAGACATCTAGAGATATTGTTTACATCTTCATAAAATGGATGATTTGTTTTCTCGTCTGTCTTTAGAAATAGTCTTAATAATTCCTCGTGTCATCTCGGTTTATAGACATCTTAAGAGTGTCTGGGTTCACTACACGACAATTGTCTTGGTGATTGAATTGGCAATGTCGTTTCTTAATAATGAGAAATAAAAAAAGTCCGGCGCCGATCGTCTTGCAGTTGGTAATCTTGAAATTAAAATAAATGAAATTGGGTTGAACGTTCAAAGAGTAAATATAATTTTCATTGCGAAGTTGTCCTTTGTTTTAAAAAAAAATTGATAAACTTAAAACAGCTAAAGACACGGAAAGCTTTGTATTATAAAACAGTCGTCACAGGTACGTATTCATGGGCGACGCCATTTGTAATCTGGGAATTCGTCACATAGCCGAGAATAGATGTAGGGTACTAGAGTCTGCGTTTTGTTTATATTGTCGTATTAGTCGGTCATCTAGCGTTATTTGTAGAAGAAATCTTAATTGAACCTCGTTTCTAGCTGAACATACAATACCACTTTCGGTCTGAAATCTTTGTTTTAAGGAAGTTTACGTAGCATACAGATTGTCTCGTGCAGGGTAATAACTAATTTATCCATAAATATAATCATAACAAAACGTTGGTGGATTCCGTCTGGTAAACATATAATACAATTACACCCCTATTACGTCATATAGTGCAGACCATTTCACTTATAATAATATTATAATACAAAACAGATCTTTTATGTCAACGTGATTTTTTCCCGATCTCTAAAACTCTCCAAGGTAACAAACATGTTTCCAAGCAATGATTGACACTTAACGAAGGGCATTAGCAATGAATTTATTTTAGTTTCCGTGCACTTCCGTTCGTATCGGTTTCTCCTTTTAAGGACTTGGGGGTTATTTTTTTATAACTAATTATATCCGAAGAAAGGAAATTGAATGTCAGATGTCGAAGTTTAACGAATTGGTAAAAACTTTCATATTTTACTTTGTACCCGAAACAAATAAATATATAAGAGTTTAAGAGATCAAAAATTGAATAACAATTCTTTTTATCTTGAAGGGGATTCCACATAATTATTAACATGCAATTACAACTGCAACCAACTGAACTCGGTGGTGCAGGGTGAAGGGTCTAGCGAAGACAGCTGTCTAGTCGTTCGGATGGGACGAAAAACCAATGTCGTGTGTATACATTGGCATGCACGTAAAATATCCCTTGGCAGTTAGAATACAATATAAATGTAGGTCCCGTCTGCTATACAATGACAGACCACCCCCTCTTCCATACTTCTATTTTATGAATATCAGCTCCTACTTCTAAACCTTATTCTGGTTGAATTGAACTTATAAACCAGCTCTTTTTGACTCTGAATTATAAACATTCCAGCTCTATCTGACTTTGACTTATAAACAATCCAACTCTATCTGACTTTGACTTATCAATATTACCCTATTGGACTTATAAACAGCCCAACTCTATCTGACTTTCACTTAAAAACATTACCCTGTTGGACTTTTAACTTATAACAATCCCAGTTATATCTGACTTTGATAAATAAACATTTCTGCCCTGTCTCGCTACAAATTCTGACTCACGTGGTCCGGTTGGAAAACCATTGAGATATTAATTGTCCGCTCAAACGGATTTTATATTTTTCATATGCCCCGATATTTGTCAAAATATATGCGGTCCTAATCACCGAGACAAGACCCGACAAGACTCGATAAGAGCTTTTCTTTTGTCAATAGCGCCTAAAGTATTGCCAAAACAAAAATGACCGACAAGCAAAGATGTTAAAGATATGCCTATCCTTTAAATCGAAATTTAAATATTCCTATATAAACAAATATGACAAAAGTAGGAATAAATGAAATTTTGAAAAAAAACAAAAACTCCAAAAAACAAACCCGTTCCACTAATCACATACAAGAGCACCAATTCCACTCTTTGTCAATTTAAATTCAATTGACCATAATATTTTTGGAATTTTTAATGAAATCAGTTAAAACTGGATATAAAATATAGGATATTCATATTTATAACATATCTTTTTGCAATACTTTGGGCGATATTCACGAAATAACGTTCTTGTCTTTAATCAGTAAGACGGACCCATGTCTGGAATGGAACACATTATTTGTTTCATGTCGTGGCGTTCTTTTCGGTCATTCGCGTGTAGGAAGATTACTTAAATATTTACTAAGTATTGTTATTCCCGTTTCTTAATTTTAGAGGTCAATTGCAATAAATACAGAAAGTAGCGGCAGATTAAGATGTCTGCGGAGATTACAAAAAAAAGAGATTTTGAACCTGCGCCCGGGGAATATTACAAGATGGAGTAAGTTGAACTTTCTAGGAATCAGCTTTAATTAGTGATCGCATTAAACAAGTCGTACTCGCTTTAATAAGACTTATATTGTCTGGATTCCCTCTCATCAAATCCAATATAACTCTAATCCTTCAATTAGCGTCCAACATTTTCTTAACCGCTAAACCTAGACTATCTTCGACAAATAACCTGGCTGGGAGTTCAGACTCTTCTTCACATCAATTACCCGATTATCCCGACTCGGAAGAGTTGTATGGCTGTAAGACTGGTTACTCAATATTAGAAACTAAATTTGATTATACAGAAACGCAAACTGCTTGTCTTTTTTTTAAATTTCTAAATCTAGATCAATAAAATGTAATCAACAGATTTTAAAACGGAATTTAGGAAGATGCTATTTAAATTTTATGTGTAAAATTATCATGGCATGTTGTAATTATCTTTAACAACTTTGTTTTTCGGATAAAACCTGGGAGGTATTTTTATTTTTTATTTTTTACAATCTTCTTACTTTTAGATGACAGTATGTATGGCAGATAAACAGAAATCAGAAACATACATTAGTGGACATTTTCCAGGCAACTGCCAGCGGCAAGATTTAGTATTAGTATTTACACTATTGGGGCTCCCAGAGGAAGTCAAATTTCGGCCTATTTTACTGAAATGAACAATACAAAAAAATATTTGTTAAAATTGCGGCGATTTAATGTGATAACAGGCATAATTTTAATGTTTCCATTATTATTTGAGCATGATATATAAATCTGTAAACAATGAGCGGTGGGGGGGGGGTATTTTTGATAAATGGTGTTATTAGCCAGGGCCCAGAAGAATTTAGGACAATTTGTACCCCAGCTACAATCCTCTCGCTGCTAAAAGGGGGGGGGGGTCACCAATTACAGCAGCCATTTATTTTAATCGAGGGGGAAAGGCGAATGGTTAGCACGTACGTGCTATATCATAAAGCCTGTCATTGAGCCAACTGGTGTGTTTTCGAATCCCCGGTTGTACGTGGCAAGGAGTAGGCTTGCCTGTCCAACCTCGTGGGTTTTCTACGGTCATCCGGTTTCCTCCCACTCCTAAAGACCCCTACGCGCAAGCGAATTATTGAAATAAAATTAAACCATATGTTAGTCCCGAAATGACTTAGTTTGTATCGAGTGGACGTTAAACCCCTTTCTCCCCCTCTCTATCTCTCTGTCTCCCTCTCTCTCTCTTTTAATCGATTATATATATATAATGAATGGTTTCTATCACGACACCATCCGATATGGAAAACTGTAAGATGTGAATGTGATCTTACAACCTATGTAAAACAGCCAATTAAAGTGTTTATCTCACATTTAACATGATGTGGTTGAATTTAGTGGGTTTAAGTGTATGAATCAAAATATTGAGCCATCGGAAATAGTCAGAAGATTTAGAGAACAGAGCTACGTAAGTCATTTTGAAGGAATTTAATTCAACTGTATTTAAGTGACTTGATAATCGCACTTACTTCGAAGGCTCCTTTTCTGACTTGCATATAGAAACAGTATAGCGTCGGTGGGGAGTCAAAATTGTCCAGGAGAGCCAAAAAACACAACGAGGTTAAGAATCAAAATGTCTAATAAAACCGTCACGTCAAAATGTCGTATGTAAAATGCCGTATTTCTGAAGCTTTTCTCAAATATTTATTTACAAAATGTATGTGTAGCCATTTAAACAGTATGTAACGATCAAAACGTATCAAGCTCAACATCTAGTGCAGAAATAAGGAGTGAAAGCTAGTTATTTGCAATTTTATAAAGCAAAGACGTATGTCCTGAAAATATTCACCTTCACCTGCTTCAATTTCATTGATTTTATACAGTAGAGCCTCAACAATATTTTCAATAATACATATTCAACCATAAACCGATACTGGCCATATTTCGTTTGATTGCAATTCTTTGATTAGACACAAAGTTGTTTTTTGTCAAGAAAATACGACATTTTCACTTCAAAAAAAAAAAAAAAAAAAATTAACACCCGATATACGACTTTTTGAAACAGTATCTATGGAGACTATAAAACCTCTTTTTATTGGCTTAGAAATACTACTACCAGATTAAAAGATGCGCACGGAAATTCTCATTCCGAAAAAGCAAAAAAGTGAATATCGCAAAATATGCCAGATACGACCTTTTGACTCCCCACCGACGATAGGCAAATAGTGGAATCAGGCACAGAAGTGTAATCAGCATAATAATATACACGACAAACAGTGGCAACATGTGTCCGGAAAAGCCAGCGTGCACTGCCTGGCGTCGCACCCGCCATAGCAACATCCAAACTATTAGGCGAAATCTCGGTAAAACAGCGTGATTGGCCATTGGACTATCGGCATGCAAAATACACGTGAAGAACAGTGTTAACGATGTAGTAAACGTACATTATCAAAAGGATAGTATACGTGTTAATTAAATATATCTAGAATAATGTTATTTGATCAGAATGCTAATAAAAAAAAATACCATTTTCCTGACGTCAACGATTATATCGACCAATTTAGATAAGGAGAAATTATTTAATTATCCGATAACGTGTTGGCAGATATCGTGTTTGTCTTGTATTAATATGGCTTATGTACTTTGATTATGATAAGATAAGGTGCTATGTTAGTGTATTATTATGGCCATTATTAAGAGCAGCATAAACGAAAGTAGTATTAAAACAAGTACCACGGTTATATGGTCCCGGAACTGACATCATCACAGCTAGATAACAAACCTCAGCTACATCACAGCCATCTTTGAATTCTGACGTCATATCAATCCCCAATCGGCCAAGTTAAGACATTGTAAGTTTCATGTCAACAACGTCACCCCAAGAACAAGCACAAGGACAAGATGAGAAGCGCTTGGAACCAGTTCCTTGCCCACAAAATATCAATGACTAGAGGCACAGGAAACTTCAGCTGAATAATTCAGAGATTAGTAACGCTCGCCCTGTACGTTCTGGAACCGTCCTTTTGAATTCTTGTCGAAAAAGTATCGGCTTTCAGTCAATTTTACTGGGCTACTTTTTACTGCTAAACAGTCGTGTGCCAGTCTCTGTGAATGCCTGAACAATGTGAAAGCACATTTTTATGTGAGAAAATAAGATATTGCTTACCTCGCTAGAATCCGTATGTGCGATCACAGCATGCTGTTAGAATATGTACCCTTCTGCTAAACAGCTTGACAGAAGTCAGTGCAATCTAATTAATATTTGGCAATGCACAAACTTACGTATCTCGGACATACGTGTATCAGACAAAACGAAATTTAAGTAAGCTGGTGAAACAAAATGTTCCTTTACCTTGTTCACGTCCGTTTAGCCGTAAAAACTTGCCCAGTAAAATTGTCTGGGGATCGATACTTTTTCGACAAGGATTTAATAGCGTGGTTCCTGAACGTACAAGGCGAGTGTTATGAGACCTACGTTCAGAGCTGAACTAGTTCCTTCGTACATATTGACCAACTAGACCGATTTTTGTGTAGCCACATCACATCAGCCAATTAGACATACATTGGTGTAGCCACCATCCAACAACCAACTAGACAGACTTTGGTGAAACCATGCACACCCAAACAACCAACTAGATAGACTTTTGTGAAAACATGCACACCCCAACAACCAAACAGACGTTGTTGAAACCGCACCATGGCAACCACACTAACATACTTGGTGTAGACACCAGGCCCGTAGCCAGGAAGTTGTTGGGGTTTTTTTTTGGGGGGGGGGGGAAGATGTTTTCGGGAGGGCCAACTAGCATGGGCATCTGCATGAATTTTGCAGTAAAGGCCAATTTTCTTGTGATATTGGGGGGGGGGGACTCAGTATTGGGAGGGCAGTTGACACACCCCCCCCCGTGCCACCCCTTGGCTACGGGCCTGGTAGACACACGCGAACAACCAATTGAGCAGACCTTGGTGTAGCTACATCCTGACAACCAACCAGACAAACTTTGTCGTATAGCTTTATTCTGGACCACAACAGGAATCAAAGGTTTATTTAAACCTAGTTTCAAAACGTCTACATGCATATCAATAGCGCTAAAGGTTTAAAAACGTCTAACTGGAAACTATTAAAGCACCTCAGTGTGACCTAGGCTACTTTATTTCATTAGATGATTGACATCCCGTGTTATACAAAATGGGAACAAGATTGGATTTTTGAAACATATCATCATTAGTAAATACTTGGTTATCACTTTCCGATCGTGGTCAGTTCAGCATATTAATACGCCGTGGGAAGATTGGGATTATATTTGTTCGCGTAATTAAATGCTTTTCAAATGACTTGCCTGACATATTGATCCGCGCAGTGGCTTCCTTTATCCAATCAAAAAACCTCTTTTAATGTTGCTTCGGGATATAAATGGGTGGTTGAATACATTGTAAGGGTGACTTAGATTACGTTATTGATTAATGACCTCTGAACTTATATAAACAATCAGACACTGAACACATTCTGCTGACGTTTGCTGGTTGATTATATATCTGTACATTTGTTTTAGACAGAGAGTGTGTGAGAGAGAGAGAGAGAGAGAGAGAGAGAGAGAGAGAGGGGGGGTAACTGCACTAGACACAAGCTAGGTCATTTCGACACTACCGTAAGGTTCAATTTTATTTCAATAATTCGGTTGTGCGTAAGATCTTTATCAGTGGGAAGAAACCGGAGAACCCGTAGAAAACCCACGAGGTTGGACAGGCAAGCATGCTCCTTGTCACGTACAGCCGGGGAATCGAAACCACGCCATTTGACTCAATGGTACAACGCGCACGTGCTAGCCATTCGACCATCTGACCCTGCTAGAGAAAGAGAGAAGCTTCCACTTGCCACACAGTAAGTCAATTTAAGAAAAACGTATGGTACATTTTTTTTCGATAATTAACTTTAGGACACTGGTGGACCCAGAGAAAACCCTCGAGTTTATTACAGGCGACTCTACTCCTTTTCACATTCATGTGATGTATCGGAATCCCACCACCACTTGAATTAATGTCACACCGTTTGATCTAAAGCGCGGGCCCTTGATCATTCGACCACCCAACCATTACAGTAGTTGTGTGGTTTGTAACGATGCGAAGTGTCTATCGGTGAAATATGTTTCGTACTATATCACCCTAATGTGGCCATTGAGAATAATTGCTTGATCAGAACTAGTTGTTGAATTAGGCAGTTGAGGTAATGAACCTGTCAAGCAATGTAGATTTATAAAGATAATCTGTATATTTTTTCTTTCTTTAAAATTTTAAGAGTATTCAGCCCGACCAATCTGATTAAAGTAGGCCTACCGATCTATATTTCGTTTCGTTTTTTTATACTTTCGGAGACCACCACCACATTAAAGTTAGTGTTGCGAAGTCCATTTAAACGGAACATTTAATTAAACTGTAAAATTAAACAAAACGAAACGGGTGGGTTGGATGGCCGAATTGTTAGCACGTGCGCGCTGTACCATAAAGCTTGTCATTAGGTCAACTGGCGTGGTTACAAATTCCCGGTTGTACGTGACAAAGAGTAGGGTCGTCTGTCGAGCCTCGTGAGACCCCTACGCGCAAGTGCATTATTGAAATAAAATTAAAACCATATGTTAGTCCCGAATGACCTAGTTTGTGTCGAGTGGACGTTAAACCCCATTCCTTTCCATAGGGTCACCGCACACTGTATTAAATAAAACTGAATGAATGTTCTCCTGTATTTTTAAATTCTCAGATATTCATTAACTGGCAAATACAGTTGACGTCAGGTGCTAGAACATCAAAGAATTTTAACAATAAGGGCGATGATCCGGACATAATCTCGGAAACTGCTACCATAATAAGTGTACATGTAGTTAGAAAACAGGAGCAAAGCCCGAGTTCGAAAGGCTTAAACTCTACTCTTATAGAAAGTGCAGGATGACCGCACCACAAGCAAAACAAAAATATACAAGATAAACCTGCGGACAAGACAGAAAATAGACATTGCAAAAATAAACAATTATCAAATCAAGTGAATGGATCCGGGTGCCAGCCGTAAGCGTCCACTGCGATATACAGTCACGGGCCTGTTAGGAGAAATACAAGATGACCATATGAAATTGAAGATACATTATGCAAGATTTACATCTGATTATTGCAAGTCCTAATTTAGGCTTCAGGTGTTATAGAAATTATAAATTAGCTCTTTATTTTAACAACAACCCCAGAATCAACTCTGTAGACCCACGGATGGCTCGGCTACAACTTGGATTTAAATAGGCACTGACAAACTTGTGTTATTATGAATAGTAAATGTCATTTAACATAATATCAAATCAAGTGAATGGAACCCGGGGGCTAGCCGTAATCGTCCACTTTTATAGTAGTCAGTAAAATGTACCTAATTACTGTTGTCAAACTATGAGTCATTTTTTGTGTAAGTCAAGCTGTACGCAAGTACGAGAAAGTTACTCCCTTTATTCTTGTAAAGTTACCTTATAATGAATGAATGCTTCAACCAGGCTAATGATATGTCATTGAATGTGTGATGGGGGTTCTAAATGTCAAGGGTTATTTGTCTACGTAACTAACGTGACGAAAATTAAATGGTAACTGGTACTTTTTTTTCGCACGTATACAGTAAATGGCCATTTTGCTTATTAATCCCAGCCAGAATTTGACTATTTTTTTAAAATTGCGTTAAAGATTTAAATTTTTGTTTAGAACTGAAATAAATTAACTATTAGTCAATCCACACGCTAAAAACCTTAGCAATAGACCCGACCGAAGCACAAAATAGTGCCAATAGTGCGGCCCCCGCGTGTGTCAAATGTCCGTTAAAACTTGCTAGTTCTGTTAAAATCCCATTTTCTTTCGGGGATTTATTATTCGATCTCGAGTTGTTATTGCACATACAACCCTGATACGACGCAGTTTTTCTGTTTGTCGAAGTCATTTTACTTTCGTTTGTTTTTTTACAAGCTGACTTCTGTGCGTTGACCTCGCGACCTGTGACGTTTAGATAATGTCATGATATCATGGCTATTCACTGTGTCAGGGTCACTTCTCTGCAGGTAGGGCGAGTCTGTATTTTATGTGAACGCTAATGTTTATATGGAGCCTTATTTATTTTCGGTCAAATCTGCGAGCGATTCCGAGACCTCCCATTATATTAATGAATGAAATGAAATGGGGCTTGGCGTCCTGCTGTCACTGTCCTGAACTGACAGGGTTAATGTAAATACTCTACATATAACTGTCGACTTAAATCTGGCAAGGGCTCCTTTACGTACTCGCCAATGTGTACACGGAACGCAAATAACTATACCCTTGCCATTCCCAGGCCCTACACCACTGACATGAGAGGGAACCACGCCGGAAAATCCCGAGATCGAACTTGGAACCACCGGGTTAGAGAGTCAACGTCTTACACACCAAGCCAGTACGTCTCCGCAATCGTATAATAACACGATCATATGATAATAAAATATAGGTTAATAATACGATGAAAATAAACGTCTATTATAGGATAATAGTTCTATTAATAGTTCATAGTATCATAATACATTATAAATATGGTCATTTTAAAACATCATCTCAGGCGTGGCCATATTTCCTGTAGAGTTGGTGTAAAGTTGACATTTAAGCCCAACACACACGAGCAAAAAAAAAAACATGAAAAATCTGTTTTTGTAATTGTCCCGTCTAAATAAGTTGAGGGTTTCAAGGAGAAAATATGTCGCATTAATCTCCACTTGATAGTGGTCTTCATATGACGTAAATTAGTGGTTAGAACCTGTCACAAAGTAAGAAGTCCGCAGTTTGGGGCTGACGGGGGGCTTGGTCTTTCTAGCTTAATTATCTAAGAACGTTAAAACGTCCAACTTTTCGCATCAATAGTGTTAATGAAGGCGGATACAGTGCTTCGATTGAAATTGGATCGGACAGCGGCGCTTTGGTCAACTCTTGTTTCAGTTTCCTACTTTCAGGAGATCTCTACCTCCATGCACTGTACCTCTAGTTACCTGTCACCCAAACGGTTAGAAGCTTTCCAGTGCCAGGAAATGAAATGGAATGGGGTTTAACGTCCTACTGTTCTGCTGCGAGTTGGGTAACGAAGACGGGTTTACGCCACACAGTGTGCTAAGAATAAACTTGTGCCTTGAACAGCAGCACTACGTCTACTCTTTTTTCGAATTCCACAGGAACGTTCTTGACCATCACCGGTTTTAATGAGCAAGCACTGAACCACCGTGGCTTCTTTATCAAAGATGATTCCTGATAGTATTCTTAAAACGTTTGGTCGCGTGCTACTCTAAAGCTGTATCCTTTGGGATATGGCAGGCGATTACTGTCGATCTTCTTTATCGGCTGATCGATTAAAATATTTTACAAATTACAGAGGAAAAAGTCGGATAGTGTACTCTTAACTTTTTATACTTTTATAAATTTGCTTCATAAATTCTAAAAATAGGAAGTAAGCAACGTAAACATAGATTTGTAGGTCTTAACACACAACCGCGGGCTAAAGTTAATATATAGATTAGTGCTCTTATTTTTTTATTCATTTCTCTACTAATTTAAAGATACATTCACACGGAAGTATGTATCGGGTATTTATTTCCAATGACAGTTACAGTAGGTCAATTTTGGTTTACTGGATTCTCTGAAAAACACTCATGGGGCACGCACGAGACCAAATTGTAAGGATGTCTCTGAAAGACAGTCTGTCTCCCCAAATGACTCAAGGGCTCTTCATGTGTGTTGACCTAAACGGAATTAAACGCCCAGTAGACTCTGTGTCCAGGCATTTACAGCGATTAACGACAAATACAAGCTAATAATGAATTCTCCCCAAGTACGTCACATGATAAACAAGGTTCTGAGTGCATGGGTTTTTTTTCAGTCAATTAAATTTTTTTCAGAGGGGTTTGATAATTAAATTAGTTTGAATATGTTTTTAATCCAAATATATCACAAAGTCACAGAGTTTGTACGCGTGGAGGTATCTTTAACAAGTAACTGGTGTTTTATATCCTCTAGTAGGCGAAATGAAACAGCTTATTCACAAAATCGTCTCCCATTGATATTTATATGACCATAATTTGATACTTTCCATCCTGTTATGAATTTACGATTGGAAAATTACCCATGTTTTTATCACTATAGAACATTAAGTCGTAATATTCGTGGAGTGGGCTGTCATTAGCAATGTCGACATTATTATATGTTGTAAAACTGGTGATAAACAAAGTGACGTCAAATGACAAATTATGCATTTCATTCAAACACAACGAATGTTTCACAATAACTAGAGAGAAAGGGATGGGGATTAACGCTCACGTGACACAAACTAGGTCAGTTTTGGACCACCGCATGGATCAATTTTATTTCAATAATTCACTTGCGTGTACAGGACCCTCTCAGTGGGGCGGCGGGGGGGGGGGGGCAGCCTGGAGAAAAATCACGGTATTGACATTAAATTGTGTTTATCATATTTATCAAGATGGTGAGCTCTTTTTAAAGATACTATATATGGAACCACTGTAACCCTGAAACAGCTTGCTGTTGGTGCCTCTATGAAGCCCAGAAAAAGAAAGTACCGGGTGTTGGAAGACAGACTGGTAACTGAAAAGCGGAGCTTCCATGAAGGGAATTACATTGTCTGCGATATCACTTATGTGGAACATAGAAATATGTGTGGAAGCGGACGTTACACACCAAGAAGAAGAAGAAAGCCCCCCCCCCCCCAATTGTCTTTCGGGGCGGGGGTCTAAATATATACTTGGACCCCCAAAATAATTAGACAGTAAGCCCTATTTATTTACAGCAATTTTTAGGATAAGTTAAGATTCCTTCTGTATAAAATCTGTTCGTATCCCAATATTATGTTGGTGTGATGTTTTAGTTTAACCCCGTAAAATATGCCAAAACAGTGTTTACAAAAGACTGAAACTTTAAACAAAATGTGTGATGGTGCTCCCCGCCCCCTCCCACGCTCTCCCTATCGCACAATTTGATTAAAACACAGATCCTATTCCCTTTCGTTTCGTTTTTATAGTTCAAAATATCGTTTACTTGTCTTTAGTAGGCCATCAAAAGTATAAAAAAAACGAAACGAAATATAGATCTGTTTTTTAATCAGGTTGCCTATCGCTCTACATCGGCTAAAACTCGTTATCATTTCATTTTATCCCCCACTCAACTAATATAGATATGATAAAAGTTATATCATATCATTGCGCACACACACAGAGAATTATTGACAGATAATCCATGAGCTTAGTTATAAAGACGGCTTTAAAACATCGATCGTACGTCAGTTGACGCTACATATAATGGTTAACTTACTTAGATATAAAAGGACGAACAACTTCACTATTTCTTTTGATCTGTTCGTAAATACGACATGTAAAGAAAAATACAGGTTTTAATATGGCCGGCCATTGGTAATTATGTGAGAACGGCTGAGAAGGCGCCTGTGAGTAGGATAGGCCTTAAAGAAGATAAATGTTCTCACTTAGTATGTGAGCCTTCTTCTTGTGTTTTTATGTGGGCCTTGTTTAAAGGGACAATAACACTCTTGCTGGCTTGACAGGTCCAGAAAAAAAAAATAGCCTTATTCTAACTACAGGATGTTTAAGTGTCCTACCTGTTGTGTAAATTATCCATTACAACCTATCTTACTTGTCCCGAGGGTTCGAAAATATGTTTAAAACCAAGTTGCATTTGAAAGTGCTTACGTAAGGCTTTTCAAACCATGTTACGGCATGTAGTTGAATTTTTCCAATTTTTTAAATTAGGTGTGTTAAGATGAAATTTGAATCATTTTTTAATTGAAATATTGTAAAATAGTACAAATTGTTGACCAGAATAAAGATTGGAACATATTATTCAGTTACAACAAGAGTGAAATTGGGGCTTTAAAGGTGTGTTGTTCTATTCCAAAATTGATCTAAAACACACATTAATTTAATATAAATGTATATAAAGTTATTTATATTCAATTTTTATAAAATAGATTATTGTAATTTCTTATTAATTATGTTCCGTGAAATAAGGGAATAGTCGAAATTGAACGACAGTCGTTTACGCCTGCTTATTACTATTTTGTGTTTTATGCATCATCGATTGGTAATTATTTCCGCAGCGAAACCATAGAATAGACGCCTCGTATACAGATTAAAAAATGTTAATTGTAAATAAGGTTTTCAAATTTTCACGACAAGATAACAGCTTTAAAGGACCTAATTCAGTAACTCAAAATCCTCCAAAATCGTCGACATCGAAAACACCAATTATTGGTCAATTTAAATCAACATTGATGATGTAAACTTATCTGGAAGATGAGCTTCTGATATCCGATATTTAAGATAAAATATATTTTTAACATTGGTACACGAATCGTGTCACATAATGCGCCCCAGCCCCAGTTGTATTGAGAGACTCGAGGGACGAGGCTAGACACATTGCACCAAGTCAAACGGAGGTATGTTGACTGGAATAACTAGACGCTCGACTTTTGCACATGATAGACATTGCTGGCTTATTTCGCCAAACATAACTGATTTGTAATTGGAGTAAAAACGGAAACCATTGAATGTAAATCAGTTTATATAATTCATATTACCGTATTATATGCATTGCGAACCACTTTTGTGAATTTCTAGGTCCCAAATGTTAGCGATTTAGCTCCTTTAATATTGATTAAAATAGACAAATATTGAAGTCCAATTCATGTTTTTCAATTTTGGATATTATGGAAAATATTGAGTTGGAGGTTAAGCTCCTTCATATTGAATTTACGTCGATTTTGATGAATGGTTATGGAGGAGGCCAATGTGCCTACCTCCAGTTCGTCATTTATTAGTAAGGCACTGGCTCGCTAACCTGAAGGTCCTAGATTCGATTCAATGTTTCCGTTGTGGTTTATCCTTGTCAGTGGTGCCTACCGGTGGGCCTTCAACGAAACAGCGTTTAGTCGCCGGGTTGGTACAAAAACTAGGTCTCGTGAACACAGAACAACTGACGGTTGAAATTCAAAATAATATAAGGTCCCCTTATATCACCCTTTTTCAGACCATAACAATTAACCAATCGGAGCGCTTTCTGGATTTGGTCGCAAATATACTCGAAAACGGATAACCCATCACAAACTAAACTTATAAAAGTGTGAGGAACTAGATGTGATTGCCTGCAATGCATAACCGGTATTCTAAACGTATCAAAGTGTATTTTGAGTTTGCTATGAAATGCTGTCTAAAATTCCCTTAGATACAAGAATGGTAAAGGAGCTAAGTCTCTAACTAAATATCATCCAAAATCTTCAACATTGAAAACACGAATTATTTGTTAATTTATATCAACATTGATGCTGTGATCTTAGCGGGAAAACATGGGCTTCTGATATCCAGTATTTAAGACAAAATAAACATTTTACCATTGGTACAGGAATCGTGTACCATAATGCGTGTCAGCCCAAATTATAACGAGAACTCAAGGAACGAGGCTAGACACCAAACCAAACGGCGTATGTAGACTGGAAATACCAGACGCTAGACATTCCCATTCAATCGAAACTGATAGTTTATTGCACAGAACATAACTGATTTGAAATTAGAGTAAAAACGGAAACGATGGATTATAAATCAGTTTATAAACATTCGTATTACATTATTATATGCGTTGCAACCCATTTGTGTAGATTTCTAGGTCCCAAATGTTAGCAATTTAGCTCCTTTAACTAAAATGTTGGTACAATCAGGCCCGTAGCCAGGAAGTTGTTTTTTTATGGGGGGGGGGGCAAAGATGTTTTCGGGAGGGCCAACTAGCATGGGCATCTGCATGAATTTTGTGGTAGAGGCCAATTTTCTTTTGATATGGGGGGGGGGCAAGACTTAGTATTGGGAGGACAGTTGCCCCCCCCCCCCCGTGCCACCCCCTGGCAACGGGCCTGGGTACAATCCGTTTTACGTGAAACAGAAATATATACACCAATTGAATTTTAAATCAACACTTATAATTAAGACTAGCTGCAAAAATAAAACAAATGACGTATTGGTGCGTCGGAAATTTATGAAATAAGCATGAGTCACTGTTGGAAGTTAAGATTAAGGAAAGGGGGAGGGGTCTAATTGGATCTTACGTGAAATATAATATATCACTTGAAATTTAATTCAACAACAATAACTAACATTGGCTGCAAAAACAAAACAAATGACGTATTGGCATGTCGGAAATTTGAGAAATAGACATGCATCACTGTTGGAAGTTAAGATATAGTAGACTTCGTTTATTTTGTTTTGTCAGAGAGAAACGTGGATGATCTACTAGTGACCTTTTTTTATTGGAGCTCCATGCAACAAGAAATTTTGGATCAATGAGATTCAAGGGATAGGTTTTAGACTAAAAGCTGGAATACAAGACCATCGACTTTTCCGTAGTTAATTTATACATGAGCGGAGTTGGGGTGGCCTATAGTGTACAGCGCTAAGAGGTCTAGCTGGCCGGTCACCTCTGGCTTGTGGTTTCGATCCCTGATGTAAGTGTATATGGCTTGGAGAAATGGACGCATTCTCAACTTTGCTACCACAGGAAATACCCTACCGCTATGCATATAAAATAAGATAAAACTTGTCTGCGATATCAGTATCGTGGAAGCGGACGTCAAACACTAACAAAAAAAGAAGTCGAGTTTGATAGTTCGTTCGACGGAAGGCAGATCGAATCTTCCAACTTATCTATATCTCCTAACGCCGCCATATTTGATTAAAAAATGGAGTCGCATGTGTAGCCGCTTTAGCTTCAAACATTCGTCTAGTATATGATCTAGGACAGTGTATATATTTAATTTTACCACGGTAGGTTTTATAATTGTGTCCCAGTTTTAATAGTGGCCTGGTAGCAGCGAAATGGGGGAGGGTGGCACTGATAAAGGTGACGTTATTGCGATTCCCAACTTGTATATTGAGAAGACCTCAATAAACACATGCAAATTATTGAAATAAAATAGTACCATGTTGATGCTAAAATTACCTGGATCCCCCCTAACTCTCTCTCTCTCAATCTCTCCCTCCATCTCTCTCTCTCTCTCTGACAATCAGCAATGAAAGCATTACGGTAAATCTTTATTCTGAATCTGTAATTGGTTAGATGAATGATAATCTCCATCAACACCATTAATTCAGCAGAGAACACACCAAGTCAATATCTCCTGTAATCTACTTCTTATCAATGATCGTCCACTTAATGTAACAAGCACGATAATATAGTGACGTAATCTGCCGTAGAGTGTAAATGGGGCTTGAATGGAGTGTTGATTGAAATCCGTACAATATTGAAGGTTTTGTTTTCCACACCTTATTTACCGTTCAGAAATGAAATGAAATGGGGTTTAACGTCCTGTTGTTCTGCGCCGGAGTGGGCTAAATGAAGACGGGTTTACCGTTAGGAAAGACATCGTGTCAAACCAAATGATATTAAATTATGGAAGGCTTGAAGATGCACCGTAGCCTATAGTCTTCAACACGTGTTATCATCAACGGCTTTGCCCAACTGGTAGGCCTACTGTCACACAGGACCCCACCTCACCCCAATAATTTGCAAATATGTGTTTTTAGTTTAAAAATTGTCTCGAGGACAAGAAACGTAGTACATGTCTATTCGCTACGCCCCCTCCCCCCAATGGGTCTGTTTACAGGGCTGGTCGGTCTCTGGGCCCGAATGTTTTCCACAGTGATATTATCAATTATACAGACTACTGACGTTAGCTGTAAATTTACAACCAAGGAGTCGATGGCTGAATATTTGAATATGTGTCGGGAAACATGTGTTATGTATGTCAATTGGATTCGTTATCATTAAGACAACGGGTTGTTGACAATTTAGATGAAAATGGCCAACTGAAAAAAAATGAATTAAAATAAAGATATGGTACGGTCTTGTGTCTGGCATCGTCTCATAATCATTTTCCACAATCTAGTAGCCTATAGTAATGTTAAGTACTAAACATATATAATCGCTACGAGGTTGTACAGGCGACCCTACTCCTTGCCACGTACAACCGGGGATTCGAAACCACGTCAGTTGATTTAATGACAGTCTTTATGACACAGTGCGCACATGCTAACCATTCAGCCATCTACCCCCACTCCTTTCGCTATTTGAATATGAATATGCTTGGTGTATCTACTTTAAAACTGAGCAAGATTTTAGCGCTATATAGGCTAAACTATATTGTGAAAGTTCAATCTTGAATATAAAAAACAGTCGAAAACTGGTTAATATCCGTTTATTATTTACAAAGATATCACAAATTGAAAATATCATCGATCTATGAATGTTCCCTGTAACAAGGCGGCCAACATCATTAACACCGATTAAAACCAATGCCAGATCGATTTTGTTTATCAATCCGAATACATTTTAGCGTTGATTAACCCATAAGGGGTTATACCGGCGAATCTGAAAGGGAAAGTAAACCAAGTCATTCGTGTGGGACATAAGACTGAAGACAACATGCGCCCCATTGACGTACCATGATAGTTGGAATTCGACAAAATGTCGCTGTCCAGGAAAAAGTCTTAGCGTAATAAATAATAATCGCCATATTTTAGTCTCAAAATAACCCCATGTAGAGTTTCGACGAGACGTTAAACATATTCCATTTTGTAACTGAATAATATGCCCCACTCATTATTGTGGTCACCAAATTGTACTATTTTACAATATTCCAATTAATTGATGATACAAATTTCATCTTAACACACCGAATTAAAAAAAATTGGAAAAATTCAACTACATGGTTTGAAAAGCTTTACGTAAACACTTTCAAATGCAACTTGGATTTAAACATATTTTCGAATCCTCTGGGCAAGTAAAATAGGATGTAATGGATAATTTACACAACAGGTAGGCAGTTTAAAAACATCTAGCCAGTTTAAAAACATCTAGCCAGAAAAAGTGTTATTGTCCCTTTAATATGAAGCTAACATTAGCCAAACTCTCCTACTAATACTACAGCACATTCTATATAGCCGGTATGTTTGTTCGTAGAACGTTCAAGTTCCATATAGTAGTCTGTACCATATTATAGTATTGATCTTGTCTTCAAAGGCATGGCCGTACATCGCCGTCACAACACCAAACCTCGGCGAAAAATGCCTTTCTTCACAAACTGTGCCTAATAAGATTTTAAGGCACTTTAGGTTTGATTAACACAGTCGTGATGAGCGAGAAATAACAGACTCGCCATTCACCTCGGCCTGTCTAATTGTGGCATCGTCTGCTATGTTCAATTGCAGGCTTTCCATCAACAGAAAGTGACATAAAAGAAAAGGCGCGAATGCGATGGAGGTAATGACACGTGAGAACATGCAGGGATAAAGTCGAACGCGTTAGGCTACACAGCTTTCGTCTGTCAAATTCAGACGAAGACAGGAGCATGAGTTGTGAGTGGTATATGGACTGGGTGAATGACTACTACTACTACTATGACAAACTGTGAACGTGGGATGACAGTTTGCTGTAGTCGCGGATTGTTTGTACCCGGCCATAACATATGTTCGGCTGGTATTGTGTTGGTAAAGTAGATCGAAAGCGCGACACCAATAAATGATTCCGATATTATACTGACAAACAACGTGGACACATTATCTGGCGATCCAATGATGTACACCTGCGGTTAACAGTTTGCACGTCGCTAATTTACTGGGAAACAGCAGATTGGAGGCTGGCGACTGCTCGAGTGACTTTCGAAATGAAATCAATGATTTACAAATAGTGGAACTAACTGTACGTGTTCTAATAGTAACACACACACATACACGCGATATTATGACTCCGACGACTATACTCTACTATAATACAGTGTGAAAATAGATAATCCGAATACGAGCGTCGACTTTGAATCTACCAACGGCTCTTACAACTGTCACAAAGAGGAGATTGGAACTGCTGGCATACAAGAACAGCATGGTGGCTGAATGGATATCATGTCTAGATAAAAGGTAGGTCTATTTTATTCTCTCATGAGAGAAATGTGTGCTCATGACGTTTCTGTTTTTGTCAGGCTTTTTTGCCGTTTTGAGAATTTACTAATTGCAATGATGCGATATCGTACTGCTTCTATCACGGATGAAATAAATATGCCGAACCAATTACACGTATTGAGAAACGGTATGTACAGAATCTTCTTTTCATTTACGAGAATTGGTTGATTTCTCTCAAGTTGATAAGATAATTGGTCATCAGGTGCCCCAGGATAAAAACAGTCTCCAAATATGTCCATAATTTGGCCACCATATTCATTATTTGAATCAAACCTTATTATATAGTTTCCCCTATTTATATAATTAAAGGGTAATTTAGTTAATAATTTATATCCACTTAAAATACAATAAAAATGCTCCTGAATCATACATCATAATGAAAGTCGAGATATTATATATTTTAAAAATACAATCGAATAAGAACATCACTATAAGATTTTGTTAGACATGCATGAATCATTTTGAATTAAACCTACTTTTAAAGTGGAATTTTATGTAAAATATTATCTAAAAGCATTGTTGTTCTTTGACAAAAAATTCCTTGTTTCTCATCAGAAAATCCTGATAGTCTGCAAGCTCCATTTTGAAAATTGTCTAAAACATTTATCTAACGTCAAAATGTCCATCAAATGCCAAGACAAACTCAAGAACATCTATACAACTATGTTGCTGTCCAGAAACCTGGTGATTTGTACCACAAAAACAAGTAGTTTTTTGCAAACATATACAAATATTTTGGTTTTTGCATTCCGTATTTATTACCTTTGATGATTATAACAAATGCTTGTCCTTGTATGGAGGAACCATGGTGACGCAGTGAGTAATATAAGCTGGTTTGCTTACCAGAAAGACTCCCGTCCACTCAAGGGGAAGGTAGAAAAAAGTCCTTAGAAATCTTTCGTCATGGTTTCTCCATGTCAGTGGTGCAGGATAGAGGGTATGCCAAGGACAGTGCATACATGTAGTTGTTGAGATGGGACAAAAAAATGATGTACCGTTTATGTAATAGAACTCTTGTATGTTGGAATTGAAAAAAAGAGAATGGCCTAGCGCATCTATCTGGGCAAAATTCCCTCGTGCTAAGTGGGTAAGACACTGGCTCGCTAGCCTGGAGTTCAATCCCTGCATTGGCCGAGAAAGTTCATCCAGATTTTCCGACGTGGTTTCCCCTTGTCAGTGATGCAGGACAAAGGGACTGACAAGGACAGCTGTCTCGTCATTTGGATGGGATGGAAAACCATGGGCCTGTGTACACATTGGCGTGCATGTAAAAGATTCCTTGACAGCTGGAAATCGATATAAGAGTAGGCCTTAGCTCCGCTGCCCGGGCAAAATTTCCCTCATCACACACTGTATGGCGTATGCCCATCTTCATTAGCCTAGCACGACATTAAACCCCATTTTGCTTCAGAAAAGTAGCACATTAAACAATGTTACATTTCTTTTCGTTTCATTTTCCATTCGCATGGAAGAAAATAATTTTCAGTCAAGATTTAGTTACATGTTACGTTTCAATGGTTAATTTAAATTCCATTTATTTCTGGTAACATTGGCAACCTCTTTGATTGTCCCATAAGATTTTGATTCCAACAAATACAGTGTTTATCTCTAATTGACAATCAGGTGGGAATTGTGCGTTATCCTGATGATGTTTCTGAATTATTTTCCTTTCCTCAGGGTATGGAGTGATGGTCGACTTTACTAACCATTAACTCTAGAAATATTATTTATGTATGAGAATGGGAAACTGTCTCGATTTCAGAAACTGAGAGCTGTGTGACATCTCATTTGTGTAATAATTTCAATCACCGTACTCGTTGTTCGAAAGCTACGTCTTGCTCCTCCATTTTTAAATCAAATCAAAATATTGGAGAAATCCTTGTGTCCTGAAACAGTTAATTAATGTCTCATTAATAATTAAGAAAACATTTCAGGCAGATTTAGCTCTTGTATAATGTATGTTTATGTTTAAGAGACCCCTCTGAATCCCCTCATCCTCACTACTAGATGAAGATGAAAGTGTGTATTAAACACATGATGATGATGACGGTTGTTTAAGACTGCAGTGCATGTAAGAAAAGCTTATTACAGTGTGATAAACATTTATTGTAAGCCTTGGCCGTAGGCTCCCCTAGATCTTCAGTTCCTGGGTTTCAGTCTGTCAAACCTGTAATTACATGTTGCTAAATCCAGCTCAGAATCTGAGCCAATGTGGCTCAGTGAGTAAGACATTGGCTCGCTAACCTGGACGTCCAATGTTCGATCCCTGTGTTGATCGAAAAGGTTCATCTGGATTTTCCAGCATGGTTCCTTTGTCAGTGGTGCAGGATAGAGGGTCTGTTAAAGAATGATGTATAGTTGTTCAGAGGGGACAAAAAGTTCAGGTACACATTAGATGCACCTAAAAGAACCCTTGACAGAATGGAATTAGATATAAGAGTAAGCTGCAATGCCACTGTCAAGGGAAACAGTCCAAATAGCAAGTCTGAAAGTCCCAGCTCCAATTTCCTATTATTTGTCCATTTGAATGTGATAATGCAATAACTAGATCTACTCAAATAGTTTTATAATTCCCGTAAGTTAACTGTATTGTTCAGTTGGATGAATAGCTTGCTAATTGCCACAATGGATTATAACTTAGGCTGTTAATTTAATGTAGTCATGGTTATTCAAGTACTTGTGGTTTATATTACGAAATTTTAGGACTTGCCCAACAACATGTGGAAGATAAAAGTATATATGAATCTACCAGCAAAAAAAAGAAATTCCCAGAGCTTCGCTTCAGATAGTTAAAATTCAGTGGACCCCAGGCAATTGTCCAATGCTCCCATGTGATAACATTAACATAGACGTGAACAAAAGGAAATAGCACATGAGCTTAATTTATCTCTTAGATTAATGTTTTTTTATATCATGGGATCAGTGAATAGATCCATTTAATTATGTTGTAATTTGCAATTCTGACATCTTGGTAACTCGACTAATGGTTCTAAGTTAAATCTGACTAATAATACATTTTGCCCTTTATCTTCGAAGTATCCTGATTATCTCTTCCAAATTTACCTAATCTCCATTTGAACTGGCCTGATCTTCTTTCCAAACTTGCCTGATAATCTCCCCAACCAGCCTAATCACCTCCTCAAAAGGTTTAATCATCTCACAACCAGCCTGATTACCTCCCCAACTTGTCCAATCACCTTCCAACTGGTTCAATCACCTTCCAACTGGCCCAATCACCTTCCAACTGGCCCAATCACCTTCCCCAACTGGTCTGATCACCTTCACTACATAAATTATCAACTCATAACCAGCCTAGATCCCTTCCCAACAAGCCTGACCACTGTCCGCAAAATGCCTTATCTCCCCAACAGGCCTGATCACCTCCCGACCAGCCTAATTCCCTTCCCAAAAAGCCTAGCCACTGTCCGCAAAAGGCCTTATTACATCCTGAACAGGCCTGATCAAATCAATCAGCCTGATCACCTTTCAAAACCAGCTTAATTACCTCATCCAAAGGCCTGATCATCACCCAACCAGCCTGAACAACTCCCCAACAGGCCAGATTACCTCCCCAATCACTAATCACATCTCCAAAAGGCCTGATCATCACCCAACCCGCCTGATTACTTGGCCAACTATCCATCACCTTCATAATTGGCCTGGTCATCTTTCTAACGGGCCTGATCACCTTCATAATTGGGTAGACCACCTTCCTAACAGGCCTGATTACCTCTCCATCTGGCCTGATCACCTTCACAACATGCATGATCACCTCTCTGATGGACCTAATCACCATTCCAATGAAAATAGAAAACCCCATGAAAATATCTTCTGTGATTGGCATTTTGTAATTGAACATATTAACACAAGGTACAATTTTATGGATATACAATTACCGAGTTTGATACTAAGCGACGTTTCGTGGAGGATACTCTCGTCTTTATCAAGCAAATGATACAGGTATGTGAATAGTTGGCAAATGTATACGTAGACTGATGCATTGAGGCTATAAATAAGATAGATTAATGTATGGAGTAGATTACATGTAATATGATATGTCTACTCTTTACACGAGACACCTGATATTGATCACCTGATATTGATTGGAAATCGTCCAGGTGTTTCGCTAACAATGTCTCCATTATTGATAAAGGTGTTCCATATTTTTTGGAGGCAGATGCCGCATGTCCATGTATGGATCATATGCACTGTATCATGAATATTATTTTGATTGACGTTTATCCTTCATAAAAAATTTTTTTTTAACTGTATATTTGTAAACTAGAGATCCATTTTAATACTGATGCGTATTGAGGATTTCTGATTTATTTTATAATTAACTTCTATACCCCATACCCCATCTTTTGATTTTTTTTGTTTTTAAAATTATAACAGATGTTTTGTGAAAATGTACTGTAAGTGAATGAAATGGGATTTAACGCCCTACTGTTCTGCTTCAATGAAAAGTTGCATGGACAGCATATACCATACATTGTGCTTTGAGGAAAAGTTGCATTGTTAGCAAAGCTACAGCCTATATCGATTCCAACACTGATGTATACACAGGACCTCTGTCTTTCATCCCATCTGAATGACAACACAGCTGTCCTTGTCAGATCCATTGTCCTGCACCACTGACAAGGGTAAACCATTTTGTAAAATTACTTGACAGAAAGCATGTGATTCTTCCTGCTATTTAACCTGAGCCAAGCTTGGCAACGACTGACAATGTCAGTCCTAGTATTCAGACTATATCCAGTGCTATATTGATGACCCACATGGGAATGGGTCTGAAAAAAATATTGCATGCACTTTAGATCATAGGGTCTGTAAATGAATCAACTGACATGGTTTTGATTCTCAGCTACATGTATTACGTTCAACCTTAATGGTTTTCTAAATTGTGGAAATGAAATTGAAACAGGTTTTAGTCCCAAAATGGCCTGGTTTGTGTTTGTTAAACACCATTTCTGTTCTGTATCTCTGTCTGTTGACTCACATTATGGTACAAATTTTAATATTGTCCAATCTCTTGAAATAAATGATACTGTGTAGCATTGACCTCAATTACTCTGTGTCGAATTTGTGTAAACCCTAGGAATAAAATGGTGAATCCAACTCAATACACCTCAAATGTCAACCTGTCTAATTAAATTAATCAGGAAAAAAATAACCTTTTAATTTCTATGTATACTTATTTGTAGACTTGATTCATTTAAAACATTAATTTTTATCAGTCAAAAGTTTTTTATAATGGAGATTCTACACAGAGCTGGCAGTTCTCACTATAATTGTTAAAAAACAGATAATGTAAAGGAAATTTGCTGAAAATTTCAGTCAAATTTTTCCTCCCTGAACCCAGTATGTAACGATTGAAATTTTGGCCTAGCCTCAATCATCATTACTAAAGTTGGTACGACAAAAAAACATAGTCTTGATTATTCATTTTTAAAATTTAATCCGCAGCAGCAAACCAGGTTCTAATCCTGTAAATATCGCTGGCATGCATGACATCGAGAGTTGGTTATCATCTGGATAAGTTTATTAATGTCTAATTAAAAATTTAGATAACATTTCAGACCCAAAGAAACACCTGCAATAGACAGATTTAGCTTGTACATACTATGTTAATATTAATGTAATTTATAAATATTGAGTTTATATATTTTTAAACATGTCCTTGTAACTGTTTATTTATATAACCCAACAGGTGTGCATTATTTACATAGTATATAAATACTTATAACAATATGATGTAGACATACATTATCATGTTTTACCAATAAAGGTCAATCAACATAGAAAATGTTTGTGTGGGTATTTGTATGCAGATTTTGATCATTGTGTTTTTATACGCCCACATGGACATTCACAATTGTTTGTGGACTCTCTACAGGTCACAATTCTTGTCCGATTTTGACGAAACTTGAAATATAGGTTTACCCCAAAAAGATCTCAGCTGCTTTCGATATTGGCATGTATCGGATCAAAACTTCGGTTTTCAACTTGGACATTTTGCGTGCATGGCCTATATTCCAATAAAATCTTCCCAGCAACAGGCAGTAAAGGCTGACCAAAGGGCAGGTAGAGGTCTAACACAGACAATACTACTGTAGCCTATTAAAAATATGAACTAATTTCTTGTTTGTCAATTATGCAAGAGACATTGATTTTTCTTTTTTCCATGGGATGCAGTAGAATCTTTGGTACAGATTTTAAATGTTGGCTAACAAAGGTTGAAACCAGGGTTTGGTTACATAATGTATAATATAGACAGGGATTGACATTTTAGGGATTTTCGATCCCTCTGCAAGCTACAATTTTGTGAAAGGGATATGATTCCAAAACCGTCTTCTGTTCAGGCCAGGGCTAAAAATATTTTAGTTTGCCCAAACCCGACTCATGATGATTAGGTATGGGCAGGTAATAGGTAGACAAATTCTTTTTTTAGGTGGGAGGACCAGACTTTGACGATAAATAACGAGATTTTATAAAATCATGTGTCGAGTTTGATGTCACTATGTATAGACATGACAGTGGCTGTTCAATCTCCCAACCGATTATTTCATGTTTGGGTGTCCTTGTCAAGCGTAAAAATAATGCTGTTTAAAATAAAAATCCTTCAAAAACGACAATAAAAGAATTTGAGTAGGCAGCAATTGTTTTGGGTAGGTAGAGTTTGGGCAAACAAACAATCTTTTAATTATGGCCTCAGTACAAAGATATGATGAATTGAAAATTTGTCCAACTTCCACAACTTCTACAGACGAGATAAATGCATGGTCGAAAGTCACCTGTAATATTTTAAACTTCACTACTTTATTTTTAATCTGATTAAGGCATGGGAGATAATCTGGATTCAACGATTGATTTTTTTTTCTTAATTAAATGTTAAGTAATCAATTTGAGTACATTTTAGCATGGATTAACCTATATTCATTTGCAAAATAATTATGATTTTTATCCAAGGGAACAATGTCCTGACCGTTCTGAAATAATTGTAGTCATTTACTGATCAGGTTGAAATAATTATGTGTCATTAGCTATTTCAGAAAACCTCAGATTTTCAATGGTTAATCCATGCCAAAAAAGTAATCAGATTTATTATTTAACATTTAATTAAAACCAAATCAACATTTCAATGCAAGATAATCTTCGCTTAGGATTCAAACAGAATAAAAGCAGGTTAATCAATTTTGTTCACCCCAAATAAATATGGCGGCATTCATCTTGCAAAAACAATCTGATTAAAATACAGATCTATGTCATTCATTTCAGTCAAATTGATCCACCCTGAACTGAGTATTTAACGATTTGATTTAAAATAATCAGTTCAGGTTTCAATTTGACTGAAATGAATGACATAGATCTGTATTTTAATCAGATTGTTTTGCAAAATGCATGCCTCCATTTTTATTTGGGGTGAACAAAATACAGATCTATGTCATTCATTATGTTCAAGTTTATTTCCTTGCCGAAGTGATTGTTGCGATTATCAAGCCACTTTAATACAGTTGAATACAATTTCCTAAAAATGACTTTTGTAACTCTGTTATGTAAATCTATTGACTATTTCAGATGGCTCAATATTTTGATTCATACACTTAAACCCACTAAATTCAACCACATCATGTTAAATCTGAGATAAACACTTTAATGTCCTAAAACTAAAAGAATTGTGTCAGTAATGGCTGTTTTAAATAGGTTGTAAGGTCACATCTGACAGTTTTCCCTATCAGATGGGGTAGTGATAGAAACCGTTTATGTCATATAGGATCAATTAAAAAACATGGCGGCTGTAATTGGTGTACTCCAATCTGATTGAAATACAGATCTTTATTTCGTTTTGAAATCGAACCATTTGTCAGACTGATATTCCGATTGGAGATTTATCTTTCACAATATTGTAGCTTGCAAGGGATTCTTTTTGCAGGGGTCACGGTTGCTAAGTGGGTGAGACGCTGGGTTGTCCAGTTGAAATTCCCTCATAGCAACTGTACCTTGTATATCCGTTTTCATTAGCCCAGATAGAAGTAGAACAGTAGGATAGTGAACCCCATTTCATTTGGATTCCTATTGCACTTAAATTACACTTAGCGACTTTACAAATTCAAGGTTTTTTTTCCAAAGGAACAATGCTCTCATCACTCTGAAGTAATATTACTCATTTACTGACTTTTATTAACTGAATTCTATCTGAACAGTATGTCATGTGGAGTATGTAGAGCTCCTGCTATGTTTTTTAGGTTTGTATATTGATAGTAGCAATGTAACGACATGTAATCATTGATAGAAAATTACATGACTTGTATCTTGCTTCAATGATTACCGGTATGTCAGATCACGCAAGGCACCATGATACATCAGATAAAGAAACTGATTGATCATTTCAAAATGAAGTTCCACACAGAAAATTGAAATGCTCTGAAACTAGGAAGTGTTTTTTCGGGATCAATTATTAGGTTGTTGGACTACTTAAACATAGTATAATGTACTAGGCTATTATTTCATTATGATTGACGTTATCTGTTGAACGAAAAAGCAATTTGAATAACACATGCCACAATTTGAATGTTTTTATTCATCCCTAATGTTACGAAGGGATGTCCTGGCGTCTAGATAATGCATATAACTTTAAATTATCCAGCACATTTTTTAAGGTGGCAGGTTCGGATACAGTAGAAAGAAAAAAAAAATAGTTATAAATAAAAGACAATTTATGTAGTAGGGATGTGGGGAGGGTTTAGGGTTTAGGTAGCTGCTGTGGCTCGATGAATAAGGTGCTGGCTCCTAACTAGGAGATCTTGGGGTTTGATCCTGATGTTGGTCGACAAATGGTCTGTGTCTAGCTTATCGGATGGGATAACAAAAACAAGGTCACATTCACATAAAAAAAAACTTGTCGGTTGGAATTTAAAGTAAAAGTAAGCCTTCATAACACACTGCATGGAGGTTGGGACGAAAAACAGAGGCACTGTGTAAAGCACCTTTGACAGTTGCAAAATAAAATTAACCATGTTAGTCTTGAAAATACTTGCACATTGTTGACCAGATATCCAGATCTATTCCTTTCCAATTAGTGTTGGGTCGGGGTGGGGATGGATGTCAAAGTTGTCAAAACTGTGTGCTTTAGATCATAAGGTCTGTCATTGTGTGTGAAAATGAATCTATACCTATCCAACCTGGCATGTGTGTGAAAAAGGGGTCTATTGCTATCCAATAACAACCTGGCACTGCTAAAGACATTAACTCAATTGAATTATGTTAGTCTCAAAACAACCTTGTGTGTGTTGACTGGATGTTAACACCTCACTCTTTTCATTTAATCATTACTATATCTGTTGGCATCACCAATGTCGAACAGTTGTAGTTAATAATGAACCCTATCACACAGGATCTTTTTTTGTCTCATCCAAACAACTAGACACTGTCCCCAGACATACATGTACCTCTCTCTGAAAAACACTGTTGATTCCCACACTTACTTTTACCTTACCATTTACAAGGATTTTCTTCAATTTGTTAAGGTAAGTCGTTCTAAACATGCTCTGTTCAAGTTATAATGTGTTTTTGACAATAATCTGTAAAGTTAGATACTGCTCATACCGAGTTAATTGAAATCATGATGTTGTACTTTAAAACTGTGTTAGTCAATCTTAATTAATATCTTCTGCGCAGAATTTACACATTAATATAATCTGTATAACCACCAAGTACAATGGTGGCAATCTAACATGGAATAAAATGGAGAGAGAGAAATGGGCTGTACCATCCACTCAACACAAATGAGGTTATTTCGGAACTAACATATGGTTCAATTTTATTTCAATATTATGCTCGCGTATAGGCGTCTTTTGCTGTGAGAGGACAGGCGACCCTACGCCTTGTCGCAAACAACTTGATTCAATGACCGACCTTCGGATCTATCGCCCACACGTTTCAGCATTCGGCAACCCGACCCACTAGAATGGAATTCAACACTCTACTTCGTTCATTTTGAGACAATGTCGAACTCACAACACCTGACTTAATGACAGACTTTATTATCAAGACGCTCAACCACCCAACACCTATATTGTTTTTTGGAAGCAAATATATTTCTGCTATTGAGTGGATTTATTTTTTCAATCAGAGGGATTATAAATTATATTGATCATCTCGTCACTAGCCCAGATTTGTTTTAATAATGTGTTAACTACATGAATCTATATTGATCAACACTATATTAAACACACAGGCCCGTTAATGGATATTAAGAAATAATATTTTGGTAACAAACATCTTCATGTGGCAATAGCCTACTTTATAGCAAAATTTACATTATAACACAAGGTACAATTTTATGGATACACAATTACTGAGTTTGATGCCAATCAAAGAAGAAAATTTACATTATTGAAAAAAAAAGATATTCCAAGAGTTTTGGCAAATATAGACTAAATTACTGTATTATCTATTTCTAATAGGCATTCAAAGTCCTTAAATACATTTTGCAATATTACAGAAAATATTATAAATAAATGAAATTAAATGGGTTTAACATCCAAATGTTTTGTTCCTACTGGGCTAATAAAGACAGGCATATGCCATGCAAAGTGCTATGAGGGAAATTTTGCCAGGAGACTGATGATGTCATCTACTCTTATTTCAAATTCCACCTGTCATGGGTTCTTTTATGTGTATGCCAACTTATAAACAGTACCTTGGTTTTTCATCCTATCTGAATGAATATGCATTGTCCGCAGCCTGCCAAGCTCTCTGAGAAAATATTATAGCTGTTGATCATCTTTTGGACAATAGCTAATGTTTAATGGCTTCAGGGGAAGTCTTGGTTTCTCAAGGAATGAAAAGGACCAAAGAAAGTAGATGAAGAACACAAAAGTGCAAGGATTTTTAGGGCAAAGGAGGGGAGTGGGAGAATGTACAGATATAACATGTTATTAACTGTGCAATAAAATAACATGCACAACATTTACTAGCATGTCCAAAGATAACATCTAACAACTAGAGAAAATTCTAGCAGACAAACAGATAAAATGCCACAACTGTAGATGGACTAGCATTACTTTAGAAAGTCTAGATAATCGAGCATGTACAGAGATAAAATGTCACAACTCAAGATACCTAGATATGCACAGAGAAAATTTTCACAACTGCAGATTAGGGTTACACAGTGATTAAATGTGGCATCTATATATATGTGTCTACCATAGAGATGAAATGTCACATGCCAGATTACCTAGTATTACACAGTGATTAAATGTGGCATCTATATATATATATATATATATATATATGTCTACCATAGAGATGAAATGTCACATGCCAGATTACCTAGCATGACAGATAAAATGTCACACTTCTAGAAAACCTAGCATGTACAGAGATAATATCACAACTTCTGATAAACTAAAGTACATAGGTAAAATATCAGCATGTACATAGATAAAATGTCCCACTTCTAGATTATCTAGCATTTACCGAGATAGAATGTCACACTTCTACCATGTACATGTACAGAGATAAAATGTCACAACTTGAGATAAACTAGAATGTTCAGAGATAAAATGTCACAACTCCTGATTAACTAGCATGTTCAGAGATAAAATGTCACAACTCCTGATTAACTAGCATGGACAGAAAGAAATTGTCACAACTGTTGATAACTTAGTGTATGTACAACTATAAGAAAATATTATATTATGCACACATATTAAATCTCACAACTATATATGAGGTTTCTTGTAAGGGGGGCTTAAGTTGACCTTGCAACTGAAAGCAACTATTGTTTCGGCAACTGGAAGCAACTCTTACAACTCAAAGCAACTAGTTACAGTAAGTTGCAGTCAGTTGCACATGTTCAACTTTCTGCAACTGGCTACATCTAGCCACAGCTGGTTGCAGTCGACATGAGCGTTCTTGCATGTGGAGTCAACACCACTTGATTAGAGACATGTGTCATGTGACATTATAAATAAGCATATGGAAGCGAACTAAGACACCAACTTTTCAAATGTTGATGATGTCGACAATACTATACTAATATTATTGTAGCAAGACTGACCATGCCTTTGGGTTGCTTCTTCTAAGTTATTCACCATTTTGTTGATCATGTGATGAATAAATTAACAGTCTGGTGTTAAATGTGATCGCAATCAGTTCGGAGTCGACATAAACGCTCCGAATTCAGTTGCTCCCAGTTGTCGACATAAGCACTCTTGCAACTGACTGCAACTAGTTGCATTGGGTTGCAAAATCGACATAAGCCCCGCTTTAGAGCCTACCAAGCAAAGTTTAAATCTCAAGGGCATACCCACATGCATGTACAACATAACATTCAGATGAAATTGAAATCTGTTAGTTTAGCTTTTATTATGAAGTCTGTTTATCTATATAGAAGATTTGTAATAAATTGTATTAAAATTATGTCAATATTTGATTAAATTTTCGTTCAGATAAGAAAAAAATAATAAAATAAAAATCCTCTTATTTTGTATTCAGATTTAGTGGACAATTGATTATTCTACAGTGGCATATGTAGGATTGAATCCTATTGAATCAAAGTTGGGGGATTATGTGCCGTTATTATTTGGGTTTTGTTTTCTTCATTATATTGAATAATCAATTTGCAAACATTTTAGCATTGGAGCCTTGGTGGCTATAACTGAGTAAGACTCTTTAACTCACTAGCCTGGAGGTTACATGTTCGCTTCCAGTGGCTAAAAAAAGGTCAGGATTTTTCCAGCGTGGTTCCCCTTGTCAGTGTTGCAGGACAAAGAGCCTGATAAAGACAGTTGTTTAGTTGTTCTGACGGGATGGACAACTGAGGCCCCATGTACACAATGGCATGCATATAAATAATACCTTGGCAATTTGAATTTGATATAATAGTAGGCCGTAGCATTGCTGTCCTGGCAAAAATGTCTCCAAAGGACATGGCGTCTTCATTAGATCATTCAGAGAGTTTATTTAACTAAGATATGGTTCAGTTTTATTTCAATAATTCCCTTATGCATAGGGCTCTTTAGCAGTGGGAGGAAACTGCAGAACCCGAAGAAAGCCCATCTTTATTACCCAGTTCGGAGCAGAATAGTAGGACGTTAAACCCCATTTCATATCTGCATGCATTTTGAAATCGTCTATTTACAGTGCATGATTCTAAACATACTCCTCGCAGTGTTCCGTTTGATTAGAGCTAATCCCAGAGAGGGATTTCTCAGGCCGTTGCTTTAGGAATATGGATTCTAAAAAGGCACCAATCATTTTTGCATTGAACAATATGCAAAAAACTCTAAATTTGTATTCCTTAAACTTAAATAACCCACACCTTAACTTCATGGGGGACAGGCCAGGATAAAGCAATGTATGTTGTACATGTGAATCCTGAAATCGGCTTTATACAGCACATGTTTCTGGATATGTTATGTACTGAAAATGATTTAGAAAGTTCCAAATTTTTCTTCGTTAACCTTGCAACTCTTCACTTTTTTCATGGCATTTGGGTTTTGTAAGTTTTATATTAATAAGTTTTGTTAATTAGATGACACTGTAATTAGTTTTGATTTAATCGTTAAAATCACTTAGTTGACATTTGTTGATTTGAACCAGTCATGTGTGTTTGTGTCAAGTAATTGTTAGTGAAAGTAAATACTGATGTTTTGATAACTATAAATCAATACGAAGAGAAAACTTTGCCTGTTTTATAATTTCTGCTGGTTGAACAGAATTAATGCAAATCAAACTAATCTAATACTTGCCAGTTCTTTCAACCAATGATTTTTGCATTCAAACAGATTTTAAGAGACAATGTGTCCAACTAACTTTATTGGACATAGGGTACGGTTAAGAGACAATGTGTCAAACTAAGTTAATTGGACATAGGGTACGGTTAGTCTCTGTTCAACAGATAATGTAGTGGGGGATATAGGAGGGCATCCTAGATCCCCCCTCCCCATCCAACCAAATGACAGGATATGCTTCAAAGATTCACTTATTTAGCTGTTACCCTGCAAGCATGTAAATTGAAGATTTTGGATCATTAAGAAATGAAATGAAATGGGGGTTTAACGTTCTACTGTTATGCACCTAACCTGGGCTAATGGAAGACAGGGGGGTTGAAACAAAGCGTTTAATACATGCTTTAGGCCTTATGACCTTTTGACCTTGAGGTTGTTCAAGATGGACTCCTGAAGCCACTGGATGTTCATGTGATTAGTGAATAATGTTTTGTAAACCAGTTCCTGTTGGCTAAAACATGATGAACTCTCAAAGTAAGGAGTAGGGTCACCTTGTCCAAGCTATAGCTTTTTCTGGGTTCTCTGGTTTTCCCCCACTGCTAAAGACCCCTAAGCACAGACGAATTATTGCAAACAAAAAAATTCAACCTTGTGTTAGTCCCAAAATGACCTAGTTTGTGTAAAAACTATGTGAGACTAGTCTTCTCACCAGTTGCAGATATCCCAATTAATACCCATGTTTTGTCATCTTAAGGACAACAAGAGACTAGATTTAATTTAAAGTCAGAAATAAGAACTGGTTTGGTGTGTTTTATTTGAAAATTACAAGCATTGAGCAATAATTATAATAATCATGTGATTAGCTCCCTTACTTAATTATTAAATGTCTGATCAATATCCACTTGTTCACAGAAGATTTAACATTAGTAGAGAGATAACTTTATAAAAGCTCACTGATTCACAATAATATAAAAAATTACAACATATAACTGTAATATTGGTAACATAAAACCATTATTGTGTGCCAGGGAAGGCATGCCTATAGTCTCTTCATTTGAAGAATGGTATAATCACTTGGAAATTACGATATCGTGGAAGTTGGATCTCTATAAGGAACATGAGTTAAAGTTTGTCCAGTAATAGATATGAATTGAGAATTTGTCAGTGTCCGACATTAGCTTCTCCTGGAAGCCATATACAAGATATATTCAACAAAAGCTGGCCACTCACTTCAGTTAATAAGTTGCAATCTTTTGATTAGCCTCTTTTATATCTGTTAAATGTAAGCCACAAGATCATAAATTATTATCATATTGTTTTCTTACTGAAAGGTTAAATATTAATCAAGGTATCATTAGCGGTAGAAACTTAAACCTTTGTGTGTAGGAGGAGTCTGAGTGGTCTTACAAATGACCCAAATTTTGTCAGTCAAAATCAATTATTGTCAGAATAACAGATCATCAGTATTTGGCCCCAAAATTACTAATTGTTTGGTTATTTTTCTATTAAAAATTTGTATTCCAACTTACCAAATTGGTATCAATTGAATCAATCTAATATTTTGTGGGGATGTATCTGGGTACTAAACTCATCTCACAGAAAAGATTTGGTCCAAAACCCTAAGCCAATTAGGGTTATCACCCACTGCATGGTGCTTTCGCAGACACACTCTTAAGTACATTATAGCGTGGATTAAGTCATGAATATTTAGATAATTTGTGATCAATGTGTTTTTATTGATAGTGGATGAAGCTAAAAAAATATAGACATTTTCAACAAAAAAGTACAAACATTAATAAAATTACAAAATAATTAAATTACTTTATTATGTGTTAAAAAAATAAATTTAAGTAGATTTAACATTTGTAAAATATTTGTCATTTCCTCCAAAATACACAGATACATTAATTAGATTATAAAATATCAGACGGTTATACCCTTTAATGGAAGTTCAGTGGATAGAAACAATTGTGAAATCTATACACTTCTGATCAGTAATCCGTGGAAACCATTCCGTTGTATTGAACGTTAAAAGACATGCCTTAATGGCTTTTCCTAGCACACAATAATGGTTTTATGTTAACAATATTACAGTTATATGTTGTAATTTTTAATATTATTGTGAATCAGTGAGCTTTTATAAAGTTATCTCTCTACTAATGTTAAATCTTCTGTGAACAAGTGGATATTGATCAGACATTTAATAATTAAGTAAGGGAGCTAATCACATGATTATTATGATCATTGCTCAATGCTTGTAATTTTCAAGTAAAACACAGCATACATTGCACAAATAATACACAGACTTAAAAATTGCCGGGGGTGGGTGAATGACAGAATGGTTAGCATGTGCACGCTGTATCATAAGGTCTGTCATTGAGTCAACTGGTGTAGTTTTGAATCCCTGGTTGTACGTTAGAAGGAGTAGGGTCGTCTGTCCAACCTTGTTGGGTTTCTCTGGGTCCTCCGGTTACCTCCCACTGCTAAAGAAAAGAAGCTTACGCACAAGCGAATTAAAATTGAACAATATGTTAGTCCCGAAATGAGCTACTTTGTGTCGAGTGGACATTAAACCCCATTTATCTCTCTCTCTCTGGACTGGAGTTGGGTAACATAGTTTTAAGCAATTAATGCAATCATTTCTAAATGACTTGATATTTTTAGCTTTAATTTTAACAAATTCATACTAGGGTATCAAAATGATTTCTTTTTTTATCTGATGGATTGACATGTCCGAAATGCACTAATGTTTTTTACACCCATCGTTCCTTTTTTTAACCCAAATTGGATGAAATTACACTCTAATAATTGCAGATTTTATCTACGATTCTAAAACGAAACCCGATAATTTGTTTTATTTTGAAAATTCTTTTTCTGTGAGTTTCCCATAGCAGTGATGAGCTTTAAAGGATCAATAATTTAACAGCTTTTTTTCTCAAATGAAAGCTTTTATTGTCGGGTTGGTGGTAATTTTAAAATGTTTGAAGTTTACTGATGTGTTGACATCTATTTTAGCTATGCATGACAGAATGTGAGAAAATGAATGAACTGGAAAGGGATTTTAAAGCAGTCTGAGTGCAAAAGTGGGGTAAATAATTATAAACTAGAGAAATCTTATCTTAAAAACTGTTTTATCTTGGCCATATGAATGGGTTTGCTTAAAAAAACAGGCTCCATCTTGCTTTGAGCATGTTCAGGAGGTTATCTTCCTGGCTACATGCCCACAGATCACCATTAAATGTTAATTCTTGCCTCTTTGAACGGCTCTTACTTTTTCTCTATTTCATAGTGAGCCCCGGTGGCTAAGTTGGCAAGATGCTGGTCCTACTAGTCTGGAGTCAGATGTTAGATCCCTTCATTGGCCGAGAAAGTTGTCCTTGTCGATTGTGCAGAAGGGACGTCCTGACAAGGACAGCTGTCTAGTCATTCAGATGAGACCAAAAAACATTGATTTGCATGGGAAAGATCCCTTGGCAGTTGGAATTCAATATAAGCAGGGCCGGCGGAAGCAATTCTTGATTGGGGGGACTTCCATACTAAGTCCCTATAGGTGAGGGTCCAGGGGCTGCACTAACCTGTGGAAAAGAGTACTTGCGGCCAAATTATTGGGGTGCGTCCCCCTGCTCTGCCGAGTCTGATAAGAGTAGGCCATAGTGCCGCTGCTCGGGCAAAATTAGCCTCATAGCACACTGTAAGGCGTATGCCTGTCTTCATTAGCCTAGTCGGAGCAGAACAGTACGACGTTTCACACGATTTATTTCATTTCATTTCTCTACTTCCGACCTAAAATATGAAATCTTGACATTGACTGACTTAAACTCTGTTGTGAATCCAATTTCATTCTAAAAGTTCTTCTCTTCCATCATCAATAACTTAATTACATTTCCATTAAAAATCATTTACATATTTACGTTTACGTATTTACGGTATATTTTAAGACATAGTAGTTAAACATTATACATGTATATACACATGCCTAATGTCTGTTTTTATCAAAAAAGATCTTAAAATTGTTTATTCCAATAAATGCATGTCCCCTAGGAAACGTTACTTTGTGACTTTATTACTTAAATAGCTATTTTGTGATAATATTATATAATGGATTATAATATCGCGATTTGGTCCCTAAAGATAAAATTTTTTCTGTCCACTTTCATATTGGGTCAGTATTTAATGATCTGTACTCGAATCTCCGAGGCATGCTGATTGAGTCGCGGCAATAATATTAACTCGATATCAGAAAAGATAATGAAATCGCCAGAATTATGTGACAGACCAATACCGAATGGGAGCTTCACATTTGGATAACTGATGGTTTTACCAATACAGCTTGACACCGGGTCTGTTAAAAACTTTCACATCATGGGTTTTCAGGCATTGTGTCTGACAACGAAACAAATTGACCATATCCGTTTGACGACAAGGAGTGACTGGATGGGAAATTAAGTCTTACTCTTCCAGTATTTTATTTGATTCCCGCTGTCTGAAATCTCTACTCCACAATTCATCATTTTTTGTTGTTGTGGAAGACGATTGGTGTTATTTGCTACTGCCAACTGTATTTCGAATCAATTATTCTCTTGGCTGATCTGACGTTCGGATGATTTATATTACTATTGTCATGATATCTTTGTAATTTTTCGCTTACAACATGAGCCAAAGTAATGGATATCTTGAGTCAAAGATTTTCTGCATGATTTTAGTGCAATAGAATGAATGAATGAAATGGGGTTTAACGTCCTACTGTTATGCACTTAACCTGAGCTAATTGAAGACGGGATTAGTGCAATAGAGGGGGAGAGAGAGAGAAATTGGGTTTAATTTCCACTTGACACAAACTAGGTCATTTCTGGACTAACGTATGGTTTCATTTTTTTTCAATAATTTGCTTGCGCATAGTTGTCTTTAGCAGTGAGAGGAAACTGGAGAACCGGAGAAAACCCACGAGGTTGGACAGGCGACCCTACTCCTTGCCACATGTACAACCGGTAATTGAAACCACGCCAGTTGTCTCAATGACATGCTTTATGATACAGCACGCACATGCTAAGCATTCGGCCATCCCCCCCCCTTAGTGCAATAGAATCCCTTGCAAACTACAATATTGTGATAGAGAAATCTCTAAAGGAAATAAATGTCCAAAAATGATTCAATTCCTTTCAATATTTACAAAGATATGATGAACTGAACATGGATGTTGCATAGTTGCCACCTTTATTTGCTGTGAACTAAATTGAAAGGCCTTTTTAAGCCAGATTGAATCTATTTTGATTTGATTTTGATAATTAAATGTTAGATAATCAACCTGGGTTCAGATTAGCCTGAGCTATTTGATATTTTCGTCCCCCAACATGAAAATCATACAACGTTCCTTTAAAAATAAATACACTTTGTAGGCAGTTGATCTACCGTTTCCTTAAAATAGTTTTAGTATCATTATCAACAAGCTTTTCTAAAATCATTGGGATCAACACCTATCAAATAAACTCTTTCTGAGCCATGTTTAAAAATAAAAATTCTGATATCGCACGCATTAACCATAATTGCCCTTGAATGTCATTCTCGTGAAGAAATTTTGCCGTAATGAGAATATCCTCTTTTTCTCAAGCATGTCGAATGATCTCGACAATGAGTTAAGAGGTTCTGTTTAAATCTGAGCTATGATAGCCATTTCAGTAATACAACCTATCACATCCTATCCACTCCAATAAAGGGACGTTAATAACCTTCTGTAAGAAGAATGGTGTAGCTTTTCTCTATGGTTTTGAGATTAGCCTCGGCACTGGACTCGATTCGCCAATAACCTGTCATTAACGATGTATTGTGTCTTGAACAATATGGTGATCAGTGAGGTTTATCAGCTTCGTGGTTAGCTGATAAAGGTAATAGACAATTCTCGCTTCGTAGATTGTAGAGCATCTTATTTAGACAAAGGCGGCACAGACTAAAACTGTGTTCATAATGTTAGCCCATCAGTTGGACCACTGCGGCACTGGTCTGGTTATTATTCTGTTTCTTACAAAAGGTCAATAGAAGGTCACGTTCATAATTAGACTGGACAAGGAGCCCATGTTTTTCAAATTGAAAGTAAAATTTAGTTGGTGTTAATGACAGAAAGTATCAATGTATTTTTATGACAAAAAGTTTCAAAGTGTTTTTGCAAGAAAAAAGTTTATAATATGTGATAAAGAGTTTCAAAGTGTTTTTACGATTGAAAAGTATCAAGGTGTTTTATTCACTGCACAAAATTTGTATTTTAGGCGACCTAAATCGTTGAATATCAGTACTATACAGTCTACTCTTATTTCAATATCAACTGCCAGGGGATCTTTAAAATGCTGCCATTGGTGGTTTAAATAGTGTTAAATGTACTCATGACAAAGATACCAGAGTTTTAATTATGTTTTAATGAATGCTAATTAGATACTCAATAATAGAATGCACTGGGTACTCTAACAAAGATACCAGAGTTTTAATGAATGTTAATAGATACATACAAAGATGCAAGAGTTAGTAATGAATGTTATAGTTACTAATTAGATATACAAGAGTTGTAATGAATGTTATAGGTACTCAATTAGATATACAAGAGTTGTAATGAATGTTATAGTTACTAATTAGATATACAAGGTTTGTAATGAATGTTATAGGTACTCAATTAGATATACAAGAGTTTTAATGAATCTTATAGGTACTTAATACTCTATAGGCATTCAGTAACACAAATACAAGATTTTTAAAGCAATACATATGTTATAACACATCTTGTATATATGTAGATGAAACGAAACAAAAGGCTATAATTTAGCTAAGAGCAGGGAACTTAGCACAATCTTGCCATAGAGATAACATATCAGACCCTGTGACAGAGAAATATAAAATACAAAATAAACAGACAAATTGAAGGGCTTGGGAGTTGATAAGAAATAAATTTCAGTCTGTTTTAAAATGGCTAGCATTTTAGTTTATTCAAATCTAACATCTCCAGACTTCTCCCCTCCACTTTTTCTTAATGATAGGATATGTCCTTTAAGCTCAAGTCTTCTGGGAAAAATTATATGAGCTCTAAACAAGTTTTTATGTGTTGCCAAGGCTGTGATATTGCCGCCATTAATGTCGAAGCACTAATATGGGAGTTCCCTAGAGACGAGAAAAGGAAGTCTCACAGAAACAAGGGAGATATTAAAACGCTCAATCAAAATGGTTGATGATGAACACAACATATTTATTGTCTTGATGATAGAAGCTACCTGTGTTGGCGTAGACTTGATTTATCTGTGTCCTTTTGTCCTTGGTTGACATTAATTGAGAATATACTTATCTATAATCCTGTAACTTGTGTTGGCTGCTTTCCAACAAATTTTGATAATATCTGAATATAAATGTAGTTATAATGAACATTACATCACCATTATGGATGTTTTCCCGTCCTGTCCTTTGAATATATTCATGCAATTTATAAGTTTAATTATTTTTTTAAAGAACAGTACGGAATCCATACTATGGATTTATATTGAATATTTTTTAATGTCATTTTATGATGTCATTTGTTGTTATTATATATCAGTCCTGCAATGATGATATGGAGATTTCTCCACGATCAGACCAGGAAGATCTTCTAATTTGTAAGTCTGTAAACTAATGAAATTGGATTGAATGTCTTGCTTTTATACACCAATATGACTAGCCACGATATGTCTTGCTTTTCTGCACCAACATGGCTAGCCACGATTTGCTGATGTCAGGTTTTGCGTTATAAGGGAGATGTTGCCATGACAGCAGCGTTTACGCCAATTCTACATCAAATTGTCTTATTTTAATACGCCTTACGCACATGCTGGGGGTTTCCTTTAGGAGAAAACTGGTGTATCCAGAGTAAACCCACAAAGCTGAGAAGGTAACCCTATCTCTAAGCTACATACGCCAGCTAGAGTTGTCAAAACGCAGCAATCTAGACCACCAAGGATCTAGAGTTGTCAGAATGCAACAATCTAGACCACATGGGTCTTTCTTTTGGGAATAAACCCAGAATAAACCCACAAAGTAGAAAAGGCACCTATCTCCAAGGCACATATTATGTTCACACCAGGGATCGAAAGCATGACCGTAAGCCTAAGTTGATCAGGAGTTTGAAACACAGCGCTCTAGACCCTAAGGCCATCACAACCCCCCTTGAAATAATAGTACCTATGTCTTTTAGTCTTTATTTGCGTGGTCGGTGCTGAAAAGCATTATTCCATTCATTCGGCAAATATTTCAATCTTTGATCCCCAAACTTGAGATTTATTCTAAAATATGATGGCGTTTCTCCAATACTTCTTAATGAATCAATAAACATAAGAGGGAAGACGTGTGATCATTATTATTATTATCAACACTTTGATAAGAAAATCATATTTACATATTCTCGTAGCCTACTTTACCGCCGTGATAAGTCGAATAGATTTCATACAAAGTCATCAAAAGACTGAAGTATAGTCAATATTCTCATATTTTCTAGCTCGGCTTCATTTCCAATTCTGTCAGGTAAATTCTACATCAAGAGATTTGGATGAGAATAATATACTACTTAAAGAATAGGGGTGATCTATATAATTCTATATATGCTATTGAAATATTAAAGTAGCTAATAGTTAGTGCAGGGGGACTGCGCCACATATGATTTACACAAAGGACAAATATAACGACAAGACATCATACTCCGAAACAGCAAACAAAACAAACAAAAAAACAAAACAAATAAAAAAATTAAAAAAAATATTAAAAAAAGAGTGAATCCAAAATCTTTGACAATGAAAACACAAATTATTTGTCAATTTAAATTCAACATTGATGTCGTGATCTTACCGGGAAAAGATGGGCTTCTGATATCAAATATTAAAGACAACCATAATGCGTTTCGGGACAATTTTTTACAAGGGAATTGAAGAACGAGGCTTGATTGTTACACATTTCTTATCTGGGTAGCATATGCAATAAATAGGCCTACTATGTAGACTGGAATAACTAGACGCTGGAGATTTACTTTCGATTGAGACATCAGACATATTTCATCGAATATTCTCAGGGATATTCCTGCCCAGAGCTTGCGATGAACTTATTAAATAACAAAATTTGTGTTTCCCGATAGTCCTATTTTGAATAGTATTTATTAATTTCATTTCCTTCTTCTTCTTCTTTTTGGTGTTTAACGTCTGCTTCCACTTAAGTGATATCACAGACAAGACATAGGAGAGCCGAAGCTGCTTCCTGATTTTTATAATATGATTTTGCAATCTTTCCATTTTGGCCTTAGGCCATGGATTAGGTTTTAGTGGGAAGTTCTTCCCTTTATTTAATAAAAACAAATCGTTGGTAGATGATCTCTTCTTCTGGATTGGTAGATGTCGTCTTTGTGGGATTTGTGTTTAGGTACCAGGCCTGTCTTCTCGTGGCCTCCCCTTCCTCCACTATCCCACTGGTATTTGTTTTGGCAGAATAGTGTTTAGATGCCGAGCCTGTCTGATCATGACTCCTTCTTACTCCGCTATCCCGCCAGTTTAGTAGATGTTAGTAGTAAATTAAACTAATATAGAATTAAATAAATAAAGAGAGTATAATAAAGTTGTAGTCAAATAAATTAAAGGTAATAAAATAAAGTAAATTAAAGTAAAAGTAAATTAAAGTAAAAGTAAATTAAAGTAAAAGTAAATTAAAGTAAAAGTAAATTAAAGTAAAAGTAAAGTAAAGATAAAGTAAAATGAATTAATTAAAATTTATTAGTTAATTAAATTAAAGGTAATAAAATAAAATAAAATAAAATAAAATAAAATAAAATAAAATAAAATAAAATAAAATAAAATAAAATAAAATAAAATAAAATAAAATAAAATAAAATAAAATAAAATAAAATAAAATAAAATAAAATAAAATAAAATAAAATAAAATAAAATAAAATAAAATAAAATATTATTATCATTTTATCTGTTAAATCTACCTTTTCAAATTAAACAATGAGAATTAGTTAGTTTATTCTAAATCTAACCACAAAGAGATCACAGTTATTACAAGTTTATTAAAGTTATCTAAACTCAACATGCCAAATCATAACTGTAATGTAGGTATATCCTTATTCTGTTGGTAGTATTGTACATAACATCATAGTTATTAATTGCTTAAATCCACTCATGGCTTAATGAAGCCCAGTGTTAATTAGTTTGTTTTGAATGACACCTTTGATCTTGTTGTTGTCCTGTTATGGTTTCATGAATTGTTGTTATAGTTTTTCTGTATATATTGATCTCATAATTCTTGTTTCACTGTATTAGCTTGATAACCATAAGAGAATACTCTTCGAAACGTCGCCTAAATAAATTACCCCAGAGAAAATGATACTGAAATTTCAGTGAGATTTCAGTGAAATTTCAGTGAATTTCGGTGAAATTTGAAAATTTTGCCCAATCTCACTGAAATGACCAAATTTCACTGAAATCTCACCAAAATTTCACTGAAATAAAAATATATTTTGGTCTATTACTGAAATTTCACTGAAATAAACCAAAATTTTGGTCTACTGAAATTTTACTGAAAAAAATATATTTTGGTCTACTGAAATTTTACTGAAATATTTTGGTCTACTGAAATTTTACTGAAATATTTTTATTGCAAATTTCATTGAAATTTCACTGAAATTACAAAACATAAAAATTTCATTTTTTCATTGCAAATATTTTAATAACTGCATATAAAAATTTGAAATTTGTGCAAGAGAGCACTTCGAATTATGGCCTAATAATGTCAGAAGACGAAATGTTTTTAATTTCCTTTAATTAATCACGTTATTTCCTGAAGTACTAAAGAAAGTAGACAATTTTTTGACGTTGATTTTATTCGTCCAGCACCTTGCGCAATCCTCGAACACGTGCAAAGTAATATTAACTACTTTAAAATGATGTCTTAATATATGAATGACTCAATATCAAATTTCTTTTCCGATAATCATTGTATTTTATTCATGGTAGAAGAATGACTTTTTTCTCAAACATAACATTAACAGTAACACACGTGTTTCAATAGCCGTATTTCACTACCGCCGCACCGGGTATTTGGCAATTTACGGCTCCAGTAAATTTCATTACGGCATATATCTTACGATCAATTATTGTAATATAATCATGTTTTGAAATCAATCTCTTTTATTGTGAAACAGAGAATACATCTAAACCATCTTAAATTCAAATATTGAGGTCATTGTCGATTAGCGTAAACAATTCACCTTTTCGGAATGTCAACATCCGGGTATTTGGTTCCATGAGTGTCGGGTTACGCGAGCCAGTTGATCTATAAAAATTTGGAATGGAAAACAAACGAAGTAATTTTTAATTCTATAATGGTTGTAACTTATATGAAACTCCCATGCAAACAAAAAGGGATCTCGCGTGCATTATTCATTACTAAATTGATAAACTGGTGTTATATTTTATACAGTTTAACGGGCGAATTAACCTAAGTTCTTTTCACTGTTTCGCGAAAGTGTTCCGCATTTTGAATCAAACGTTTAAATTCCTGGAAATGGGCGCGTAGTTTTGAGATAATATATTTGTGTTTGTGTACGTTATTTTCTGGATTACACGACCCCCAAAACACAGAATGGTTTGTTGGAATAATTTCGAAGTAGTTATTTATAAGAGGAATGTACGGAATTCAAAAGCCGCAATGCCATGGTGAGTAAGCCTATCTATAGTTGTTTAATTAAATTCTAGTCGATCGGTCTATTGGTATTTGGTCATGCAAGTTATATATGTATTATTAGTATTACACATGTATATGTATCACCTGGCTATGTTTAGTTTTTAAAAGATACGGTAAAACCTTTCTGTCTATAATTACGGATCCACTAAAAATAAATCAAAAGATATTTAAGCGTAAATTATCCACTGTTATAAATTTGTGTATTCAGACGTAAATCATAAATACCTGCCACTTAGTAGTGCACTGCCACTCCTGGGCACTCTAGTTCTAGCCTTGTGGCACTGACAGCCGATGCACATTTCATTTATCCCCAAAATATATGCTTTGTTTTTGGCAGAATAATTTTACACTGCATGGCATGTACATGCCTATCTTTATTTAATATTATTTTGATTGTGTCATTTCAGGCCGTATATTTTTATTATCATTGAAGAAAAGGACAACACTCTAGAAGAAAAAGAAAATTTAGAAGACAGAAATTTTAAGGGATAAATAGTAATATTGTAATTATTTGGAGGTTTTTTTTTCAGAAGGCATGTTAATAAAAATAAAGACTTTGAAATAGTAATTAGTATTGAGATTTCATTAAAATTTCAGTGAGATCTCAGTAAAATTTCAGTGAGATTTCAGTAAAATTTCAGTGAGATTTCAGTAAAATTTCAGTGAGATTTCAGTAAAATTTCAGTGAAATTTCAGTGAGAGATTTGGTCAAAATATTACTGAAATTTCAGTGAGATTTCACTAAAATTTCAGTGAGATTTCACTAAAATTTCAGTGAGATTTTACTGAAATTTCAGTGAGATTTCAGTGAGATTTTACTGAAATTTCAGTGAGATTTCAGTGAGAGATTTGGTCAAAATTTTATTGAAATTTCACTGAAATCTCACTGAAATTTCACTGAAATCTCACTGAAATTTCACTGAAATCTCACTGAAATTTCACTAAAATCTCACTGAAATTTCAGTAATATTTTGACCAAATCTCTCACTGAAATTTCAGTGAGATTTCACTGAAATTTCAGTGAGATTTCAGTGTGTATTTTCACAGGGGTAAGTAGCTGTTATTCCATAAGTATGTGTTTTTGTGTAATAAAGAAAATATTGAAAATTTCAGTTAAATTACTTTATTCTGAATGGAGTTGTCACTGTAGAAAAAGACATCAACTGTGTCTGCACCGGCTATGAAAATTGTTGATTGTTTGATTGACAGAAGATAACTCCTCCCACATATTTTCAATACCAATAGTACATGCTCTTGCTTGGCATGCCTTTCATCACCAGTTTCTGGTAGTGTTGTCACTGAGTAACAGTAAACGTTAATTTGGTCAGCCATTTACTGATTTGATTTAAATGGATGACTGTTTTAAATCCAAGCTGTATGCAAGCCATCTGAGGGTCTACAGAGTTGATTTTGAGCTTGTCATGTAAATAAGGGTTTAGATAATAATTTCTATAACATCTGAAGCCTAAATATAGACTTACAAGCTGATTTAGCTCTTGCATAATGTATGTTTAAGAACGTTGCTCACTGATGAGAAGATCCGGGCCCCGAGGTTCTATCTAGGTGTTTGCCGAGAAAGTTCACTCACAATATTCCAGTTTGGTTCCTCATTGTCAGTGGCGCATGATTCTGGGCCTGGTAAGGAAATGTGTCTAGTCATTAGGATGGTATCACAAATTCAAGGTTCTGTGCACATGTTGGTATACCCATAATATGTCAATGTCTAGGCAAAATTCACACCATGTTATCCCAGTTGATGCAGTCCATTTAATTTCAGATTTTACAAAATGATTCATTATTTATTTGCATAGTTATTTTTTGTTTTTAATGGGTGAATAAAAAGGTTTTTTTCACTGATTTGCCCTTGTATACGTTGTAATGTGGAAACATATTTCCTTATTTCGAATATCGGTTAATGGGATTCAACTGACATTTAAGCGATGTCATCCAATATTCATCACACTTTTGATAAACATTTTAATTTGAATATAGAATTTTATCAGTACCATAATTACAGCATTTTGCATACGGGTCATGACTAGAAAACAAGATATAGAATGAGTCTATTTTTAACCCTCTGAATACGATACGATGTAGTTAATAAAGACACCATTATCCTTGTTTTTTATGTGGGCAGCAAGCACTGAAATCATGACTTGTGGCTATTATTTGATTAGCCGGGAATGATTCCTGCATCAATTCTCATGAATTTATGGGTCCTCATGTAAAACATGGTTAATTATCGTTAGAAATCCGAGAAAACCCATCTGATGATGCAACTTGAGAACGCCCCCTGGGAGCTTCGTGTTTTGTATTATTCTGTGAAATAGTGAAGTTTGACTAGTAGATGAAGACGAAGTGTGTAAATACCACACACGCGTATAAATGACAATTACATCTGCCTTGATTGTAAAATTAACTAGATTTTCAAGAAGGAATTGTCGCTGTTTTCTGTAATTTAAAGATTTGATAAAAACAAGACGCATGTAGCTTTCACTGAAATAAGATTTGAAATGTTATTATAACGGTAATAGATATATATTAGCGGTACTAGTACAAAGATTAAATGTATGAGAGATTGTTCTGGTATGTTTGTCATAAGCAGGGGCCGATTTCGGGGGGGCTACTGACCATACCCCCCCCCCCCATAACCTTTTTTGAGCTTTTGGCGACATTTTATTTTCACTATTAAAAATTATTGCTGGGGCTAAAGCTCCCCTAGCCCCCCCGGCTCCACGGCCCCTGGTCATAAGGTCTGGCGTGGTTTCGATTCCCCACTTCTACCAGACAATGAGTGGGGTTGCTTGTCCAACCTTTCAGTTTCCTCCCACTGCTTAAAACCACTATGTGCAAGCAATTTATTTAAATAAAATTGAACCATATATTAGTCTCGAAATGATCTTGTCTGTGTCATGTGGATGTTAAACCCCATTTGTATGTTTGTTTGTTTGATGGTCCGATTAGTGGCATATCCAGAGAAATAGTTATCAGTCGACACACGGGACATTTCGCCAGTAGGCCTACTGGAGTTGCCCATATCAGTTCAAAATTACTCATTAAATACCGTTAGAATATTATCCTAGTTGTGAAAAAATCATTAGTTTGCTGGACAAGTGCAACTAAATAGCCATGCTCATGTACATGTGGCTAGTTAGACATACTGGTAATACATGGCTCTCATATGGGCCATAAAAAGGAAAGAATAAAAATCCTTACTGGTCAACGGCAATCGAAATAAAAGTTTGATTGGAATGAAAGATGTAGGGGGGTGGGGATATCCCTTTGATGTCACATGACATTCTGTCGTCTAGATTTAACATTAAAAATTTAGACATAATTTGTATCAACAAACAATAACTTATAATATAGATCATGATCATACTTTATTAATTAATAATATTACCAACAAATAAGTTCCTATTAGGTGGTTTTATTTGTAACTATAGTTCTAGAAATGACAGGAGAATGTTGTGTGATTGCCATTGTTAATAGGTAGGTGATGAAGCTATATCGCTTTGATCAGGCCCGAAGCCAGAAACCAAAATTTAGCCGACATAGGGGGGCGAGGAAGATAAATTTCCGACCACAAAAAATCAATGAACGAAGGTCATCGCCGACTGCCGTAAGCAGCAGGAGGGGAGAGCACGACAATTAGAAGCTGTGAGAGTAAATTTAGGCCTCTATGACATGCAGGTGGCGAATGTGTCGGAAAATTAAGAGTTTCCAGACGACATTCACTATCTCTCTGCCGAATTTAAGAGGATATGTCATACTAAAACTCTCTCTCGGCGAAAATGCGAGCATAGCTAGCCAGCGATTTTTTTCTGACGCAGACAGAAAAATTCCCGACAGGAGCAGCCATGGGGGTGCGGCTCCAACCCCCCAGCCCCCCCCCCTTTAGCCTCGGGCCTGGCTTTGATGTAGCCTATCATTCTTTACTGCATGAACCATTCAAACATCTATTATAGACATACAGGTGCCTATAATTCTATGGAATTATATCATAATCAACACTTAAAGGGACAATAACACTCTTGCTGGCTTGACAGGTCCAGAAAAAAAAATTAGCCTTATTCTAACTACAAGATGTTTAAGTGTGCTACCTGTTGTGTAAATTATCCATTACAACCTATCTTACTTGTCCAGAGAGTTCGAAAATATATTTAAATCCAAGTTGCATTTGAAAGTGCTTACGTAAGGCTTTTCAAACCATGTTACTGCATGTAGTTGAATTTTTCCAATTTTCAAAATTAGGTGCGTTAAGATGAAATTTGTATCATTTTTTAATTGAAATATTGTAAAATAGTACAAATTGTTGACCAGAATAATGATTGGGGCATATTATTCAGTTACAACAAGAGTGGTATTGGGGCTTTAAAATAGAATAATCTTGACATTATTCATTAATAATGCAGCCTATAATTAAGTTCATAATAGATGGAGTGTATTTGTGATTGCGTAGGAAGTATGACCCAAGACAGCGTTCTTATTTGATTTCCAAGATTAAATAGTACCATGCGTTTCCTGACTTACAATGACATATATCCATTTTGGGACTAACATATGGTTCTATTTTATTTCAATAATTTGTTTGCACGTAGTGGTCGTTAACAGTTGTTGTAAACCAGAGAACTCAGAGAAAACCAACAAAGCTGGACAGGTGACCTGACTCCTTCTCACGTACAACCAGGGAATCAAACCCATGACAGACCTACTGATTCGAGATACTTTGTTGTAATTGAAGTCCATTCTTATATGAAATGGAATCATTGGTCCATGAAGATAAAGGACCCATAGAAAACTCATGAGGTTAGACAGGCAACCTTTCTACTTATCATATACAAGCTTTGAATCGAAACCATGCTTTCCTTACAGACATTTAGCATTGGGATTAAATTAGAGGACCCACAGAAAACTCATGAGGCTAGACAGGTGACCCATCTTCTTATCATGTACAAGCTTGGAATCGAAACAATGCTTGCATTGGGATTAAACTAGAGGACCCACAGAAAACTCATGAGGTTAGACAAGCGACCTTTATCTTTATCATGTAGAGGCATGGAATCGAAATCATGCCACTTGACTCAATCACAGATAATATGATCTCCAGCGCATGCATAAGACAACTTGATTATCCCCCCACCCTTCTCCATTGATACATGAACTGTGTGTTAATTAGGTAATTATGTCTATAAGCTTAGTAAATAAATGTCAAAGTTATAACCTTAAGAGTTGAACATCAACCCTCATATTATACAGCCAGATCTGTGATGTTTCACCATGCATCTACTTTCACCCAACATACACAGTATTGATTATTTTTTCAAATTGTACATTGATGGTTTAAAATGGCAGGGTGCCAGAAAGACAAAGTAATTGGCAGTGATTAGGATGCGATTCTTATTTGTTTTATGTCCGGATAGTGTCCATTATATTTTAATGTCTAATGACTCAAGGTGGTTGAATGACCGAATGGTTAGCATGTGCATGCTGTATTATAAGGTCTGTCATTGAGTCAACTGGCGTCGATTCAGTTCCCCAATTGTACGTGACAAGGAGTAGGGTCGCCTGTCCAACCTCATGAGTTTTCTCCAGCTCCTCCGGGTTTCCCCCCCACTGCTAAAGATGCCTATGAGCAAGCTAATTATTGAAATAAAAATTGAACCATTTGTTTGTCCCAAAATAACCTAGTTTGTGTCAAGTGGAGTTAAACCCTCTCTTTCTCTCTAATGACCCCCTCCCTGACAGAGGTCAAGTCGTCTGTTATATGAACATCAATGTGCATAGGTGTGGCCATTACATTGCCAATGTAATTAATTATTACGAATTATATTTGTAATTCTTTGCGATAGCTGAGTGAGTAAGCTGTTGGCTTGCATCGCTAGCTTGGAGGTTGCAGGTTCTATCTCAGTGTTAGCTGAAAAAGTTCTTTAGGACTTTCCCGCTTGGATTCCCCTTGTCACTGGAAAGCCTAAAACGAACAGTTTTCTATTCATTCGGATGGGACAAAAAACTGAGGTCCTGTGTACACATTGGCATGCACATAAAAAATCCCTTGCCAGTTGCAATTTTTTATGAGTAGGCCTTAGTGCTGATGTCCGGCTAGATTTTCCTCAGTGCATGGCATATAACCCTATTTCTGGAAACAAGCACACATTTTGATGACACATATACATTTGAATAATCCAATTTATTTCCAACTGGTATTTTTGAAGCGACAATTTGTTTGGCATCATATCTAGAGTTAATAGTGACCGCATTCCCAGATCTACTATATCCACCGAGACATCATGTTGTTTCAACCATTTGCATTGGAACTTTTTCTATAGAGATCTCATATGTCGTCTGCTCCAAGGCACTAATGATTGATTGAGACATTCTACATGACCTGCTTGATTGAAATAACTGTTGTTTTTTTACCATTCAAAGCTCTTTTTTTTGTAGACTTGTGACATTTATCAGTATTCCTTCACTTTAAATATAGGAAAAGAAATGGAATATAAAAAAATACAGTATAAAAATCAAATAAAACCAAATTTGAACAATCCAAATCATTAGACAAAAACAATATAGGCAAAATAGTGTAATCAACATATGGACTGTTCACTGTGTACAAAATATGCGACAAACAGTGGTAACAGGTGTCCAGGAGAGTCAGCTTACCCTGCCTGGCGCCACACCTGCCATAGCTGCATCCAAACTATTAGGCAAAATCACATAAAATATTCTCTGTTCATTGTGTGTTAAATTTTACTTAAAGCTAGATCATACACCTACAGTGACTTGAAAAGAAATGAGTGGTCCAAGACATCCATTTTAGAGGGGAATATCATCCAATCAAAAATGATGCTTCCACTTACTCTTCATTAAATTCCAACGTACAGTCAAGGGTTCTTTAAAGTGCATGCAGCCACCAGGACCTTTGTATTATACTAAATTAATACCATATCTGAATGCTACTTTTTTATAGAAATGTTTTATGATAAATGTCAAGAGAGAGTGAAAGAGATAGAGAGAAGAGAAATAAATATTTAATATCCTCCTAAAACAATCTTAAATTTCGGGACTAATATATGGCATAATTCATTTCAGTAATTTACTTACGGGTAGGGAGAACTCAGAAATGGCAGGGGTTTTGGGGCATAGAGAAAACACACGATATTGTTCTGATGGACCCATTCCTTCTGATACAATACTATCTTGAAACAATATTGAGACTCGTATCACGAAGTTCGAAGTTCAATTCCTGAATAAAGAGAGGACTCATATTTTTAAGCCTAAGCTGAAAATGATCATGATTAAACTTTTATTAACTGTTTCATAATTCTCTCCCTTCGAGTGAAGTTATCTTGCTCTTGATGCTAGACCAATCATATGTTACAGAATTGTATTTTCTGTTTATCAAGTTCTTACGACAAGACAATTTCAGCTTCTATTAATACTTTAATAATTCTTCTAAACATATTACGTACAAACATTGTAATGTTAAAGATACCCAGAACTAAGTTACATTACATGGCTGTTGTACGGTCTTAACTCCAGACCTGCATGGCCTGGAGCTAACTACCAGTCATCGCCTAGCCTACGACTGCTCTCGTGTCCTGTCTGGACCTCTCTGATGGTATCGTTTCGATTCTGCTTTATAAGGCATTCCACAGACAAAGGAATCTCATTACTCACCTGCTAATGTCTCATATCATATGGGTTTAACATTCAGTACTGTATATCAGAAAACAAAGTTACATAAGACATGCCATATCAACAAGTTAAAGTTACATAATGACATAAAGAATACTACCAAGATCTCTAGGGGTCAGACAGGTTGATTTGATGTTAAGATTACTTCCACATCTCAAGTAGACAGGGAGCATAACACATCATTTTGTAACGCATATTGGTTACGGTATCCTTCTGCTTAACCTCAGCACAAATATGCTCATTATCAAACTATGTCATGGTATTATTGATGTAATAAAACTATTAGAATAAGTTTCCTCACTCTCATTCAATTAGAATTTAAACTATCATGTCACACAGCACCAACCAATCAAATTACATGTACTTATCTCTATTAAGCTGCTAAGCCTAAGCCTAGCCTAGCTCATCATCAACTCCATTAAGGCAATTACTTAATAAACACCCACACCAATTTTTAAAATTTTAGTTCAATGCGAAGCAGGGTTATTGTGTCACAAAATGTGTGACAGACAGACAGGCAGATGGGGACAAACACTAATAATACCTTTCATTTAAAGTTCTATCATTCCTTGGGAATGATTGGCTTGTAAGGTGATGATTGGTTTTGATTTGATTTAAGTTGGCTGGATTGGTTTATTTTGGAAGATGTCTACTGTGTTTCCGACACGCGGATGACAATCATTACAGAACATCGAGTCAATAACGGTAGGATACGAAGACTAGTAATTTGATTAATAACCCCTGATGTTGACAAGAAGCAGACAACGTATTATAATTACTGAAACATACCACTGGACGTACAAATCTACATATAATCACACACCTCAATAGACTTTGTAACAAAGACTTGCGTACCAGTGATTGTCATGGGTTAATATGAGGCTGTCATAGCATCATCATTCAAATAATAACACGTTCATTGGACCATTTTCCATAAATCTCCGATTTAGCCATCTTGAATTATAGACTGAGGATCTGGGGGGACGGATGGTATATTAATGAATTGTCACACATTTTGTAAATCTCTGAATACAAATTAATATATCTTTCCTCGTAAATCAAGGATGAACATTGATTTTACATCTATGTAATAAATTGCAGGTTTTATTTGGCAGATCACAAATATTCATATAAATCAGGACTATGAATTATAATATTTTCTGATAAATTGTGTGCATGTTATGGCTTCGTCAACCAAACACCTTGTTCAGTATAATGAGATATGTCTAATGATAATCCCCGTAAGATATATATTTCAGTTTCACTTAATAACTTCCCACTCGCTATGCCTTTGGGGCTGAAAAGGAAAGTGTCTTTTACAGATAGAAATAAAACAGCTATTATTAAGGTTCACTGTAGGCATATGTAGTTCTACACATGCAGTGTTGGGGGTAGACTTATGATCTATATAATTTGTGTGATTTAGATCATAAAGTCTTTCATTGAGTGAACTGGTGTGGTTTCAATTCTCAGCTTGTATTTGTCAAGGAGTAGGTCTTACTCCCAAGCGAATTATTGAAAAAAATTAATCATATGCTAGTCCTAAGTGGATGTTAAACCCAATTCCTCTCCCTACAGACTAAAGGATACATTTCTGATTAAAGTACAAAGGTCCTTGCTAGAAGGTGTTTCGTTGAGGAGGGAAGTCTTTGCAAACAGTCCCTTGTCCACTCGTCATGATGGTTACTTTCCAAGAATTCTAGTTTAGGTTTCAGTTAAGTTAACGAAGGACCTTCAAGGACAAGGATATTGTAACTTTTTCGAAATTATCCCAGTGATATAGGTGCCTTATTATATTTTCTTTCCATCTCTAAAAATTGTGTTTAGTATATTGGACATTTTAGAAATAGACACTGTTTCGAATGAACTTATAGAAGTTTGGGCTTGTTTTCAGATCCACAATTTCAGTATTGTAAATAATTATGATATAATAGAAATAAAATATTGTTTAAACCAACTAAGAACAGTCCTATATTTAGTACCTCATTACTGTGATTAATTAACATTATCGGCCTCTTTTCATGTAGATCGATTCATTGATATAGAGTACGATAGAACTAGTTACTCACTAGCTAGATTGCTATGGTATTCCTGTGTGGCATCCTCTTGTCTGTAGTGTAAGATGAAGTGCCTGGCAAGTAACAGTATCCAGTCCTCCAGATGGAATGAAAGTATGAGGTTCTGTGTACTTGTTGACATGTTCCTAAACGAGGCCTTGACAGTTGGAATTTGAAATAAGGGTAGTCTTTGAAATGGAAAAGAAATGGGGTTTAACATCCTACTGTTCTGACCCGACTGGCATAATGAAGATGGGTTTACGCCATTAGTGTGCTATGAAATTTTATCCTGTTTATGGCACTATGGCCTACTCTGAATCAAATTCCAATTGCTAAGGGATCTTTTACGTGCATGCCAATATGTTCACTGGACTTGTTTTCTTGTACCATCCAAACGACTATAAGCTAGAAGATGTCCCTAATCAGGTCCTCGGTTCTGCACTACTCTTGAGGAGGTGCCCTCTGGAAAATACCAATGAACTTTCTTGAACACATACCTACAGGTTAGCGAGCCAACATCCTACTCCCTGAGCGAAGATGGCTGCCAGAGTAGGCAGTAACGCCCACCTTAATTAACCCAGTTGGTGCTGTTTAGTAGGATGCTAGACCTCATTCCATTTCAAGATTGCTATGGAGTTGAAAAATGTCCATCTTCATCTCATCTTTAGACGATCATTTGAAATATGTTAGTCCCGAAATGACCTGGTTTGTGTGGAATGGACGTTAAACCCCATCTCTCCCTCTCTCTCTTTAGACAATGATTGGAAATACTGTAAAATAGGATTATACGATATATACACCACATCGACTTGAACCCCATAAAATATAATCCGTCAACTCTTTCATCCTTTTATTTTTAAATGGATTAACCACTGAAACCAAAATGGATTAAAAGATTCTAACATGAAAAAATATTCTATGACGAAAAGAGTATTAAATGATACTTTATGTATTCTCTGGCGCCGTTTAAATCTCTGTTCCATGTTTTTCTTGCCTGGAGGTATGATAGAATTAATTGCTGTAACTGTGAGTTTTCCCCCCATTTTATTTCTCCAGACGAGCAAATAGTTGAACACGTTTCTCTATATTTGTGATAATACCAGAAGCGAAGAGATATAGAAAGTCTTAAAGACAGTTCTCATATCACTCTAAAACTCAATTAATCAAAAATTAATCAATATTTAGCAAGAACTAAACACTGTAAGACCTGATTTAAACTCTGCCTTTAAAGGGACAATACCACTCTTGCTGGCTTGACTGGTCCAGAATTTTTTTTTAGCCTTATTCTAACTACTAAATGTTTAAGTGTCCTACCTGTTGTGTAAATTATCCATTACATCCTATTTTACTTGTCCAGAGTGTTCGAAAATATGTTTAAATCCAAGTTACATTTGAAAGTGTTTACGTAAAGCTTTTCAAACCATGTAGTTGACTTTTTCAAATTTTTTAAATTCGGTGTGTTAAGATGAAATTTGTATTATCAATTAATTGGAATATTATAAGATAGTACAATTTGTTGACCAGAATAATGATCGGGGCACATTATTCAGTTACAACAAGAGTGGTATTGGGGCTTTAAGCTACTTAAGTTTCTTCTTTTATTATTAGTTTCATTTGTTTTTTACACTGACTGTTAATTTAATTAATTTGTGTTAATTGGGCGGTGTTATGTAAATGTGTCCTAACCATCAAATTTCCAAAAATAGTTTTAGTACATGCTTCGATTAAAGAATTCATGACGATTGATATGCAATATTGTTTTTAAATCTCCTAAGACGAGGCTCAGTATCTGCCCCACAGACCAAGAATTCACTAATCAGTGTGAAATCATTGTAGCAATGATTAGTTTGGGGGGCTGTGTCAGGGTGACCTGCTAGATCGTGGCAGCAATGGGTTCGAGAGTGGAAGGCATGTTGCTTTCAGGCGTAATGGGTGTGTTCTAAGAGCGTAGCGGGGGCATTGTGTACGCGTAGTGAGAACGTCAAAATACCTTCACACCCAGAAGCTTTATATTGAGAATTTCATATTTTCTAAGAAAGTCAAAACATAATTATTTCTATGTCTTTTGTTCAATAGGTTTTCAACTCACTATTATACTACCATGGGCATTATTTCTCACCATAAAAAATAACACAATTACCTCCCTTGTTGTCCCATTGCCTCCATACATTAGCTTGGACCTTCAAACGTTGGAATTTGAAGTTGAAAATGATATTTTTGCCAATTTTTCACCTATCAAAAGTAAATTATAGGATTAATAGGATTATTCTTTAACAAGGTAGGACTGTTTATGGATACCATCTATTTTAAGGCTTTAATAAAAATATAACTTAAAAATTTAAAATTGTAGCTTTTATGAGGAGGAGGCAGCATGGCAGCATTTTAATGAAGTCATCGACGCCATATTGGTTAATCCAAAACAGCATCTCTCTTATTATTTTGAAAGTATGCCTGGCTTCAGAACACCAGAGTTAAATATACCTAATTTGACATATTTTATTTTCAAAATATCTAAAATTCATCTTCGCATCCACTGAAAACAAAATTATGGCCTCAATAGTCACAGCACAAATTCCAATACCCTAGCCAGCACCACCTACTCTGCCTACCCACCCAGTATGCCTCTATAATAAAGCAGCAGATATAAGTTCTCTTACACAATAATAACACAGTATTTTAATATATCAATCATTCATTTCATTCAATTAGATATGAAATATATTATGTATATTGAAAATTTCATAAATCATACAATCTGAAATTTTTAATGCCAGAAACTTCTTTATTATAACTGTATCTATACAATCTGCTGTATATAAGATTATATATTTTTTTAATACTATAACTTTTAACTTTATAGATTTTATTATAACTACTTTTTTACAAAATGTGTTTTGCTTTTCACTGTGTAAAACAAATTTCCACTCAACCAATTATACTTAAAATGTTTTGAATTACCCAAAATGGGGTCAATCCTCATAATAGTAAAATGGCCTTCAATCCTCATAATAGTAAAATGATGTCATGCCGTCTCCAGTTCATCAAAACTTTTTGCTTCACACTTAAGAGTGTTTTCCGAATTTCACCACACTATTTTATTTTTGTGGACATTATTCCAGGGGATAGTACAGTGTTATACTGCCTTTGATTGTGACAAAAATATAAAGAAAAGACACTAAAAGCGTCAATGGAATCATAGACTTTGAATTTGAGTTAGTGATGAATAATTACTTTAATCAGTTGTGTCATTTTAAGGCGAAATTATGCCAAATAAGTTTATTTTGGTTAGTAGTTTCGCAAAAATGACCTAATCCCATTTCATGCATTGCTATGGTTACTATTCCATATTTCAACAATTATTTTAGTGCATTTTAGTCCTATATTATATTTCATGATGTTAAAGTAATAAAAGTTTTCGGGAGGTTTCTCTTTATTAGAAGGACCTCTATTTCGCTGGGTTAGAGCAAAAACATCGTAAGTGACAATTTTACGAAAACTGTTTTTTGATTGTTTTGGGGTCTGAAAACCTATATCCACCTGTTGGGCTTATGAAAAAACAAAATTCTCAATTTTTCTCGGAGATATGGCTACCCCCAATATATCGTATGTGCATAAATATCATAATATTGGTGAGAGCAAAATCATCGTATCTGACTTGTTTAGAGCAAGAACATGATGCCATAGCTGATATGACGTCATAATTTATAACATCACAGCCACATTTCTATGGAAACAGATTGGAGGTGATTAAAATATACAGTTTTTATGTTTACTTTAATTCAATAAATTAATCGGGTGAATATTAAATTTAAGTTCAGAGAAAAAACATTGTAAGTGAGTGAATATTGAATTTAACTTAGAGCAGAAACATCGTAAGTGATATTTTGGACAGAATGGGCGTAAATGACTGTAATTCCAAAATTGCACTAAAACATTTCAGTTTCCCTTAATATCATAAGTCAACTGGAGAAATGTGGAATATGTTGTAAAAAATATGTTGCACTAAATTAATCGAGTAAATATTGAATTTAACTTAGAGCAAAAACATCGTAAGTGATATTTTGGACAGAATTGGCGTAAATAACTGTAATTTCAAAATTGCACTAAAATGTTTCAGTTCCCCTTAATATCATAAGTCAACTGGAGAAATGTGAAATATATTGCTAAAAAAATGGATTTACCAGAAGTTTTCAACCTTTAACGTCGTTTTTCTCCACAATTAAAAAATGTCACTTACGATGTTTTTGCTCTTACCCAACGATTTGAGAATAGAAAATATAGGTCCTTCTAATAAAGAGAAACCTCCCGAAAACACATCATTTCAACACCATATCATTTTATTTTCATTGGATATAAGCTTTATCAAGCATTTCCACTGACAAGGGGAATAAGCACACTGGAAAATCCTGATGATCTTTCTCGGCCAACAGCAGGATCGAAACCCATGACTTCAAGGCTAATGAGCTAGCATCTTACTCACTTAGCCACTGTGGCTTCCCCAAAGGTCACTGAAAAGTGGTGTCAGGAATTATATATAGAACAATTGATTTACTCATACAATTGAATTGCAGGCTTAATAATTTCTTATTCATTACTTTTCCAGAAAAAAAAAGAATATTCAGTAAAGTGGAATTATGGCAAATGAATGTATCTTTGTACTACTGGGAAATTAGTTATTTTTAATAATTAAATTGATGGTGTAAAACTTTTTCAGTAATAGAATTATATATATTTTTTTTTACTATAAGAGATATGATAGTATTGCGTGTTTGTTATGATTAACTTGGCCTGTATTTCTCAAGGGATGAGCTGAAAAAAAAGTGGTTGGAATAACAGGATTTACTGGAATTAATCATAACTTTATACATTATTGATTAAAACACTGAAAATTAATTTAGACCAAAAATAAACCCCACTAAAATATTACACTCGTAAAAGCGTTACATGATAAGGATGGAATCCTACAATTGTCTATTATTTATGTGTGCTCGCTGCTTGTAATGACATGTTATTTCTATGGATTCTGTAGGTCTACACCAGCGTTTCTCAACCTTTTCTCACCGTTCACCCCTAAATTAATTCCCAACCGTCCCATTTACCAAACCCCCACCCCCCGAGTTTTGAGGAGGTTACTGACCGTCGTCCACAGAGGAGGGTTTGGGGCGGGTCTCCCCCAGGAAATTTTTAGAAATTGGAGCCCGCAAACGTGTTTTCCAGCCATTTCAGGCCCTCTTCCAGGCGTTTCAGAGGAACTTGAAAATGCCGCTTTTCTATAGAAGCCATCCGCCATGAACCACGGATCCTTGCACGGGCCTGCACCCCCTGACCACATTAACAAAACAATATTGAATATGGAATGAATACGGATCGAAGTTAAGATTCAATGAACACCAAATTTATATTTTAATGAAAATAGTTGTTTCCAGTTCAGTGCGAAATTTGCTCCGGGTGAGTGTCACATATGACCATTTTGAAGTTACACTGGGAGTGTGGTCATTCACCCCCTGGACGCGAGCCATTCCCCCCTTGGGGGTGAATTCACCCCAGGTTGAGAAACGCTGGTCTACACAGATTACGGATAAGTTCATCTTGACTCATATACGAAACAGCCAATGTTAATAATTGGATTTCTAGTTGTTATCTGGGAGGGGGTGGGTACTGACTGAGTGTCCAAGTGGATCTAATGCATGTTCTTTAGATCCTAAGGTTTTAAACAATATGTATGTCAATGATTCAAGGAATATGGTTTTGGTACCACTTAACAAAGGTTGGCTGCCTAAACTTATATACATTGAACTTATTCCATTTTTCGAAACTCAAATTACTCACTAACAGGGGTAAAACATTTGTTTTACTACGCACATGTCTGGAGTATAGTCCTACAAATTTCTGGAAGATAGTCTCACTAAATGTACTAATCATTGGGAGTCTAGTCCTACTAAAATATCTGGAGGATAGCTGTAATAACAAGTCTGGTCAGTCTGGAGTCTATTCCTACTAACCAACCTGGACTATAGTCCTACTAACAAGTCTGGAGTCTAGTCCAACTAACAAGTCTGGAGTCTAGTCCTACTAACAAGTCTGGAGTCTAGTCCAACTTACAAGTCTGGAGTCTAGTCCAACTAACAAGTCTGGAGTCTAGTCCTACTAACAAGTCCGGAGTCTAGTCCTACTAACAAGTCTGGAAGATAGTCTCATTACGTGTACTAACCAGTCTGGAGCAGAGATCTTAATGGGTTGTTTTTTGTCGGCTTTGGCCGCTTGAAGCTCAATCAAGCCGACTGGTAAAACAATGATCTGGCCACTATGGCACAGTATCTTTTCAAAACTTTCCCTACTCAGATCTTCCCTTCCCCCATTCCCCTAAAAAATCCTGGTAATGAGCTTGGTCCACTTGATATACTTTGACATGCTTTTGACCAATTAAACATGTCTAATGCTAGGTAATTTTCAATTTTATGGAGGATTGTTATAGCTCTGTCATTGAGTCAAGTGGCGTGGTTTCAATTACTCGCTTGTATGTCACAAGTACGAGGGATGTCTTAACAACCTCTTGGGTTTCCTCTAGTTTCTCAGGTTACCTTGCTATGTGAATTACTGATATATATATATATAATTGAACCATATAATGTTAGTCCTGAAATAATCAGGTTGTGTTGAGTGGATGTAAACCCCATTTCTTTCTTTCTATCTATGGAAGTACATTGTTTTATTGCAAAGGAATTTATTCAGTTGATTTAAATTAGATTGACGATCATCAAAAATGCATCAGACACATTAAACATGCCCTTTAAATCAAAAACAAAATTACTACAAATTTGGTCCCAGAAGACTTGGTGAATATTATTAAAATGGTGTGTCCTCCCTTGACGCTTTCTGTTGACAATGGCATTCAGAAAGATAAATATCAACTATTTGATTTCCATATGGAATAATAAAATAATTGTTTTTATAAAGCACCATAAATAGCTATGGCGATAAAGAATGAGATTGTGTTTAATCTAAATTTATCAAATGATGCCGTTGGCAATACTTGGCATTAACAATTTTGCACACAATTGCTGAACTAGAGATTATTAATTAGATTATGTGATTCTTGTTGTTTGATGTAGTCTTGATTTATAAGACAAAAGATTTGATTAATGTCTTGTTTTGGGACATATGATCATGCAATTTATGAATAAATCTACGAAGTGACCAATGATGATCATTTCTATCAGAAAGGTACGCTGCAAACCCACAGATGTAAAATTTATCAATGTACTTATACTGTCAGAAAGGCTTTCGACCTCTAGCTGAGCGTATGTGGCATGGAGATAAGGGCGCCTTCTCAACCTCGTGGGTTTCCTCCAGGCACTCCGGTTTCCTCCCACTGCTAAAGACCCCTACGCGCAAGTGAATTTAGAAAAAAATTAAACCATACAGTATGTTAGCCCCGAAATGACCTAGTTGTGTTGAGTGGGCGTTAAACCCCATTTCTCTCTCTCTCAGAAAGGTTGCGATTGACAAAGTCACGCTGTTAGTTAATGGTTCTTGTTTGTTTCTCTATGAGTGAATTATCCTAAGAATCAGGAGGCAAGATCAAGTGATTTACATCCAGGATTGTGCAGAATAGTAAATTACTTCTGATACCAACTTTCTGGGCTAACCCTTTCACCCACATAGTGTTCTAGTGTAAATTCATTGATGTGGGAAATCACTAATACTCAGAAGCAAAATAACCGAATCCCTAGAAACTCTGGAAGAACTGGTGCTCATAACCTTTCTAATGCTAGGTTCCAACTTTCGTGTGATGCATTATGATAGGATTGTCCCAATTGATCTGGCATGTGCAGATACTATGATTGACCTTAATATAAGATGGACCTGATAGGATCACCATGATTAATCCACAATTAAAACCGCGATATTAATCTTAGTGCAATTTTGTGATAGAGGGAACATAGTATTACATAAATAATAGACTCTGATATACGGAAGAGACAAGATTCACACTATTCAGTGGTTCAATCCAGATGTCCTAGAAAGTTCTGTCAGTATTTTCCAACCTGATTCTATCAAGAAGGTCCCTTTAAAACAAGTCATTGGCAGCTCACTAACTGTATGCATCGCTGTCGTGGAAAACTTTCCTTGTGGCACTCTGCATGAAGAGGATGTATTGCTGTCGTGAAAAACCTTCCGTCATGGCACTCTTCATTAACACAGATGGTGTAGAAATACAGGATGTTAAACCCCATTTCATTTCATTTAGCAATATACAGCTCCAATTGCTAGACTCCTCATGTATAGACTTTGAAATCCATCACTCTTACACAGATCTTACACAGATCTTACACAGCCATTCACATCCACCCAACCATCATCTTTACCTTTATCAGTAATCCAAGGGTGACTTCTTTATGTCTCTAAGTACATATCAATTTCAGCAAACAGGATCATAGAAATCTCTTAATGCACTTCCATGTCTTTGGTTTGCCATTAATATGATATATGCTTATTGATTACATAGGGGGTTATTTTTATCTTTTGCAGACCGGCTGATAGAAGTGGCGAGGATTTGGATATAATTTATTCTCGTTTAAAAGACATTAAAGCATTAGAGAAGTTTCATCCCCTTCTGCTACAACAGATCTGTTACTATGGTTACTATGAAGATCTGGAGAGAGGTGTCACATGTAAGTGATAAAACAAGACAATTTTTATTTCATTAATTTGGGAAGGGAGGTTTGTGTGAAACAATCCTTGTATAGTGTGTTTTTGTAAATCAAAAAATGTTCATTAATACCGGAGAGCGAGATTAAGATTTAAATCAGAGGTCGATCCATGGGGGGGGGCCCTAGGGGCCCGGACCCCCCATAAATAACAGTATAAAAAAATAGATATGCGCCACAAATCATCACCTGATTTAAATCAAGGTATAGCAGAATAAAGAAGTAAAAGTGTTTAGATGTCAAACTGATACAGATATTTATTTTGTTTCGTTTTTTTATACTTTCGATGGTCTACACTACATGCAGATCTGACAAATTGTACTGGAAAGTCATGTCAGGGGTAGTTTTATTGGCTTTTGACCCTATGACGTCATACATTTATTAATAAATTTCTAGTGGCTATACCTGTGCTATGTAGTATCAACTGATGGTTTTTAACTAAATGTTAAAGAAAGCAAAGCCATGCAAACTTCTCTCAAAAAAGAAGTTTTATGCAGGAACTGGTCCGCTATATAGACAAGGTCATTGTTTACTATTGACTTTCACTTACAGGATTCCCCTCATAACTTTTATCATTAATATTATTACTATGATATATAGAGATTAACCGAGGGAATTAATTCCGATTGATTCTATAGTAATCACATTAAGGTGATTCTCTCAATACAATAGACAATCAACGGCTATCTCCTCGCCAACTGCACTATGCGTCTAATGGCCGTCATTGTTTGTATGGATTTTTGCGAGGACCCTCTGAACTTTAGCACCATTGTCTCATCAGTTGGCAGATTGTTTTCTACTTGATTAGAGTATTCACGGCGATCAGTAGCTTCAGTAATCATTATGTGATAAAGGATTCCAAGGTTGAGATTTATGTTGTTTTTTTCAGTGTTCCGTCAGGGAGATATCGGTACCAACTGGTATACTGTTTTATCGGGATCGCTGGAAGTCACCGTTTCAGAGACGGGCAAGAAGCAGGTAAACTTGTATTAATGTCATATTTTCTCTACATTAAATGTTTGAACACCTGATATTTTGAATTTGTTGAACCCTTTTATTCAGATGTGAGCGGGATTGGGGGATGTGTGCACATTTAATCATAAGGCCTGTCATTGGGTCAAGTGGCATGGTTTTCATTTCCTGCTTGTACGTGACAAGGCGAAGAGTCATCTATCCAACCTCGTTAGTTTTCTCCGGGTCCACCGTTTCCTACCACCGCCAAAGACCCCTACATGCTAGCGAATTATGGAAATAAAATTGAACCCTATTTCAGTCCCAAAATGACCTGTTATGTGTTGAATTGATGTTGAACACCATTTTGTGCTCTCTCATTGCATTTCTGAACTTTATTTTATAATTATCAGCAATAAAAGGAGGTTTTCAAAGGCTGTGATTCTTCAATAAAAGTTTTATTTACTTTATTAAAAGGAAATTGATAGAAGACTAGTTCTTTATTTGAAGGTGGTTGTCGATTAAAATTACTTCTTATAATACTAATGTAGCCAGATTTTCTTAAAGATTCATAATTATAACTCTGAATGGACCAGGATAAATGTTAATATCTTTAATATGATATATATGTTTGAATAGGGTCCTAACATTTTTTACATCTATTTAACATTTATGTAAAAGCGCATCGTCATTCTCAGGGTTTTAACCCTTATTAACTTCTATCTAGTACAGGTAAATATGTTTTAAAAAAATATAGATAACCCAAGTTATCAATCTTCAAATAGTTCACAGCTAATCCTTAAATTTGGGTGTTTAAGGGTGCTAGGGGTATTAGTGTTTTGGGGTGGTTTTAGGTGCTGGAGGAATCACTGTATTTGGGGTGGTTTGAGGTGCTAGAGGGATCAGTGATTTTAGGTGTTTGGGTGGTTTGAGCGGTTTGAGGTGCTAGAGCGATCAGTGTTTTTTGGTAGTTTGAGGTACTAGATGGATCAGTGTTCTGGGGCAGTTTGAGGGCTAGAGGGATCAATGTTTTGGGGCAGTTTGAAATGCTGGAGCGATCAGTGTTTTGGGGTGCTTTAGGTGCTAGATGGTTTGAGGTGCTATGAGGGATCAGTGTTTTTGGGTGGTTGGAGGTGCTAGCGGGATCAGTGTGTTTGGGTGGTTTGAGGTGCTAGAGCGATCAGTGTTTTGTGGTGGTTTGAGGTGCTAGATGGTTTGAGGTGCTATGAGGGATCAGTGTTTTTGGGTGGTTTGAGGTGCTAGCGGGATCAGTGTGTTTGGGTGGTTTGAGGTGCTAGAGGGATCAGTGTTTTGTGGTGGTTTGAGGTGCTAGATGGTTTGAGGTGCTAGAGGGATCAGTGTTTTGAGGGGTTTTGAGGAGCTTGAGAGATCAGTGTTTCTGCCCATATTGAGGAGCTGGTTTGAGGTGCTAGAGGGATCAGTGTTTTTAGGTAGTTTGAGGCGCTAGAGGTTTCATTGATTTTGGATGGTTTAGGGCGCTTGCAGGATCAGTGTTTCTGGCCGTTTTGAGGAGTTAGAGGGATCAGTGTTTCTAGCCATTTTGGGGAGTTAGAGGGATCAGTGTTTTGGGGCGGTTTGAGGGGCTAGATGGTTTGAGGTGCTATGGGGATCAGTGTTTCTGGACAGTTTGAGGCGCTTGAGAGATCAGTGTTTTTTGGGTGGTTTTAGGCAATCCAGGCTCTAAAGGGTTAACTTTACTTACTGACAAATGAATAAATATTTAATTAAGATATTAAAAACACCATCGTGGATACATTCAGTACAATCTTTAGATATAAAACCTTTCTAAATCGTTTTATAACTGAATGATCAATCAAGATTTGTTTTACTTTTTTCTCAAACATTTGCTATAGAATTCTCAACTCCATACAGAGTCCCACATGTTGAAACATCAAAATTAAAATATGAATTTTTTTTTGAATATTTTTTTAGGATGCTGTGACACTTTGTATACTGGGACCAGGGACATCATTTGGTGAATCTATCTTAACGAATAAACCACGTCACGCAACAGTCGTTACTCAAGATTATACAGAACTAATACGAGTTGAGCAAAAAGACTTTAAGATCTTGTGGGAGGTAAGATTGAAAGAGTTTAGTTAGAATATTATATGACAGAAAAAGTTCATATAAGTTCAGTTAGAATCTTATGGGAGGTAAGACTCCATGTGAGCTTCGTTAAATTCTTGTGGGAGGAAAGATTTCATATGAGTTTAGCTAGAGTCTTGTGGGAGGTAAGACTTCATATAAGTTTAGCTAGAGTCTTGTGGGAGGTAAGACTTCATATAAATTTAGCTAGAGTCTTGTGGGAGGTAAGACTCCATATGAGTTTAGCTAGAGTCTTGTGGGAGGAAAGACTTTATATGAGTTTAGCTAGTCTTGTGGGAGGTAAGACTTCATATAAGTTTAGCTAGAGTCTCGTGGGAGGTAAGACTTCATATGAGTTTAGCTAGAGTCTTGTGGGAGGTAAGAATTCATAAGAGTTTAGCTAGAGTCTTGTGGGAGGTAAGAATTCATATGAGTTTAGCTAGAGTCTTGTGGGAGGTAAGAATGCATAAGAGTTTAGCTAGAGTCTTGTGGGAGGTAAGACTCCATATGAGTTTAGCTAGAGTCTTGTGGAAGGTATGAATTCATATGAGTTTGTCATTCAAACTTTGAAATCTTCAGGGAGTTAAGAATAAAATTGAAGGAAATTAATTTCTCATTGACCCCTATTTAGGTTAATCTTGGACTAACATATGGCTTTCCGAAATACACAACTTCATGAATTCAGTACTCATGACTTTAATGCATTGTTCCAATACTCTTACAGGCTTCTTTATCACACAGCAATCATTAAGATGGTTACTGGTATATACTTATATTATCTTGATCTTGAAAAATTGGGAGGGAGGGTGTATTTCTTTTTGATCATAAGGTCAGTCATTGGGTCAAGTGACATGTTTTGATCCGAAGCTTGTATACAACCTGTAGAGTCACATGCACAACTTGGTTGTTTTCCTTCCACAGACAAGCGAAGTAATGAAATAGAATTATTTAGTTAGCCTAAATGTAGTTTGTGTATGGTGGAAGTTAAGCCATTTTTCTCTCTCTCTCAGAGTTAAATTATTTATATAATACATATATCTATATGGATAACCATTTTGCTTATTATTTCGTTAATTCTAAATGTCCATTATAGGATATAACATAGATATTGTTAGTTATATATATATCATGATTGTTCGTGCTGGTCAGGGAATTTTCCACCTACATCTACTCTTCTTACAAATCGAACCAGGGCTTATTTTCTGCTTCCATTTTAGACTTTCAGTTATATTTGATAACACATAAAATCTTTGCAAATTAAATTTATATTTCATGTTTTTTTTATGGTACAATATGATGATTTCACATGTTTATTCCACTTTGTCTTTGGGGGGTTAGGATGGTTTAGAGTGCCGCGCTTCGACCTCTAGCTGGCAGGCCACCTTTGGCTTGCGGCTGTTGTTTCGAGCCCTTGTGTTAGAGTATGTGGCATGGAGAGAGGGGCGCCTTCTCAACCTCATAAGTTTCCTCCAGGCACTCTGGTTTCCTCCCACTGCTGAGGACCCCTACGCGCAAGCGAATTATTGAAATAAAATTAAAACCATATGTTAGTCCCGAAATGACCTGGTTGTGTTTAGTGGACGTTAAACCCTATTTCTCTCTCCTGTATGGTTTACAGAAAAATAAATCTTATTGAACGAACAAGTCAAATCTTAAGTATAGTAATTATTTGACATTGAAATGTTCCTTGCAGCTATTTTAAGAGGCTTTTTTAAAAAATGTCTTCGGTTTAAAGAAATAAATTTGATGTCAATTTAATCTAATTGAATTTCATGAATTTTTGTCTCCATAAGGAAATCCACTATCATTATCACAGTTAGTGCAGAAAAATGGGATTTTTAACTGCATTTCATTTCCTGTAAGGATTATTAAATGGTTTTCATTCCACAAAATCAATCAAAAGTAAAGATACAAATCATGTTAAAAAAATGGTTATATGAATTTGGAAGTTCACAATTACAAGCAAGCAAACAATGCTCAAAAATGTTACCAAAAGACAAATGGAGCATTTGAAACAGTGCCGGATCTAGGTGAGGCAAAGTGCGACAAATGTCCCAGGCCCCCCACATTTAGGGGGCCCCCCACATTTAGGGGGCCTCCCACAATTCTGGGTCATACTATTATTTTATCACGGACGGAGCTAAACAGTACCTGGGCTGAGGGGCGAGGATTAAGGCCTTGGGCAGTAAGGGCTATTAGGGGCCCCGGGACTGGTAGGTACCAACAGATTTCCGGGGGGGGGGAGGGGTGCAGAGATCAGTTAGGCCCTATAATTAACAAAATTACATAACTTAGAGTTTCTACCAATCAAACGGTCCTAACCAGTTCCGGGGACCCCATCCCGCGATGTGATTGTTGGGGCCCAACCAGTCCCGGGAAATTAACAGAGTTTAATGTTCTATGTCACCTAAAATAATTTCACTAAAATAAAGTAAATGAAAACATCATGAGCGATAGGGTACGTTTAAAATACTCAAATTGTCAACGAATTCAAAACTTCAATGAAATCGCTGTTTAAATTGTCTCAGATGCACTGAAATTAATCCTAATTTAAAAAAAAAACCTGGAGGAAAACACCTCAGGCACTCAAAGGGCGAAGTATATGTACGATCCACGGTCAGTTAGAACAATTTGAACAAACAACATTGGGGGCCCCCCACTGTTGGCATGTCCCGGGCCCCCCACAAGGTTAATCTGGCCCTGATTTGAAATGAATCCTTTAGTTTAAAAGCATAATGTTTTCTTTTTTAAAATTGAACACAGAATTTAAAAACATGTTACAACAAGTTTATTATATTATCTGAAAGTTGTTAAGACCAGAGAAAATATAAATACTTTATATATAATAGTTATCAAAAGGGAAAACTGACTCTGTCCAATTAACTATAATTGAATTTAAGGAAATTTGAGCTTCGAAACCATAATTGGATTTAAGAAAAAAGTTAACTTTGGGAATTAAATGGAATATTTGAATTAAGCGTGTTCAGATAATGACAGTTTTTAAACATTGAACACAGAATTTAAAAATTCTTTTAATGACATCTAGATGTTGGCTACGTTTAAACAATGCACAACAGAACACAATTTGAAAATTTGCTCTGTGTTACAAAACATTGTTATTAAATAACAGAGAAGTAATTATATCCAGATGTACCTTGTGTTGTGTTTTGTTGTAAATAGAATTTTTTAAAAATATCATGTTTTGAACTAGTTTCTAAGACCCAAGACTCAACCATAACTGAGTTAAAAGCAATATTTTCATCCTATTCTTAATGTATTTTACATTTCACATTTCACATGCAAAGAATCTGTTAGGAAAACATGTAGTATTGATATTTCTACTTGCAATAATTATTTTTCTGAAACCAGATACCTCGCATTAAGTCCGAAAAACAGGTTACATTTCCGTGTTTTTTTATTTCTAATAGTGATTTTATCTTTGCAGCGAAATAAGCAGTTAATGGAAAGAGTATTAACTCCTCTTAGTGCCTTACAGAAAATGGGTATGTACAATGTGCGGAAGATATAATCAGACTTAGCTTTTTATGACACTTTGTTGACAGGACAGAGATAAATGTATTATATCCTTTAATTATGCCAATGGACAGGGATAAATGCAAAAAGAGAGAATTTTTTGATCCTCGGGATTAAATAGATCATTTGAAATCAATTGTTTCTATGACAATAAAACCGGTAGGATTAATGGTAATGGTAGAATAAGACAATAATTTCATAATGACAGATTTTGTTGCCATGTGAATGATCGGTGTTAATAATGTATAAGTGTCAAGATCTCATCAAATGGAGTATTCAGAAAATAGTTTATGCCAGACTGAATTATTTCCCTTGAAAAAATAAAAATGTCCAATACATTATATAAACCAGAAGTATTGCTTCAATGCCAACGTATTTTAGGAGTGCTGGAAAAGGTGATTTAAACTAGTTTCGTTTTCTCTTTGTGTCACATTCTTCAATACACAAGCTACCCAGGTCCCTCAACCTCCCTGTGTATGTATTTGAATAGGGAGCGTTAACATGGACTGTTAGTCAAGCCAAAGGGAATGGGATATGATAACACCACTGTGCTCTTGAACACCAAAATTTCTTCCTTCATTAACTTATGGCTCTGGTTAGCTATATCCAACATACCTATGAAAATAACATGTCTTTTACATTAATTTCTGTAGAAATATTCCTGAAAACTTAAGCTAAAATATTTTACAAATACCAAACTGATCATTGGCTGGGACTAAGATTACAGCAAAAATTATATCACTTGGCCAATGAATAGTCTATATTTTTGCTTGAAGATGGCTCCAAATGCTATATCCCCTAAAAAAACCTGAAAAAAAATCTTGTTTTATGTTATACATGAAAGAATGATGATGATTTTGTGTACTTCAGATAATAAAAAACTAGGTGATCGAAGCATCAGTATGTGTAAAGGCAAGTCTATAGGAGGAAAGTCTATGAGTGTAGCATGTGATGAGGATGGTTTAAACCCAGCAGCTCCAATCACTACTGTAAGTCAGTGTTTTGTTTCCTCATCCTCTGAAACCTGTATGTTGTACCTTTAGGTCTGACTAAAAAATGATATATATGTACGAGGGGAGCCATATACAAGTATATATATTGCAGGTTCTTTATTTCAGACAAAGCATAAAACATGTATAAAGTCCAAATCATAAATTTACTGATTGTGAATTACAAAGTATTTGTCTGCAAAATTAACTCTTAACCCTTCCTTAGCGCATAAATATTCACTGAGGTAGCGCCAGGCCGGCTGATAAACTTGCATTGGTCCAGGAACATTGTCAGCTATGTCATCAAACGCCTCATTTTCTGAGCTTTCAGGAGATATGTCGTTTGTCGGTATATCATATTCACTGTCAAAGCTATCGGGCCTTCCATCTTTGTCATCTGAGCCGTTGAAAATGAAATCTAGGGCGTGTTGAAATGCGTAGTATTTGTTGATATTTTAGTCGGATGTTTTGGTTGTGTATGACCCGGATGTTGGCTATATTCGGTCGCTAGTAATACTAACACTAGTTACACACTCCCGAGTTAGATTTCACGTGATACAAGGTCACTGAACCATGCATTCTAATTTCCCGACATTTGTCGGCAGCACTACCAGCGGTCAAAAACGTTGCGGACAAATGTCGGCAGACGCTAAGGAGGGGTTAAAGGATTTCATGTAATTTGTTGTTTTTGGTCACTGTGGATTATAACTATGATTATCTAACCTTCTGAGGGGAATTCACCTCATCTTTAAATCCTCTAATGTTTGATCTCCAAATGTATTCTTATTTCATTTTTAGTTTGATTATCATCACTGCCTTGATAATTAGAGAGCCATGGTGGCTCAGTGAATAAGATGATGTCTTGTTAACTGTGTTCAATCCTAGCATTGGCTCAGAAAGTTTATCGGGAGATGCTACCAGCGGTCAAAAACGTTGCCGACAAATGTCGGCAGACGCTAAGGAAGGGTTAAAGGATTTCATGTATTTTGTTGTTTTTGGACACTGTGGATTATAACTATGATTATCTAACCTTCTGAGGGGAATTCACCTCATCTTTAAATCCTCTAATGTTTGATCTCCAAATGTATTCTTATTTCATTTTTAGTTTGATTATCATCACTGCCTTGATAATTAGAGAGCCATGGTGGCTCAGTGAATAAGATGATGTTTTGTTAACTGTGTTCAATCCTAGCATTGGCTCAGAAAGTTTATCGGGATTTTCTGGCACGGTTCCTAGTTGTTAGTGGTGTTGGACGGGGGGCCTGGCAAAGGACAATGGATAATCCTTCATATGCACCCCTGTCTAGACAAAATTTCCCTCATAGCACACTGCCCCGTTTCATTAGCTCAATCGGAGTAGAACAGTAGGATGTTAAACCCATTTTAATTTCATTTTCATTTTGATAAATGAATAGCCACATCGGTCTCATGAATAATGTTAGAAGAGCAACCAAATATATTTCATTTCTAAATTATTTTTTTTCCTAAAAAAATAGGAAGCAAAATTTAAAAATTTGTTCCTGAAGGCTGAAGAACGGAACTTCAAATTGATATGATATCTTTCAATTACAGGCACCATCACAAAGGTTGGCAAAAGCTGGAAGAATATTACGAACAATGTTACTGTGTCGAGCACCACATATGATACGGGATCGTAAACTCCACTTACGTACATACAGACGATGTATGGTAGGATCAGAGATGGTGGAATGGTTGATGCAACAGAGTCCATTGGTTCATACACGCAATCAAGCAGTCGGAATGTGGCAGGCGTTACTTGAAGAAGGGGTCATAGTTCATGGTGAGTAAAAGGCCTATATGTTTTTAATCTGTCTGTCTGACCATCACCCACAGTTTCTTGTTAATACTATATATACAGACTATGTTAATATTAGGATCTTTTTTAAAAAATATTTCTTTTCAGGTCATGCCGGAATCGTAACCTCGGTAATTCTATATAGTAGAGTGTCCATATTACTCTGATTGCCCGTTGGTCATTCGTTCGTCTGTTGTTCACAATATTTTGTGAACACCCTACAATCGGCATTTATCGAGGCATTGCTCATTTGTTTTCCCTGTAAAGATAGTTACTTTGTATAAGAAATAAATATTGTACAGGTGCTACATATATATAAAAATGTTGGACTCAGTCAATATTTAATTTGTATGTATATTTATGGTAAATTTATCTACATTGTGAATGGAACAAAATTACTTTTACATTAATTAATGTGAAATCTTATTTCAAATAGTTTAAAGTTTGATATATATTTCAATACTTGGATGCATAGCCATCTTGGAGAAACTGTAAAAAATGAGATATATTTCAATGCTTGGATGAGCAACCATCTTGAACACACTTAGATGTTTATTGTGTAGCCATGTAGGAATACTGAAATTAATAATTATATTACTGAAAGAATATCTACCTGAAAAGTTTGTTCTTTTTATATTGGGTGGGGACAGGTAGAAGTGTTTTCAAATCTTGGTTTTAATACTGGTATGGGCATCCTTCATCTACCAATTATTAATTAGTAATTACTTATCTGAGAAAACAGGCCATTTTTTTATACAGGTCACAATTTTATGGAATACAATTACTGCTTATTACCGAGCGACGTTTCGACTAGGCTTCTCTATTCATTATCAAGCAATGATAAAATATGTAAATATAACCGGACAATATATACATGAACACAACAATACTTAGTTAATGAAGACCAACCAGAGATAACCCTTCTAATTACATGTACTTAAAGGGGATCTAATTTAATTAAGGATTATAAAGTTTAACTATAATAAAAACATTCAAGACCTATTTAACTAAAAATTAATACAAATGGATTAATGAATAATTCAAATTGACTGACAGATAAGTACTCCAGTTAAACAATTTCACTGCCAGTCAGTTAAGACCGGTAGATATGACTGAAATGAAAGCCCTACATGGATTCATACACCACGATACCTAGACAGCACAGGACAAATCAGTCGAAATCACATTCATACATTTTGCGCTATAGCTATATACAGCAGTCAGTGGTGAAATTATTGATTTTCAGTTATCATCATTAAACAATAGTTTAAAATTGATTTTAATGAGGCTATTTAAATCATGCACGATCAAGATTCTCCCTAAAACAATCGAACTTACTGGTCTTTTTCACATCAAATAATTTTACAACCAGTAGTCTGACTCTGAGTCTGAACAGCAAAATTTGTTGCATTTTAAAGGGAACGGTTGTGGCTTTCAGAAAATGTATAGAACTCAATTTTGGTGAAGTGACCCAAGTGACTGATTTCTCTGGCACCAGTCACAAATAGGCCAGAACAATCGGGGCGTTCCTGAAATTTAAGAACACAATCACATATAGCGCACTACATATTAACATCTGCTACAAACAAGATTATTGTTGAATTTGTTGCTTTGTATTGGATGACAATCAATCGTTAGAGATTGTACTTTTTTATTTCACATTTTTTATAATGTATAACAACGAAATGATGTTTATATTTGACGTTACTGAGAGCTAATGAGTTTTTTATTGACCAAGCGTTGAGAACATTGGCTATTTCAAACAAATCTTGTTATAAGATGAATACAGGCTCTTCAGCTTAAAAATTCAGGCCATTAGTAAGACATCTCATTTTATTTGTTTTGTTGTAAATTGTAAATGGATTGTACTGGGATTTTAATGTTTCATCGACACAATTCTTTTGTCCATTTGAGAAAGACATATAGGAGATTTTGTGTCTGTGTTATTTTGTGCCTACGGTAATCTTCGTTGTTTTCCAATGGTACCTTTAAGTTCACATCAATGTGTACATACAATGGTGGACCTGGGCACACTTTTCTTTTGTCATTCTCACAAACGCCTCCTGGCAAAAAATAAGGTCAAACTAATCTTGAAGATCTTCTCTACCCTTGCCAGAATTTTAGTAAAGATTCCATTGTCCTAGCCCTGAGTTCTTAAAACATTCTCAGACTTAGTTTAAAAAATAGAGCCCTGTATAAAACTTTTGTTGTTTTAATGTATCAAATACATCAATAAGAAACTATGTGTTAAGTTTTGTGTTTCTGGATGAAAGACATTTTTCATAAACAGTGAGTGAAAGTTCAGGAACTTAAGCCTGATAATACTTTGTGAAAGCGGGGCCTGACCTCTCGCATACCAAATTAGTTTCAATATTGAAATCTGATAACAAAAGAAATTCAAACTGATCTTCAACTGATATATTGAGCTATATGTTTCATTGTAAATAAGAAAAAACAGCGAAACTGACGAACAATAAATAGATCGAACAGGGCACACACTTTCACATTTTCTAAATTTCAGGGTTTTCTTGTTTATCTAGGCTTACCAAAATTGTTTTAAAAAAACAGATTAATTGTTAGTATTTTCACAATTTGTAAATTAATTTTTAGTTTTTAATGACTGCAACAAGAGCAAATTTTAAAAATACAAAACAGGCAATACAGATTTTAAAAAATACAAAACTGGCAATATAGATTTTTAAAATACAAAACAGGCATTACAGATTTTAAAATACAAAACAGGCAATACAAATCAGAAAAGAAACATTTAATGCTAATAGGGGGATTGGGTGACTGAGGGCTCATGTGCTTTAGATCATAAGGTCTGTTATTGTTAAGTATATAGAGGATCCCAAGTTTGTACGTGTCAAGGAGTAACATCCCCTGCCTAACCTCATGGGCTTTCTCCAACTTCTTCAATTTCTCTTCATGGTTAAAAACCCTTAAGCACAAACAAATTTTATTGAAATAAAAATGTATACCTTTATGTCTTTGTAATGTGTCTTGTTAAGATTTAGCTTGCTTTTTGAAATTAAAGGACATTAAACCATGTACAGTATTTTCAACATTTCAACAATATGTTCCATTGATTTAAGCTGTGGATATTAAAGGACATTAATTCATGTACAGTATTTTCAACAATATGTCCCTTTAATTGTAAGTCGCCCTGCTGTCTGTACATGTAGCACCTCTAGAAGATTTGATCACCCAGCCAGTGTGACACCACCTGTAGTAAACCTCGCTCGCGTTGTGTTTATATTTTGATCTCAGAGTTTACCTGTAAAGTACAAATCAAACACAACACTGACTGTTGAGTTTTTGTGTTGACTTTTTGGTGTTTAAACAGCCTGATGGTCACTTGTACAAAGAAGAGGAATTCTTGTCCACAGTGGACAGCGTTTACACTCTCATATATATAACAGCATTTAAACCTCAGACTTTCATTATTAGGTTCCGTGATAAATGGAATGTGTCAATATGTAAATTAACCAAGTTATTTAATTTCATTCTGGATCACTTACGAGGACAACCTAGGACAGGGAATTTACTGTTTGATATTTGTTTTTAATGTGTTTATATATTTTACGGGTTCAATTTCTTTTAATTTTGTCCTTGTATGTTTGTGTTTTAGCTGTTCTCGGTGCTTTGCACCGGTTTCTTTTTTTCATTAATTGAAAATTCATTGAAAATTTATGAGAGATTTTTATTAAGGATTTGTAAGTGTAATTTGTGTTATGACTGACGTGTATCATCATGATGTGGTTCTGGGGGCAGAGTGACTCAGTGAATAAGGTGATGTCTTGCTAAACAGGAGGTCTTGGGTTCGATCCTGGTTTTGGCTGGGAAAGTTCCTCTCAATTTTCCGGCATGGTTCCTCCTTGTCTGGGCAAAATTACTCTCATAGCAAACTACATTATCGAGTATGCCGATCTTCATTATCCCAGTTGGTGCAAAAAGTAAGACTTTTAACCAGATTCATTTCACTTCTATTAAAGGTATTAGATAAAGATTTGGTCGTTCTCACTATATTTAAAAAATAGTTAATGCAAAATTAATATATTAAAAATTTCCTTCAAATTGTTTTAATTTGTGAGAAGTTATCAATGGTTGTAGTATTGACAAGATGTGTCCATTGATCGTAACCACTGCACTGGTCATTCAAGTCTTGGCATTGCTTCTCTATTTATAAATTAAATAATTAAATGGTCGTACCATTCTAATCTACTTAAATTTGCAGTCAGACAATGGCATCGAGAGTTGATTATGGTCTTGTTGTGTTAATAAATGTCTAATTAATAATTTAAATAACATTTAAGGCCCAACGAAAGACCTGCAGTAGGGAGATTTAGCTTTTACATAATGCATGTTTAGGGATTTTTAGCCTTGTAAGTATAATATGTGTTATACTTATAACAGACATGTTTCATTAGGTTTTATTGTGTTTATATTTTGGATGTTAGATGTTCTTGTATTGGAATGTGTGCACACACTGAAATCCACTCTATATGTGAAATTAACTGTTTGGAATGATGTGTCGTCTACTCAGGGCTGTTGAACTTTATACCAGAAGGGGATTAGATTTAATTCAGGTTGTTGAACTTACCAGGAGGGGATTAGATTTAATTAAATTTGTATGTTACTGTAAATCTGTTAAGAATCCTTGACAGTTGAGGTTGTCAATGAAATGTGGCTTTATGAATGTAAAAGAGACTAGGGTCAAATTAGATAAAGATTTGTGCATCATCATCATCATTTTCTCGAAATGGTGTGCAACTTAAAGTGGCTTTATGAATGTAAAATGACTAAGGTAAAATTAGATAAAACTTTTTGGATCATTGTCATTTTCTTGAGATGGTTTGAAACTTAATGTTGCAATGAATAATCAGTGGACATTAAACCCCATTTCTCTCTCTCTCTCGCATACATAAGTGAACACAAATGTTCTAGGTTCAAATTAAATTAAATCAATGGGCTAGTGATATGTATTATTACTTTTGGAAATAATATTCCAAATAATTTGACACTATCTTAATTATCATCAAAAGTCCAAGACATAAAGTAAGCTGTAATTGTATAGGGCTGTTTGTTATGCTCCTTAATAAAGACGGGAGAACCCTCTTCGAAACGTTGCTGAAATAATCTCTTAAGTGACTTGTATTCCATATAATTCCTTTGTCTTTCTCATAAATTTAATGGATCGGATTTGATTTGCAGATTTTACATTAATTTAAACATCCTAAATTTGGGATGTGGGATGAAAAGTTAATTTAAATATGTCAATTTTAATCTTTTTTTGTTTATACGAGCCAACAGGAGTTATGATAAAATTTAGTATCCAAAGAAGACTGCTATAAAAAGAGATAAGGCCTTTAAAATTCCTTTATTTTGGCAAATTTAGTGGTTTTTTACAAGACAAGAAGAACAATGATAAATTCGTGTTTAAAAAATGCAGTAAGTTTTGTGTCCCACACCTGCACCCTGCTACCTCCTCCCTCAATATCTGTACCTATTATGATTTTGTGCCCATTATGATGTATCAAAATGACTTGACAGTTTTGCGTTACACACGTGCACCCTGCTGTACCTATTATGGTTCCGTGCCCATTATGATTAATCAAAATGACTTGACAGTTTTGTGTTACACACGTGCACCCTGCTACCTCCTCCCTGGGTATCTTTGCCTGTTATAGAATTTTAAAATGACTTGACAGTTTTAAGTCTGTTTGCACAAGTGTAATCAGACTAGAGGACATATATTTGTATTATATCTACCGGTATATAAATATATATTTATTTATTTTAATTTTTTTTATATCAGTCTGGTTGACACGCCATTACGCTGTCATTATTAATATTTTATAATAGAAGATAATTTTATTGCAAAATTTTTTGTTTAAATTGAAAATATTTTTTATAATTTTATTGACAGGATCTAGTGCATGACTGCCCAATAACAATAATAATCTCCACAGTTAAAAATATGTTAGTTCAACCTGCTTCAAACTTTTCTTTTTATTACAAAATCATTTATGAATGGGAGGCAGCCATCTGTAAAATTATTACATTAATGTAAAAAGAAGATTGCTAATAGCAACATTCTATATTGTGTATTCTTATGAATGTGGCTATAAATATGACAAGAAAATTATTTTCCTTTGCTGGTTTCCTGTACATAATTTATAACTGGAAAATAAAGTATATTAAAAGCTATATGTATTAGATTAACCTGTTCTTTCTTAAATGAAATTGCAGCCATTTTTAATTAAACAATATTTTATTCAGATTTGCATCTGAAAAGGGATTGAGGGGGAGGGGAAGACATAGTCTATATTAAACCTCTCTCCCTAATTGCAGCCATATTAGTTTCAAAATAACTTTAAAAGCTTTGAACTTAATAACTTAAGAACTTAATCAATTAAAGCCATAAAATGACAAATGTTTTAATATTTTGTACAAATAATGAAATCAGTTGTTGGACTCCATACAGTTGGAGTATAGATCAGGAGTAATAACTTTCCATGACAACCCCAAAACACTGAATTGGTCCCTTTATACTGATGTCTGGTTTTAAAATAGACTTTCAATGATAAGGGTATTTTCGGCAAAATCTTAATTATTAGTCCGATTTGCTCAGAAAAGTCATAATTCCATGCATTTACATATATCTTTCTGGTTTTCGGATCACTTTTTCTTTAAAATTTTGCTCGAAACCTTCCAATTTCCATCAGTTTCCAACTTCAGAAGATTTTTATACAATCAATATTAAAAAATCTGAAGTTTAGACCTCATGAAAATGTGTTTTATCCAAAAAAGATCTGGAAAAGGACCTGGTAAGAAAAAGCATCTTGTCCTTTCGATGAGATAGAAAATAAGAACCCTGGCTACTATCCTGGCATGGTGTATGCAAATATTCATTACCCCATTTAATTTCATTTTCAGGAAAGTATTAGAAATCAGTACAGATTTTTGGAAGGATCTTCAACGTTTTATTTCAGGGGCAAAACTTATGATTTCCTATATACCAGACATACAACTGGTATGTTGGTTCGCTAATTTGGTCCCTCTCACTATATTTTAATTAGTTACTATGAAAGTGCTGACATAAACATATAAATATTGAAAGATTAAGTCTTAAGGCATTTAAAACAAAAGTTAAAGAAACTTGACCTACAATTTAATTGCTGTCTGCCTCTTATGAATAACCAAGCCTCTAATGATAACCAAGCATAATGAATATTAGCAAATAGATTTGAAATTCAAAACAGAATTAAAAATAATAAAATAACATTTGCATGAGACATTTGTCATAAATGAGGGTGGGGGGGATTCTACACCTCTAATTTACAAGGCATCAAAGCTTAAAAACAAAGTAGAGGGGTACTCCAGAAGTACATTGAAGATCCACACTTACAAACAGTGTTATCAGATGTTACATCAAAAGTAAGCATTAACTACCTTGTGCATGACACCTAGCAGTCACTTTTTTTGAACTAATTGGTGCCACTTTAAAATAATCTGATCTATAAATATATATTGATACCTAAATTAAAAGAGTATTTTATTACTGATCATGTGGTACATTCAATGACAGTATATGTAAGTAATATCAATAGAGATGTAATCTTCAATAGCTTATATAGATATACATGAAATATGATACAGTTTTGAAAGGAAATGTATATATACTTGAACCCCTGTCGTATGCATATATGAATAGTAAAATCTGTGAATGGATTTAAAGAATCACTTCGTTCCAAATATACCTGTTCAAAAGCAATATATATGGATGTAATTAATTATTTCAAAGAAAATGCATAAAGTTTGATATATTAGGCTTATTTAAATAGTAACTGCTACGGAACAAATACACAGACATAGTAAGCCATCATATGATTTTATTGAATGGAGAATAATTTGTTCATTAACACAGGAACAATGTTTTACAAGTGACATTCTTGGAGACCTGTCAGATATTTGTAGCTAATTGTATTATTTGTTTCATCTTTGTTTTTTTGAGCAGTTGTCCTGTATTGATAAGCAAGGGATTGTTCATTAACGTTTGGAACAAGACTGTGTTTTCACTAGTGATGCAGGACAGAAATCCTGGAAGCAACAGTGTCTAGTTGTTTGGATGGGACAAAAACATGATAGTTTGAATCATTTCATTCCATCATTTGATTCACTGTATTGTTTGTTTTGTCTTTGTTTCAGTGTGCATTTATCCTGTTTTATTAAGTATGGTTTTACAGGTATCGTTCAATGAAATAGAGGTGGAGTCATAAGACTGATTCTCTTTATAATATGATATACATATACGAACTGTACAGTTGATATTATATAGTGTAGATAGGTATATGAATAGTTTACATTATATAGTGTATATATACTGTGTCTATAATTCTCTGTTACTACTTATTATATAGCGGTTATGCCTGGCTGATAACATTGTATATATGAATTATTTCTGGATTAGTATTTTTCATACACAACTTTCAAGTAAGGTGTGTTTATGGATATCCAATGGAGAGTTTTTTTGTGAGGAGTTATTGTGAATAATCTGCCTACAAATGAGAAACATAAGTTGTTATGATTATTCAATCTATTGATGCAAATTGTTTGGAATATGATCAACGGTAATTCCTATGTTCTCAAGAAAAACGTATGTTTCAACAGTTATGATACATGAACAATGGGAAGTGATTTAATTTAGCTGGTTGTGATTTCTTTCATGTACATTTGATTTCTTTGATTGGAGTGTGTAAGTCAATATGAGAGTTTGATTTTTGTTGCAAGTTATTAGGAAGTGGTTGTTGAGAAACTTCCTGTTTTGCATTGTATCTTATTATAGACTTTGTGATTTTCTTTTGTTCTCTGTGAAAAGTTAAAATAGTGTCATAGGTTAATCTTATTAAAGTTTCCTGTGCGTTAATGACCATAAGTCTAACTGCTATATAAAGCGATATAAAATGTATTGAATTGTAAGGATGTGTACAGCTGGGATGAGTTTAAGTGATATGTAATGAGTTAATTATAAGGATGTAAGTGTATGGCTGGGATGAGTTAAAGTGATATAAAATGTAATGAGTTATATGGATATGAATATACAGCTGGGATGAGATAAACCGATATAAAATGTAATGAGTTATAAAGATATAAATGTATGGCTGGGATGAGCTCTAATGGTGTAAGTCTGGGATGAGCATTTGTGATGAGTTAATCTTCTAGTATAAATTAAGTTCTTGATAATCAGGAACAGTATGATATTATGTTAGTCCAAGATGAGTTAAACGTTTGTTATTCTGTGGTGAGTTAACCTTCTGTTAGACTATGACAAATTCAACTTCTATGGGGAGTTAATAAGATTCTGTTTATCTGTGATGAGATCACATTCTGTTAATATGTGATGGGTTAACCTTATGTTAGTCTGTTATTTATGTTAATCTGTGATGAATTAACATTATGTTAATGGGTCATGAGTTAACATTTTGTTAATCTGTCATGTGTTAACCTTCTATTAATCTGTGAGTAGTTAAATTTCTGTCAGTATGTAATGAGTTAAACTGATAAATGTTTCTTGTGAGTTAAAATTCAGTAGTGAATTAAATTTCAATTAGTCTGCTATAAGTCTGTGTTTCTATGAAAATTAAAGCAGACCTTAACCCTTTTGTTTATCTGTTTAATATTTAATCTATGATACTTTTCTTTATAAGATAATAATAAAATATAACCAAGTACGAATGATCCTAACCATTAGACAAAATCCCTGATAAAATTGGTATAGGCAAAATAGTGTAATCAGGCAAAATAGTGGAATTAGCATATGGACAGTTCACCATGTATAAAATACACAACAAACCGTGGTAACAGATGTCGGGAAGTGTAAGCTTACCCTGCCTGGCGCGCCACACCCCACAAGTTTAAAAATATTAATGACAGGATTTAGTATCGAAAATCAATAGCTGACGACTATGTGTATTTACACAGTGATTACAGATAACCATTAACTTCTGCTCATAATATTTGTTTTAGAAAAAAATTCACGCTGGTTAATTTACAAGTCACTGATCCTATGCTGGTTTGACATTTCGGTTTTATTAAATTTGTGAAGTTGATCAAAGTGGTTGGCAAAATCACCTTTTTATCAGTAAGATTAATCTGATAATAATGTAATTTGTATCACCTATTTAGAAAAATTATCTCAATTCTTTGTGGTTTCTGAAGCATAAAATCTCATTATTTGCAGGCAAAAAGTTAAACTGTTTGAAGCCGAGCACACACTGAATGTTGACATCTGACGTTGATTGTTGCAGGTCTCGGCAGGACTTCCAATATAATGTATATAATGCCGCCAAAGTGAAGGAATGTTAATATCGGGCCAGCCCCGATCGCTGATTTCACAAAGCATTCTCAGACTTAAAGGAGCTAAATCGCTAATATGCGGGACCTAGAAATCGACACAAATAGGTCGCAACCAATATTCAATCATTTCTGTTCTTAGTATAATTTCTATTCAGTTATGGCGAAATAAACCAGAAGTCTCAATCGAATGGCAATTTCTAGCTTCTGGTTATTCCAGTCTACACCAATAATATTGATTGCCCATGCTCTCAAGACAAGAATATTACGTCACTGTTTCAAATGACTTGTGGAAGGAATATGTCTAGCTTCTTTCTTTGTAACCCTTATTACAAATGGCGCTGAAACGTATTATGGTACACGATTCCTGTAACAATAGTAAAATGTTTTTTTTGTCTTAAATATTGGATATCAGAAGCCCATCTTTGGTAAGATCACAACATCAATGTTCATTCAAATCGACAAATAATTTATATTTTGAATGTCAACCCTTGGTCTGATATTGAGTTAGAGGCTTACTTACTTTAAGTTAAGAATTTATTCAAACCTCTTAGCCTTGTTTTAACTAAAATTTTGCCCTTTAAAAACCTTTTGTTGTTTTAATGTATCAAATACATCAATAAGAAACTATGATTGTGTAAGGTTTTATGTTTGTGGATCAAAGTTATTTCTCATTATAAACATAGCGATTAAAATTTGAGTAATTTTTTAAATCAAGTGTTTTGATGCTTTGTGAACTTATGGTCAATTTTTTTTACTAAAATTTATGTATTTTATAAAGTAGCAATATTTTTTTTAACTTAATGTCACCAACCAGATTTGTCGCTGGTTTAATGTGTGCATGTTAGATCATAGATCTGTCATTGAGTCAAGAGTCATAGGGTTTTGACAAGGAGTATGGTCTCTGGGACCTCTAGTTTCCTCCCACAGCTAAACTCCCCTAAAGCACTTTAATGAATTATTGAAATAAATGGAACCATATGTTAGTCCCAAAATGACCTAGTTTGTGTCGAGTGGACGTTAAACATCATTTCTATCTCCCCCCCCCCCCATGCCTCAAAGTTTATTCCAATGTATTGCAAAATTCATTATCAGAATAAAACTCATCTAAATTAATCAACCATTTAAATAGGAATAGTCAAATTAAAATGCTTCATTAGTATAGTAAAATACCAAATTAAATTTCATTGCATCAGTATTATATATAATATATCATTCCACAAAACAAATCAATGCATCAAATAGATTTAAATCCAGTTTAATACCCATGAAATCGGCAACCTTATATAGTTTTACCAGAAATTTATAAATGTGAAAATCCCTGAAAAACGATCAAAACTGTTGTTGTGTTGTCAACCATATTAAAAAAACTAAAATAAATAATTTTCGTTTGCTGTGGGCAAAGCTCACACATTCAACTAAATAAAACATTATTCACATAACAGACAATTTTTAGTTTGATAAAAAGATCTATAATAAAAGATGTGGGTTTTTTTATTCGTCTTCAGATATTTTTCCACTTGGGAATATTTGACGTCTAAATAAACTAGAATAAAATAAATATTAAATTTAGGGGATCTTAAAGATTAATAAAGAATATTCTTCTCTATAATTTATTAGCACTTAAGTTTTTTTCAATATTTACATATAACTATAAATAGGTAAATTGACGGGCCTTAAACTGTAAAATGTTAGTTCTACATGGTTTCTTTTATTAAGTATATATGTTGCCATGTTTGAAGAGATTTAATGTTATGAATTGTAAGTGAAAAAGCAAATAAAATGACAGTAAAGCCGACTTAAACATTTTTGAGAATACCTAAAAAATGTTGAGATGAATTCATTATGCTAAATTATTAAGAAAAGACATGTTGAATAAACAAAATATTTTTTTAGAGAGTTAAAAAGTTTCAATTCAAAAAGCACCTTTGTTTGCAGGGCTGTCATTTGTTTATTGACGATTTAAAGATGAACGGAAACTTAAACTGTCAGTCGACTATAGTGCGATATTTTTGCTTTAGGCATGTGCTCCAACAAACTATAGTTTGTTTATTTCTTTATATTTGCGTTGTGTTGCAGACTAAAATTTTGAAAATACTGTTCTTAAACACAGTTCGATCCCAGTGTTTTTTTTTTATTTTATTGTCTTTGCCTGTGTTACTGGTTCAGGATGGTGAACCTGACACATAAAGAATCTAGTCCTGCAGATGGGGACAATATTAATGTAAAAGATCACTTGGGAATTGGAATTCAAAGACTGATACATGGAAATGTCTCTTTCTGGGACAAAATGTACCCAATACCACACTGCTTCACGTATGCTCGTCATCATTAGCCTAGTTTTCAGATAAGACATTAAAACCCACGTCATTTTATTTTTTGTTCGGATTTAAATAACCAATCATTTATAATATAAACATGAGAATGAAATATAGAATAAATGTTTTGGTTCAATAGTTGTGATATCTAATAATTAGTTTAACCTACATATTCTTTTTTCCAATATTGAATTGTACTTATTAGTTTTACGATTATTTGCCGTTCTCACAGAAAGTTTGTTATCTGGTGTAATATTTAATATAATATTTTAACACCTGCTCTGAGTTTCGGACTTGCTATATTTTTATGTCTAGTAATTAGATAAAGAGGTGGGATAGATTTTTATAAAGAAAATATTGATTTATGTTGTAATTGTGGGAATGGTTTGTAGAGCTGTGATATATATGTAGTATATTGAAATGCAACTGGTTTATTATGAAGTCCCTGTATTTATAACTTGGCTAAAGGCTTTCAGACACATTTTATGACATTTTCTCCCAGCGATTTCATCAAATATTTCATCAATGATGGAATTCACCATCCTTTTTATGCTGACAGTCGGAAATCAAAATAGGACAGTGCCGCTCTCTGGGCAAAATTTCCCTCAAAGCACACTTTAACGTATTTCATTTCATTTGTATTGATATTGTCAGACATATAATTGATATATAATCATCATCATTATCATCATCAGTTGTATTGATATGATCATATAGGAACAACATAGACCGTTACTTAGAACTTTCAAAAGGTAAACCTATCAAGAACTGTTCAATAACGGGGCATTATTGTTCCTTAATAAGACACATAAGAGAATTTACTCAAACTATATCCTGGTAATATATAATGAGTTCAAAGGGTTAATTTATCCTTGGATTAACCTAGAAAATATAACTCAATCATAAAAAACTCATTTATATATGTTATTAATAACATTCTTTGGCTACCAGATATAATCTTTTACTGTTATTACTTATCAAAATACATATCCCACTATAATCTTTATTAATAAATTATTGGTTATGTATTATAGACTATCCCCTACTTATTATTGTGATACTATTAATGATTTTTATATCCACGGATCCTGATTTTTAACAATAGCTAGTATTTCGTGGCTTAATACATGCTAAAATGTACTCTGATTCATTATCTTTCACATTTAATTTTGAAAATGAAAGAAAAAATTTGCAGAGCTGGTTGAACCTTGCAATATTTTTTTAATACAAAATGAAATTGAACAGTTTTTAGGCAGAGGTTTACATGTGTAACTTTAACAATATTGATTTTTTTTGCACTAGATTCAATTATAAAAGTTATTTTAAAAAGCTAAATAACATTTTATTAATAACTAGATTTATTGAAATTTCTTGTATATATCGCCGCTGCGCTTCCAAAATCTTGTATCTCGAATTTTCCTACTTTCCAGGAGACACAAAAAACTTTACAGATCTAATAATAACTTTTGGATTGAATTGTTCCTTCGATATATACATGCTAAATAAGACTACGTGAAGGGTGTGTTGCATGAACCTATAACACCAAATTAAAAAAAACGAGATAGGATATATTAAAGGATTTTTTTCTTCAAAGAAATGAAATAAAAGTTTCTGACAGCTGTTAAAATATCGTATCTCGAAAAATATTTTTTCCAAATGTTTTATTCCAAAATATTGTATCTCAAATTAAACAATGCAGTCTTGAGAAACGCTGTTTTGACGAACATATTTTTGTTTTGATGAAAATATGTATGCCCAAGCGAAATACGACAATTAGTCACAAGGTAAAAATAAGCAATTCTAATTGGTTTAGATCGTACAAGGTTTTGAAAGGACATGTATCAATGAAATATGAATGTAATAGGCCCAAAAAAGTTTTTGGCTAAATCTGAGATGCAAGGTTTTGGAAGCGCAGCGACGTTATGTTTGTGAAATTTTTTATAGGCTGATATTTGATCTATTCCTGTTTCAGTAAAATAAGTTCTGTTACCATTTCAGTAAAATATATTCTTCTGATTCTGTTTCTTAACTGACTTATTGCACATCTGGCTATGAACTCTTCAGGACAAGGTTAAACTCTAAATAAGGATTATATGTGCCAAAATAATAATTGTATTCTAATCCACAATTACATGTACTTCAATTATCAGCATATCAGTAAATCATGAGGACATCACCAAAAGTTCAAGTTTGGTCCAACTTAATATAATGTCTTGTTATTCCATATTTGAAGGGGTCAAGACACCTTTTTCAAGGCCACTGACCAATATAAGATAATTATGGCATGGTATATTGGTCATCCTAATGTCCTTTCTACATGGACGATGGGTATAATTGTGTGTGTATGTATACAGGGAATAGAATTAATGGAATAGACACTGCTGAGTTAATTATATACAGGTTTGGGTTACTTAAATGAATTTGTTATTGTCCACTGTCCAGTTAGAGAATTGACCTTCGATGTGTTCCATATCTGTGTACTCTCTGTTGTAATCCTTTTTTTTTTTTGATGATTTTATATTATAAAGTGGGAATGGAGACTTTGTGTGTGTGAATAACACATTAACAAATGACAGAGACTTTCACATTAAAACTGCAGTGCTATATTATTTTATGGGGTTCTTTTTTCAACGACTTCAATGTATTCTCTCAAATGATTTCTTCGTGATTATTTTATATTATAAAGTGTTAATAAAATTTTGTGTGTGGAGAAAAATTTGGGGTCTTTTCACCTTGATGTATGATGATATCTTTTTGTTACAAAATTTGGTGACGCGCGTCGGTAAATCTTTTGATCTCTTTTAGTTGCATGGTGTGCATTATTTTGCAGACGACAAACTTCGACCGGAATTCAAAGGATGTGTGGTAAGAGAAAGCCTATAATGATAACAAGAGCTAGTTACACAATGGAACGAAATATAAACAAGGGAAAAAATGCCAGGCATGATTGTTGATTACATAAACCGAGTTCTGCGTTAAACATAGCTTCATATTGATCCCTTCCGCACATTGATTACTTTGAAAATTTGTCGACAGGCGGCGTAAAAAAATTGTAACTTGTATTGTATGTACGTTTATAGTTGCGTCTGCTATTTATAAAGATGCTCCCCTTGGTTTTGTGTGCTGGCTGTATTGATATTTTCACCTGACGTAGTAGCTGAGATGATTTTGTAAGCCGTTTAAATAGAGATTATATTGATAGTGGTTAGTTAATAACCCAGCTTATAACTGTTAATAGATTACATGTGACATGAATATAGTCGAGATTTATTTTTTTAGCGTTTATTCGGGATACATCTGTTATTTTTGTTAATATCAAAGCTCAGTTTATCATCATGGGTTACATGAAATATTTATGTTTTGTGTTTTAAATCAAATTTTCGGTGGATTTTTGACAATTGCAGAAACTATTGATTCCTAGTTTTTGGATACTCATATAGGTAATTAAAACTCAATTTATTGTGTGTTTGGTGAATATTTATGTCAGGTTTTAATCAAATTTCTGGTTGAATTTTTAAAAATTGCAGAAATTGATTCTGATCAATATTGTTGTTTTTTACTTGATAGATCAAGGTTTTGGTTACATGCTTCTACTTCTGTTCATTTTTATGCCATGTTGAATGTGAGCCTTAGGATTCTAATTTAAGATACTGCCTGTTGACAGCAGATATATACATTTAAAACTATATACACTTGTTTGCTTCTACTCCACTATGTATTGGTGGGTTTAGCTTTATATCGTGTTTTTGTGTTTTGAATCTACTTTCTGGTAGAGTTTTTAAAAACTGCAGAAACAATTGATTGTCAACTCACTCTCTTTTTCTTTAACTTATCTAGTTCAGGCTTTTCATTACATGTATTGGTGAAATTAGCTTCAGTGAAGTCATTTGAATCTAATTTCATGTGGAATGCAGAAACAATTGATTCTCTTTGTGGGCTTTATTTTAAGCTTTGTAAATCAAGATTCTTGTTTTACGAGTTGTCGAAATTAGTTTTAATATTGTGTTTTACATCAAATTTCTGGTGGAATAAAGAAACTTAAAAAAAAACAATTAATACTTTTAGCTTTATAAATCAAGTCTTTGGTTGCATATTGATGAGATTAGCTTGAGGATGAATTAAGTTGTGTTCAAATTTTTTTTATTAAAATTGAGTTAACACTGTGCATGTTTGTATAAGATGTGTTTTTGAATAAGTTGTTGGGAGTTATGAATGGAAACTGATTGAAATATATTATCCTCTTCTTGTAATAAATTCTATAAAATGTTAGGGTGTGGTATGAAAGAGCTCTTTTTATTCTATAGTGCATCAAATAAATATATGTAACTATTTTATTAATATATGCAATTGTGAGCTCTTCTTCAGTACTCCAATTATTTTTAGAATGACGTATAATTCTGTTTTTTGAATTCACATCTACCCTTTTCATTTCAAGTTGTGACAAAGCACTGTTATATCAGATATCTAATTATCAGTTGTTGTTTATCCCACATTTAAAATGGCTGGTATGGAGTAGTTGTTGTTTATCCTACAGTTTATATTCGGTTGTTGTTGTTCATCTCGTGGGTTATTTTCAGTTGTTGTTGTTTATCCCATGGGTTATATTCAGTAGTTGTTGTTCATCCCAAGGTTTATATTCAGTTGTTGTTGTTTATCCCACAGTTTATATTCAGTAGTTGTTGTTCATCCCATGGGTTACATTCAGTTGTTGTTGTTCATCTCGTGGGTTATATTCAGTTGTTTTTCATCCCGTGGGTTATATTCAGTTGTTGTTGTTCATGCAACAGTTTATATTCAGTAGTTGTTGTTCATCCCATGGTTTCTATACATTAGTTGTTGTTTATCCCATGGTTTATATGACTAGTTGTTTAATATCATTAAAAGACCGTTATAAGCAGAGGCATGACATTTATAAAAACACAACTTGATGGATTTACTACATCATGTAAGAATATTGAAATATACCAAGAAATTTATAAACCTATAAAGATGTGTTTTTTCTTAAGTTGATGCTGTTGTTTATTCCACTGTTCATATGGAGAAAGGTATGCACTGGTTGTTTAATATCCTTAAAAGACATTTAGAAGTAGAGGCATAATATTTACAACTTTATGGATTTATTACTTGTAAGAATAATATTGAAATAAACCAAGAAGTGGTAAACAAACCTATAAAGTTGTATTTTTATAACAGTTGTTGTTGTTTATCCCCATGGTTCATATGGTCGCTACACAGTAATAATTATAATTAATTCATAGGTATAGTAACACATTAATCAATAGGTACATATAGGTATATAAGTAAAACTATTATTGATTATCTGACTTTTAACAAGCTCGGCTTTCCACTCTGTACGTACTTAACCTATGGAATTGGAAAACATGATTTGATGATTTCATGTAATTATTACAGGAGATATTGTTTTTAGGAGGCTGTCCTATACTTTTATGAAATGGTGCCAGTGACCCCTGCGGTTCCTTGCTGTGTCTGATATTTCTTTGAGTTTAATTAGGTCTTCAGCTGTAGTTTATGTGTTGTGGTTTACGATTTCAGATTGATTTGTATCTGACAAGGAAAAAGATCCTCTGTCCATATAGGTTATTTCAAGGCTCTTATACATTCTACAGTGAATTTTGATTGCCCAGAAATGACCTAGTTTGCATTGTGGTTACAATTCCAGTCTTGTACATTATAAAGAGCAAGATCGCTATAAAAGTTTAAGTTATACATTTTCTCCAGTTTCTCCGACTGTAAAATGACCTATTCTGTGTAGAGTAGACCAGGTTTTGTCTCAAATGAGTATTTGTATTGTCTTTGAATGGATTAAAAGTTTTAACATCGTTTGATTTAGAATATTTTCAGCGACAACATTTGTCTTGTGTAATATTTTGTGTGTCGTGCATTCGTCCTGCACTTACTATAGACTGCGTGTCTGTTTATGTATTGAATTATATTAGATGTCCAATGAAAGAACACAATCAGGTCTCTTTTTTGTTTAAACGAGTGCAAAAATTTGTGATTTTTTTCTCTGTGAATACTTGGTTCGGGTTTGAATGTTTGCTAAATTCAATTTCATTTGAGGACTGTGTGTGTAAAATCTATCGTATATTGCTGTGTATCACGGTGAAATTGAATACAGTCGAGTCCATTTAAACATTAATCCGTCGATGCATATTGGATATTGGCAATATTGCTGGTACAGACTCGTGTGGTAAATTTGCTATGTATCGGTAAAAGATTCAAGTGCTAAAAGTTATTTGAACTATTCGGCTATTTAAGCATTCTTCAGTCGAATCATAATGGATATTGGCAATATTATTATTACTGGGTGATGTGGTAAACTTACAATGTATCGTTAACAGATTCATATGTTGAAAAAAATTTTCCCTTGTTTTTTGTGGTATCAAAACAATGTTTTGACAAAAGGTCCTGCCATTTTTCTCCTGCTTTTAAACTACAGCAAACCAAACCATCTTTATTTAAATCTGTGGATTTTCTTTTCACTTACAATCCATCGTTATAAAAATTTTAATATCAGATATACAGAATTCGTAGAAATACAATTTCTTGCAGTAGATACACAATTTAAAAGAACAATTGTATGTTCCATTGCGAATTGGAAAGTGCACATGAATACAATCTTTGATAAATTGATAAATATTAATAAGTTAAACCAAATTTAAATACACAATTTGATCAAATTTTTTATGGTGATAGATTGGAAAATGCAAATAAATACATTAACTTTGATAAACTAAGAAACAAAGCTGGTCTGATTTGTAATTTAAGAGCACAAGCAAAAGTTCATGTTGTAATCCATTTGGTAAGGACAGTAAGCATTGTACATGGGTTATCTTAACTTCAGTCTCATCAAGTCGTGTAGTTAATTAAGTTTATCATATTGATTTCAATATTTAAATTTAGGCCAGATCAATTTAATTTTCTGTTCTTCAGGGACTTGATAAATAAATAGCCATTTAAATCATATGACAATTTCTAAAATTTGACGTATCGAATTAAAAACTTTGAAACGAGAAACCAACTATTTTTGATTTTTAAATCATTTTTTTTTTCTCTCAAAGGATTGGTGTCCCTAGAGAACAAAAGTTTGATTTGATGTGGCCTGATCGTATTGATTTCAATATTCAATATTTTGCATTTAGTGTTTGGATCATGTATTTGTAGAAAGGAGATCAATCATGTATTTATTGACCCGAGATCATTCTTTTAAAATTGAAAATGGAACGAACAGCACCCTCATAATGCTTATTATTTATACGACGACAGTGGAACTTTAAAGTTTAATGTCAAGATTTATAATCGAAAAACAAGTGTGTAACATTCTGGTAGAGATTATTAAATCCTGTACTGGTACCAAGGATGTGAATTTGAACTGTAATTTCCAGCCTCTGACATTATTTAGATCAGAATGACTTCAGAATTTATTTTAAGACAAATATCAATTGTGTTTGGATTGTCGATTTAATGTGCTGAAATATTTAATTAAAGTCGCCAAGTTGGGAGATCAACTACATTATGTTACAAATTGGACGTGTGGAAAATGATGTGATTGGAAAAACTTGTGTTTTGTTTTTATAAAGAAGAAAAAAAAAATGTGACAAATGAGAAGAATTCTTTGATTCCAAAATGGAAACCAAAGCAACTGTTCATCTTGTGCCATTTAAGACACATGTTTTAATCAAGGATTATACAAAGCTACCGACTTAGTCAATGTGTGTTGATTTAATATTATTTAATAGTGAGCTGTTTTTAGTTAAAATGGGCAGCGTTGTTTCTAGTAATGGTAATAAAGTGCCATACGTTCTAGGTTTATCTTATACAAAAGGTAAGAGTCAGTTCAACACCTATATAATTTTTTTTAAATTGGATGATTATCATTTGAATATTTTCGGACAATATGACAATATATAATTTTCTCGTAATCTATGATAAATTTTATTAAAATGCGAAATTTTAAATTTATCATATCTTTTTAAATACTGAAACTGAACTATTTTTTAACTGATATTTAATTCAGAGATTTAACTTTAAAAATCTTATAGTTAGAAAGACTTCCACAATTCATGAAATGATGATCAGCACCTTTATAGCTTACAGGGGGTTGGGATGACCTAATGGTCTAGATTGCTGGCTTCAAACTCTAGCTTGTCGGCCACCTCTGGCTTGCGTATGTGGCATGGAGATAGGGGTGCCTTCTCAACCTTGTGGGTTTCCTCCGGGCACCCGGTTTCCTCCCACTGCTAAAGACCCCTACGTGCAAGCGACTTATTGAAATAAAATTAAACCATATGTAAGTCCCGAAATGACCTCGTTGTGTTGTGTGGACGTTAAACCCCATTTCTCTCTCTCTCTTTATAGCTTACAGGGTTTTTCATCATTAATTTAATCCTAGCTTATTTTTCAAACACTTAGAAACAGGGTTGTTCACAACGCAGAATATCATTCTGTTGCCTCCTGACTTACCTTTGTTTTAAATTTTAAAGGTTTTGTACAAGTTTATGTTTACATGGGCATTACAGGAGACTAGGTTGGCTGGGAGGGTGAATTTATCTACTCGTCAAATTGCAAACATGAAGAGATCTTTTAGGTGTACCAACAACATGTACACATCCTGTGTTATCCAAATACATAGATGCACCTTCCTTGTCAGCCTTACACATTCCACCCCTGACAAACGTAGGCAAATTAGAAAAACTATAATTCTTGACTTACAACATGATTCCAGTTTGTGTGTTGGGGTGGTTCGGTGGTCAAGTGGTCTAATGCATGTGCTTTAGATAATAAGGTCTGCCATTGGGTTGCAATCCAATGCATGTATATGACAAGGAATGTCCTCTGGTTTCCTCCAACTACTAAAATACCCTAATTAGAAGCCTATTATTAGAATGAAAATGAACCTTATATTAGTGGGCATTGGACTCTCTCTCTTTCTCACTCACTCTCTCTCTCTGTGTCCTAAGCACACAGCCCTTGAATTATAGGGTTTAGCACCTGGGTATAAAGGCATATACGATATATATAATGTATATTGTTAATATTTTGACCGTAAAATAGTATTTCTGTCAATATATTATTGATTGCTGTTTGGGTATATAATCCTATTACCGACCAATGTATTATTGTTTATAATGGAAAACATTAATCACGGAAAGGCTGTCGATCAAGTAGAGGAAATCTTTAATTGATCTTAGTTAATAATTATTTTTAGCCAGTAAACCATTAAATATTAATAATGTAATTGTACATTGTACAAGTTTTAATGTTATAAGTCAAAAGTACATGTATGTACCAAGATAAATGTTGTTGATGCGATTTTCAATTTCCTACATTATAATAATGTAAGGGAACCTGCAGAATTTTCTAGACGTCTTTTAAGGGAGTGGGGGTGGGAGGCAAATCACATGCAATTTAAATCATAAGGACTGTCATTAAGTCAAGTGCATGGCTTTGATACCCAACCTGTACACCTCCCATTCCTATTAACCCCTATTCGCATTTGTTAGTTGCCTAAAAGTTGGTCCTGTAAGGTTACGGAACTGTGTCAGGAATTCTGTGATTGAAAAAAATTATAGTTAAACATGTCACTAGAAAAACATTAAACGAATATGTAATGTTGCGTACATACTCTCTTGGGGTCCTTAAAAGCAAACACAACCGTGCAATCCTTTGAAAGTCTCCTTAATAAAATTAAAGTCTAATAATTAGGAATCGAGATGACCCATTTTCCGAGGTACATGCATCAGTAAATTAATTTTTTTGCGAGGGTATCAAGATGATGTTGAACTTTTCAGGAAGAAATAATTTGGCTTTTGATATGCCAACATTTCAATTTGGTATTTATTGTGATATCTGTCTAGTCGTTAGATGGGACGACAAAACCAAGGTCTTGTGTACACATTGGCATGCATGTAATAGATCCCTTGGCAGTTGGAAATTGATATAAGAGTAGGCTGTAGTGCCGCTGTTCAGGCAAAATTTCCCCTATATCACATTGTATGGCGTATGTCTGTCTTCATTAGACCAGTTTGGAGCAGAACAGAAGGACGTTAAACCCCATTTCATTTCCTTTTATATTGCAGTTCAACAGCTACTTGGCACATTGTAGAATATTCAGAACTCCTTTAAGATAAAAATTATCGTCTGATCTGTTTGGAATTGATACATCTGCAAATGTTTTCATAAATTAGTGGACAATTAAAATAAAGAACCGGATCAAATTACAACAACGTCTGATAAGAATAAACCTTGATCTCTTAATATGATTTGTAAACAATCTTAAGACAAAAGTTGTCATCCGATTTGTTTTAATTTATTAGAGGCCATGGACCTTAATTACAATAGCCTACAATAGGGTGGATCCTTATTAGAGACACAGAGATGCCTATTAAATTTAAACAACTTATTATGAGCTTCATGTATGCTTATATTATTTTAACTGTTGTTCAATTTTGTACTCTCACATTCACTGTTGAGGGGGGGGAGGGTATTAGGCCTATGCCCTCCACTTGTCCGTTCTTTCATCAACAATAGGCTTATGAACATGATAGTGGCTACAGTTTTTAACAGATTTTTTTTCAAATTTAGGGTGAAACATTGCGTTCATAAGGGAACAAACCTTATCAATATTCAGTGTTCTGCAACCTTACGTTCCAGAGTTAGGCTACCCCCAATTTTTAAAAAAAATCTTATTAACAGGATAATGGCTGCAGTTTTTAATAGAATTTCGGTGAAGCATTAGGTTCATGAGCTATTCAAACAGCTTTTATTTTATGGAAATTTATTTCTTGGTTAATGAAAATAAAGAGCTGGAATTGCCATAGGACGACTGGCGGTAAACCCACCATCGCTGCATCCAAACTATTAGACCTTAAGCTTGATAATTTTGCGTTGTATTGCAATAATTTTAAAATTGATAATAATTATTTCTCCCATTTGTCTGCTTTAAACCATCTCTTGACTTGTAGCACTACCAAACAGTGAACACTGCATCGTAAAACAGAAGTCCTGATGTACTGGACGCCTGCCCAACCCTAGAGGTTTTCTCCTGGTACTCTGCAGCACTACCCAACAGTAAACACAACTCCAGAGCTTTCCATATGGTACTCTGGTTTCCCTTACATCCAAAGCCCCTATGCACAAGCCAATTATTAACTATTTATTATTCTTCTTTTCAGTTTGTCGAGAACATCAATTTAAGGATAAATATCTATTTTACCGATTTGAAGATGATGATGAAGGTATTGGAACGATTCCTACTACTATGGAGAAGAAAGAGAGTGAGGACCGTCTGCCAGATACGGTTCTTATGTTGGCTACCATTGGTCCAGATGCCATGATGAGAATGATTCTTAGAAAGCCGTGAGTATTTGTAATTCTCCATCCAATCGAAATTATCGGAAATGCATCAATTGGGTAAATGAAGATTGGTATACCATGCAATGTGCTATGGGGGAAATTTTACCTGGTCGAAAACGTGTACAGAGGACCTTGATTTGTCTGCCCTTCCATCCATATTTAATAGCTTATTAATAGCTTTCAAGACTTCTTCTGAACCATCCCTCTCTCTCTCTCTCTCTCTCTCTCGCTCACTCTCTCTCACTCTCTCTTGACTTTACCATGACCATTGACCTTAAACAGTTATTGATGCCTATATTTTTAGTACTCTGTATAGCTGCATATTAGTGAAACCTTTAACCAAGATCTTCATCGACCTATACCACCCATGTCCAATTCTCAGAGTAGCAATGTTAATAGTAAGTGCAGGAAAACCACACAACATGCAAAACAAAACAGATAGAACAAACCTGCAGACAAGACAAACTACACGTACATATAATGCAAGAAATAAACAGCAAATATAAGTTACATTATTTTTGGGAATACGGAATCCATTTTACAAAGACTTAGCTTTATCTTTGCGATTCCCTTGTGTGTTTAATATGTATAGGTCTAATCACCTTTACATTGATTTTCTAAAATCTCCATAATTATTTAAATTAAGTCCGAGCAAAATAAATGTTTGTCGACTTCATCGCCTGGTTGAGATGATGAAGAAATTAAATAACCTTTGGGATTTATTTTTGCAGTCCTCTTGAAAGAACGACGGAAGATTTGGAAATTGTTTATGAGGAATTACTTCATATCAAGGCTTTATCTCATCTGTCAACTATGGTGAAAAGAGAATTAGCTAGTGTTTTGATATTTGAATCTCATGCAGAAGCTGGGACTGTATGTAAGTAACTGTCACAATGTATAAATATAAACTATAACACATGCGGTAGCCCAGTGGCTCAGTGAGTAAGATGTTGGCTCGCTAACCAGGAGGTTTTGTATACATATTGGCATACACAGAAAAGAACTCTTGACGGCTGGAATTTGAAATAAGGGTACCGGTAGGCAATAAAGCCGCTGTCCTTGCAAAATTCCCTCATAGCACACTGTATGGTGTATGCCTGTCTTCTATGGCCCCACAGAAAAGTAGGACATTAAACACCATTTCATTTCATTCCTTATGAAAGAACAATGTTTTGGGAAACAACTTGCTTGAAAACATTGAGAGAATACTTTACAAAACTAGTTCCTCAATGTGTTATAGTTTATTGCTCTATCCAGTTACTAAATTATTAATGTATAAATAAAAACCAGGCGACCCAAATTTATTAACAGGTTTAACAATATTTCCTTCCTTCCTTGCAGACTTCAACAGTTTTTTAGCCCCATTGTTACTTTTAATAGGAAACAGCTGAGAGGGTGGAGTGGGTGTTTGTCTAAAGTCATCTTGTGACAATTGCATATCAAAATCTACTCAAATTGTTACTACATGTAGTTAGATCTAATTGATAAGGCCAACTTTAAGTTTGGTCAAAGGTCATGAGATGTAAACAGTGCTAGCACTAATCCCAACCCTAACACTAAGTCTGGACATAGCACTGATGTTTAGCCTAACACTTACCCACAATCTTGCCAATAATCACATGCCCTTACAATATTTACATCTCAGCAACCTTGATGAAAATTGAGTTGGCCTTAACAAATAGATTTAGTCCACTACATGGGTAACAAAGACAAAATAACCAAATGTTAGTCTTGAAGTTACCTAGGTGAAGTTTTAAAACCCAGTCTTGTTTCATTCATATATGGCGGGGGAGATGGTTGACACCCCTAATTGCAAGGGAATTATTAAAACAAAATTGAACCATACGTTAGTCCTGTAATGATCCAGTTTGTGTTGAGCATCATTTAAACCACATTTCTCTCTCATTCATATTTGACAATCTTTAATGACTTGTAGTGAAACTGACGACTGGAGAATTTACCCTCCCTTAGTCAATATTTAATGTCATAAAGTTAAAATTTTTAAACCCCAAAATAAATACAGGTAAATTTATAGTTTTATAGTAAATTGAGATAATGCCAAATCAAGCCATAATCTTTGAAAAAAATATATTGCTTATTTATCTGAGGTAAAAAATCAAATACATCATAAATTGATCAGCTCACAAAATCTGAAAGTAAAAGTCCTTGGCCCAGTTTCTCAAAATTTTAACTAAAGATAAAATCAAAACTTAGTAGATACTTCAATTTTGATAGGCTATGCACAAAAATCAATCTAATATTATCCAATTAAATCACTACAATTGGGATTTTATCTTAGTTAAAATTTTTGTTCCATGATAAATGTAATTGTTTGGAAATTGAAATTGGGATACATGTAGGCCACAGAAAATAAAATATTATCTTCAATGTTCGGAAATGAAGCAGAAGCAGATGTTAACCTGGCCAAACTGGCTTTTTACATGCATGGTGCTACGAGCGACATTTGACCTGGAAAATAAAGTGTCTGCCAGGCTGCCTACTCTTTATCAAAATTCAACTTTCTAGGGTTCTTGGTTATTTGTTTGATCCAAACAACTAGATAGTGTTCCTTGTCCGACGAACCTACTGCAAAATTGACAAGAACACCATGCTTAAAAAAAACATATTTTGATATTTCAGTATTTAATCAAGGTGATGTAGGCAAGTCATGGTATATTATATTAAAGGGATCTGTTAATGTTGTTATTTATGGAAAGGTAAGAGTTCCAGCTTAGCATAATATTTCTTTTGTCATACACATTGGAAACACGAAGACAGGGTACAGCAACACTCCCTTTATAAAGTAATTAAAGCTGGACAGGCTAGTAGATCCTGTGTGGACTTGGGATCAAAAAATGATGGATAAATATTATTTTTTCCCCACAAGAAAACATTGTTATTTGTCCACCAAATTATGATCTATGATTTTCTGATAAAAATATTATTATTAGTCAAAAAAAAATGATTATCTATGATTTTCTGATAAAAATATTATTATTAGTCAAAAATAACTGATTATCTTTGATTTTCTGACAGGAATATTATTATTAGTCAAAAAATAACAGATTATCCATGATTTACTGATAAAAATATTATTATTAGTCAAAAAGACCTCATTACGCATGGTTTTCTGATAAAAATAAGAATAAAAGAAATAATTAAACATCAAATTAGATGAAATTAAATTAGAAAGAAAGTGTTATACTTACACTTGGATGTCTCAGAATTAGAAATTCACTTGAGTTTGTTAGTTATGTATCATCACACTTTATAAGATAATATACTGTATAGGTCTTTATATACACATATACTTATAGGTGTAAATAACTAATACATTATTCTGATTATACTAGAGACTATGTTTGAATATACTTCAGTAATTTTATATGTAGATATCCGTATTACTTATTCAATAGCATGGATAGTGTTCGTACTAACACTGCTTAATCTTGGAAAATATCAGTATCACTCAATGAAAATTACAGAAAAACTGTTAGAAAAGCATACCTTATAAGAAATGGTTTGGGTTGGGGTGGGGTTATTTAATTACATGTATGTATGTATATATGAATTTATATTTCAATTTTCAAAGATGGAAGAGGGATTACATATTTTATACTGTTATCTATATGTATATATTAATTACAATGCATACTATTTATATCTGTATATATGTTTTGAAAAAGTGTGTCTTAAGCCAAGTTTTGAAATTCCGTATAGGTTTAGCTGATTTTATATTCTCCGATAGGTTGTTCCATGTATAAGGCAGCAGAATTATAAACAAAGGATCGATTACCAATATTGATGTGATAGCATATGAATATAGTAAAAAATTTAATTTAGTTTGTCAGCATTTTAAATTATGATATTTGTTTCTTGAAATAGCTGTAGATATATTTTGTATGAATATTTTATTGTAGGGTATTGTTTGTACATTACATGATGGAGATGATTTTGGTAAATTAGCACTTGTTAATGATGCTCCAAGGTAAATATACAATATTTTATTTTTTATTTTTTATCCATGTAAATAATCAATGACATATTGTTCTTGTTTTCACCACCAATATTTAATTATTGATATCCCTTGTTAGTTTTATTTTCATAATTGCCCCCAAATTGAATCTATGGTTGACCGTATTTAAATTTATCTCTGAGCACTGAATTTATTTATTACTTTAATTCAAACATAATGCGGGTTATAATTTGTTTTTCAGAGCTGCAACTATAGTTTTAAGGGAAGATAATTGTCACTTCCTTCGTGTAGATAAAGATGATTTTAATAGAATTTTAAGGGTAAGAATTAAATATTATAAATATATCTGTGAACAATAAAGAAAGGGCTGTGATATATCAATAGCCACCAAGTAATAGAGAAAATGGAGAGGGGGGGACAAAGCAAATTTTAGTTATCTTAAAATATATCAAGAGGGTGTTGACCATAAGCTGGGAACCATTGCAGATGATTGTAGGGACAAAAACAGACGATGGTGTAGACCATAACACATAATGATGTGTAGACCATAACACATAATGATGTCTTGACCATAACACATAATGATGATGGTGTTGACTATAACACATATTGATGTGTAGACCATAACACATAATGATAATAGTGACTATAACTGGTATTGTGGACACAAAATCTGATGATTGTTGGACAAAACAGATGCGGGTTTGGACTGAAGAATATATTATGTTGGTTGGGACTGAAACAGATGATGGTGGAGGTCAAACAGATGGTGGTTGGGACTGAAACAGATGATGGTGCTGACCGTAACAGGTGGAGATAGGACTAAAATAGATGATGGCGGTGACCATAACAGATGATGATGAGGACTACAACAGATTATATTGGGGACAAAACAGATGATGGTTGGGATCACAACAGATATTGGTTGGGATCACAACAGATATTGGTTAGGATAAGCACATATTGTAAGGGTTCAAGATCGGGGAATCTTCTGTTTAGCTTCATAGCTATATTAATACTCATAATATACATTATGGGATGTTGAAACTAGTGCTATTGATTAATCACCTTTATTACAGGATGTTGAAGCCAATACTGTACGATTAAAAGAACATGGACAAGACGTGCTGGTGTTGGAGAAAATACCTACTAATATTAAGTCTCAAGATGGGTCAGTGCAATCACATTACAAGTAAGTTTATTTAAATTGAAAGAGTTTGGGAGGCCTACAGGAGGATAAAAGGGCATGTGCGTCTTTGCCGATGGATGACCCACAGTCAATTCTAAACAAATCACATTTCCACTAATCAATAAATAAATATGCCAGTATTTCATAGATGGTTTAAGATTCAACTTTATTGTATTACATTACACAGGTAGAACCCTGGCCTAGAAGGTTGTATAATTCTGAATCTGGAATTAGCATCGCAGCATCAGGCCATCAACTAGAATGACCTGGGTTAAAATCAACTGAGAATAATCTCAGCATCTTTCAAACCTGGTTCACAATTCTCAGGAGTAGTGCCTACAGTGCTTACAAATGAAGATGTATTGCCAAGTTGTTGAAATAGAATGAAAAACCAGGGTCTGACTGTGTCCACATTGGCATGCACGTAAAAGAGCCCTTAACTGTTGAAATCCAATGAAGAGCTAGCTTCTGGCTAAAATTCTTCTCCTAAGCATTGTATGAACCAAAATAACCATGTGTTAGTCTCAAAGTATTGTGTTGACAAGATGTTAAATTAAGTGCAGGAGGACTGCACCACATACAAACAAATACACAAGACAAATCTATGGACAAGACCAAATATACAGACATCACAAATAACAAACATACACATTAGATCAAGTGAATGGATCCAGGGACTAGTTGTAAGCATCCATTGGCTGTACAGTCCTGGGCCTGTAGTGATACAGACTTCACTCAAAATAAAAAGCAAACTAATATCTGCATTGTTTATATCTTGTACAGGTATTCTGTTATGGCTGGGACACCTGAGAAAATGTTAGAACATCTTTTAGAAACTAGATTAGATAATAAACAAGATGAAAACTCTGGTGAGTAACTTGTCTTGTAATTATGTAAATCAATTGATATCATTTTTAGCCTGTCAAATCGTTTAACAAAGAGGCTGATGTCCAGTATATCAAATTAGTCATTTACAAACTTTTATTTAAATATACTGACTGTTAACCCAGTTATGAGTTCCGAGAGGCTACTTTAAACAGATTAAAACGGTTCAGCGATACTCTGATTTAATCAATATGGTGGACCTAGACTGACCGAGACTTAGCTTCGATCAACCAGGACAGTGGTTGAAATTATTGCTTACATCTGTCAAGCCTTCAAAGGCCAATATCTATGCTTGCAATAGAGTAATTTGAATGAAATTTTTAGCAAGAATGGCTAGTTCATTATCTATATCTTACATAATGCCCCTTTAAGTAGCATAACTCTAAAACTGGCAGCACCATACCAGAACCATGTCACTCTTGACTCGATCAGCCTTGTAGCCTTAATTTTAGCCTCCATGTAGCCTGAGTATAATCATCAACACTAAACAGATAAATTTCAGTCTCAGGTATTTACTTTTGGTATATAAATTTAATAGATTTTTTGTGAAGTTTGGTTGCATTCTTTCAGATTTGGTCACCTGATGTTGATTAACCCCTTAGCTGCTGGACAGGTCATCAATAAGACCAAAATTGATGTAGTTTTAACGAACAACTTTGTTGTCAGTATCTTAATTGATTTTTTTTCTACTTTCAGATCAGTTTTTAGAAGATTTTTTACTAACACAAGTTATATTCATGCCCAATGAAAGACTGTGTAAAGCTCTGATGAATCAATATCCTTTTCCAATAATAATAATCATCAATGGATCTTGACCTTATTTTTCTCAAGTAAATATTACCATTACAGAATTTACCACATAAAATATTGGCGTTCGATAATAAAAATATGCTTTCATTAAAGGAACAACATGCTCAATCACTACTACAAATATCTTTAAAGTTCGTGGCTTCATTTATATTTTATACTTAAATATCTTCCCATAGCTTATTTGGATCTAACTGATTTTAAACTGACCTTTATTGAAACATTATTCTGAAGTGTTGTGACTTCAATTGACCAATACTTATATGTTCCTTAATACAATGCTACCTATCATGCTGAGGTTACACAAGGTACAGATAGAGAAATAGCTGATTATATGTTGACCCACAAGAGAAGAATCGTCCATTTTGTTCAAGAATGGTACAGCGTGACAACTGATGCATTCCAAGAAGACCCTAAAATACAAGGATTTGTCGAGGTAATTAACAGATTACTACAGTTTATTCTCCTGAGAAAATTAAGGGAGAGGAGATTGAAGTGCACTCTAACAGGCCTGGGACTGTACAGCATAGTGGACGCTTACGGCTGGCCACCAGATCCATTCACTTGATTTGATAATTATTTGTTTTTGCAATGTCTTTTTTCTGTCTTGTCCGCAGGTTTATCTTGTAGTTTTTGTTTTGCGTGTGGTGTGGACCTCCTGCACTTACTATGATCTGTCATTGTCTTAAATAGGCAATTGATGAAATGACCACCTAGAATCTAGATTGGCACATACTGTAGGGACATCTAATAACATGCTGGGCATGCTTTGCACGCTTGGCAGTTGCCCAGGAATCCCACTCTAGTCTATGTATGTTGTGATTTACTGTTTAAACAATGGTTAGGGCACTGGTTTTGTAGAAAGTACCAATGCAATTAAATATATGATGTTTAATTTTAACTTATTACATTCCTATGAGTGATGGGGGGGTTGGGATGGTCTAAAGTGCCGCGCTTTGACCTGGCCGGCTACCTCTGGCTTGCGGCTGGGGTTTTGAGCCCTGGTGTGAGCGTATGTGGCATGGAGATAGGGGCGCCTTCTCAACCTCGTGGGTTTCCTTCGGGCACTCTGGTTTCCTCCCACTGCTAAAGAGCCTTCTCGCAAGTGAATTATTGAAATAAAATTAAAAACCATATGTTAGTCCCGAAATGACCTAGTTGTGTTGAGTGGACTTTAAACCCCATTTCTCGCTCCCCTATGAGTGATTGTGTAGGTTAGGGGCCCAAGTGAACTTTTTTGGCCGGGGGGGGGGGGCTAAAATTCTGATAAGACAACCCTGACTTACTGTGTAGCTCATGTATATTGATTAACCTTTATCTTTATAGGAACTTCATGTAGCAATCAAGGAAGACTCCGATCTCTATCCTACCTTAAAAAATGATGAGAAAACTATTATTAGTATTATGCAATCAAAGTCAAGGTAATAAAACTATCATAATATTAATCACGTCATTTTACAAGGGTAGCAAATTAGGCCTGAGGCCTTTTTCAAATTTGGCCCTTGGCACAGATCGTGCGAATGATTTCGATCATTACTGCAGGAAGAAACCGAAGAACTCATGAGTATTGTGCAATCAAATTTAAGGTTACAAATTAAAATTAGAATCATACATCGATGTCCAGTTAACAAATTATGCACCATGTCCAATTCAAAAGCAAATATGCATAGGTTACAGATGTAGATTGCACTGTAGCTCATACAGCCTGTTATGCATGGTAAAATACCAGGTTTGTGTGTGACAAAAGTGTAGGGTTGCTTTTCTAATGTACATAACATAGCATAACATAATGAAACATCCATATTTATATAGCGCAATAAATACTTGTATTAGGAGTTCAAAATGCACTAGCAAAGTTATACACTTTGGTTCCATTTCATCCATAGTGTTGTATGAACAGGTGAGTTTTCAGTTTGGTTTGGAAAATGCAGACAGTGTTCTGAGCCCCTCCTACTTTGTATAACCCCTGTGTGTAGTCTTTACAATGATGCTGCCAGTGGACACAAGTTGCCTGGCAAGCTATGTTCATAGATCAATAAGTGAGAATTTAGGGAACTGTAATGGCTCCATGAGTAAGTTGCTAGCTTGCTTACCAGGAAGTCTTAGGTTTGCTCCTGGTGTTTGTCGCAAAAGTTCCTCAGGATTTTATTCTGAAGTTTGCTTTTGTCAGTGATGCAGGAAAATGGGCCTGGCAAGGAGAGTGTCTTGTCATTCGAAGGTCATGTGTACACGGTGGTGTTTAGTAAAAGAACCCTTGACAGTTGGAATTTGAAATAAAAGCAGGCCATAGGACTGCTGTTGAGGCAAAATTACCCTCATAGCACACTGTATGTCATATGTCTGTCGATTTTCATTCTTTTAATCAGAATTTAATGTATCAAATGCTATATTTTTTTTTATCAGCTCTCCATCAGCTGCCAAAACTGCCAAGAAAAAAATCCATCCATCTTTAATACTAAGTCGAAAGACATCCAGAGATCACATGACCGACGGAATGAAGAAAAGACGACCAATTAAACCAACAGATGAAAGTAAGATTATATTTGTCATTGGATTTTCTTTTCTGTCTGCACCTCTACAGGTCCTTTGGTACGAAATTCATATGGAGGAGGGGGGAGGGAGGGAGAGAGTGGTCCTGAGGGTTTATCATGAGGATAGTTTTTAAACTAAAAAACGCATATTTGCAAAATATTGGAGGACCATTCCATCTGAACGTACAGAATAAAAATTCTCCATTCACTAGTTTAGCTCAAGAGTAAAATGGTGGATTTACCAGAGCTGACCAGTCCAGGATTTTCTCCCCCTTGCCTAAATAACCACACGGGGGTTGGGTGACTGAATAGGTTAAAATATGCACTTCAGATCATAAGGTCTGTCATTGAGTGAAGTTTCATGGTTTTGATTCTTATTTTCAAAATAACCTGAGTTAAAACCCATTCCATTGTTTATTCTTTTTGTTAGATATTATCAAAGTTTACTGCGCTGACCATACCTACACCACATTAAAGTTTACCATGGATACCACGGTAACAGAAATTATTTACCAAGCTAAAGATAAACTATCCCTTGGTGATGACCTAATCATATGTGAGGTCAAATCAAATGGAGGTGAGTTAACCTGGTACATTTATTTCAGATTATTATTATGGATACTAATCACTGTGGATCTTCGAGTTTTAGATTTAATACTAGATATTGTGGTCTGAATCTGTCTGCTTAAATAATTATAGAGTTATGCCCCTTAATTTTCAGGAAAAAAGTCCAACAAGAAATTTTTTGAAATAGCAAACCTGCGGTATCAGTAGAGCTTAATATTTTTATAAATCATGGCAACTACATTTGGTATAATCTGTAGCTTTGATCATTGTATGAGCTGTACTTATGTCAAACTGTTCGCAAATGGAATTCTTAAATCGCTCATACAGGACATCAATCTTTGAGCATTAAGAGTGCTGGAAAAAGTTACAAATTTTGATCCACCTAAATTACACCTATTGTTTAGGTAATATGTATTTTGTACAGAGCCCAACAAAACCAGAAATAGGCTCTAATGTTGGGGCACCCTGGTATTCATGGGGAGAACCTGGACTCAATAGTCATTCAATATGAGAATATGGGATGTGAGTTACGCATGTGTGTTTCTGGATGGATTGAGCAAATCTCAAAATCAAAAATCCGCGAAAAAGTACTGGGGCGTTATCCACACTAAACTCAACCCAAATGCAGCCTTTTCAGTGGCTTAGATTAGAGCTAAAATTGGTACTAGGATATTAACTCTCACCCAATCAAAAAGCCACATCCTAGAAACATGATAAGTGTAAGTTTTTGTGAATACAGCCTCTGATTGTTTTTATTGGAAATTTTAAGCATTCTGTTACAGTGATGTAGTTTTTAAAGAGAATAGCTTGCTTGTTACAACCAGTCTTAGTTAAAGCTCATTTTTGTCTTTTTCTATTACAGATCGAATAGTTTTTAAAGAGAATAACTTGTGTGTTACAACCGGTCTTAGTTTAAATGGAAGATTATTTATTACTCCTAGAGAACACCTTGATGCCTTGGTTAGTAATATTTCATTTAGAGAAAGTAATAAATATATTCTTAAAATTTACCATAAAAAAAGGGTACACAATTTTAAATTTTAGTATTTATTTTCGAAGCATCATTTTCTAAAATTAAGATATTTAATTACTTGCACAGGGGATTGATGATTTTAATCATTTTTTTAAAATATGTGTTAATATATTTATAATAATGAAGTATTGATGTGTGATAACTTTGATAAAAGTAAAACAAATGTAAAAGAAACAATTATATTTTCAGACACCATTACCAGAACAAGATGGCCCCACAAGTATGACGGCTGTTGCTATAGAGATGATGAGTACGAAGGAATTAGCCTATCAGATAACTCTTTATGACTGGGAACTATTTACTTCCTTACATGAGGTAGGACATTAATGCATAATAGATTTTTTTGTGGACGGGGGCGGAGTTTCAGAGGATACTGTTAAACAAAAGTGCTCAAATTCGGTTCCCCGGTTGTATGTTACAAGGACTAGGGTCGCCTGTCCAACCTCATTGGTTTTCTCTGGGTCCTCAGGTTTCCTCCCACTGCTAAAGAACCCTGCGTGCAAGCAAAATTTTGAATTAATATTGAACCATATGTTAGTCCTGAAATGACCTATTTTGTGTCGAGTGGACGTTAATCCCCATTTCTCCCACTTATTGTACTCCATAGAATAAGAATTTTTGGGGTTTTCTTCTTTCAGTTTGAGTTGATATACTGGGTGTTTGGTCGTCATAAATTCAAGAAAATAACAGCAAACCTTGATATCTTTCTGAGGAGATTTAATGAAATACAGTATTGGGTAGCTACAGAAATGGTGTTATGTTCTAATGTTAGCAAGAGAGTTCAACTTCTTAAAAAGTTTATCAAATTAGCTGCCATGTAAGTACTGATACCTTTTTGAGTTCTTGGTTATGCCTGCATGGGAGGAATTTAATAAAGGCACATTCATATATATATATATATGTTGACTATGGGTGTCAACAGGTCTAACAATAAGCTTACTTTCATATTAGCTATAAATGAATTGTGCTGTTTTTAGCTATAATGAATGAATGAAATGGGGTTTAACGTCCTACGCTTAAGCACCGTACCTGGGCCAATTGAAGACGGGCATACGCCATACAGTGTGCTATGAGGGAAGTTTTTGCCCGGGCAGCGGCGCTACGGCCTACTCTTATATCGAATTCCAACTGCCAAGGGATCTTTTACGTGCACTCCAATTTGTACACGGGACCTCGGTTTTTCGTCCCATCCGAACGACTAGGCAGCTGTCCTTGTCAGGCCCTCCTTCTGCATCACTGACAAGGGGAAATCACCCCGGAAAATCGAGATGAACTTTCTCGGCCAATGCAGGGATCGAACACTCAACCTCCAGGCTAGCGAACCAGCGCCTTATCCACTTAGCCACCGTGATCCCCTTTTAGCTATAATTTATAAATGAATTGTGTTGTATTTTAGCTATAAATGAATTGTGTTGTATTTTAGCTATAAATGAATTGTGTTGTATTTTACCTATAAATGAATTGTGTCATATTTTACCTATAAATGAATTGTGTTGTATTTTAGCTGTGAATAAATTGTGTCATATTTTAGCTATGAATAAATTGTGATGTATTTTAGCTATGAATAAGTTGTGTTGTTTTTTTCAGATGTAAAGAAACTAAGAATTTACATTCCTTCTTTGCCATTGTGATGGGTTTAAGTAATATAGCTGTTAGTCGACTGTCTCAGACCTGGGAGGTATGTAAAGCAATACCTTTTTATATAATAAAGTTGCATTTAAGATTCATACTTGTGTCCAATACAGTATATCAAGTATACAGTCGGGTTTTCCCCCTCGACATCAGTGAGTACTTGAGACCTGCGACTATGAATCAAATCTGAGTTAAATTGCATCAATGACCTGACTTGAAAGCCGACTTCAAATATATATTGCAACCGGACACTCGACACAGACTTCGCAGTCATGACAAGGGGCATAACTCCAACTTAACTTATTCATCATGAATTGCTGACTCATTTGATGAACTTGCGCTTTGAACAGGAACCCGGCTTTATGACTCTGATCAGTGACTCTAGGAAGGGAAAAGTGTCTAGTCATTGAGTCACACACACCTGTGTACTTCTTGTGCATTGGAAGGTTTCGGGGAAACTGTGCAACCCAAGTAAAATTTCCTCAAAGTAAACATCATGGTGTGTGTCTGTTTGTCTTCATTGTTATTCTGATTTTAGGAGATGTTTCTATATAGCTGACGTGTACATTAAAATTAAACTATTAATATTTGACTTATCATTAATTTTAATTTCAGAAATTACCAGGGAAATTTAACAAGTTATTTTCTGAGTTTGAAACAGTGATGGATCCATCTAGAAATCATCGTGTTTATCGACTCACTGTTGCCAAAATGAATCCACCCATTCTTCCATTCATGCCTTTATTAATGAAAGGTAAGTCTTATATTTGTTACAGATTCATTATCCAGGACATCCCGTGTTGGGTCAGAAAATTCCTCAATATTTTCTGATATAGTTTCCCTTAGTTTACACTTAAAAGAAAGAGAACCCTCGACAGTTAGAATTTAAAACAAAAAAAAATCCACAGTTCGTCTTTCTTATTTCTGTTTATAAGAGGCATCAATTATAATCCAATTCTTCTGAAATTTGTAGAGTTGTTGAGCCTATTGATAATTGAATGGTAGAATTTGATTGAATTCTACAATTTTTTATAATAACTATAATTTATCTGATCCTTTTGAAATTTTTATGGTTTGTTTAGCTCATAACTGCTGGACATCTTATTAGCTGCTGATGGTCATTTGTTTCTTTGTTTGGCAACTTATGTTTTAGTAGTAGGACAAAACAGTAACAAACCAGTAGGGGGTTGTATTGTAACAAACATTTGTCTATTGTAATATTATTATGAAGATTTCTTTTCCTTTACAGATATGACTTTCACTCATGAGGGAAATAAAACGTATTTTGAGAATTTAGTCAATTTTGAGAAAATGGTAAGATAATGTTTTAGTTAACCCTCATTACAATAAGAGTGCAGATTATTATTGAATAAACCTGCCTTTAATTTGAAATCATTTGGATTCATAACTTTTCGATGCTGTGCATCAATTGTGTGGAATACACTTCCAGAAAATATCTGTCAATTTGATTTGGTGTAAATTTTTAAATCCAAAGTCAAAAAACTTGATTATTAAGTCACTATCATTAACAATCCAAATTGAGAAGATTTTCTAGGGCCTAGAGCATTCCCTAGTAGACTTGAATAGTTGTGTCATAAAAATTAAATTATTATTATTATTATTATAATAAGGCCAGTTATTTATTTATCAGAAGAAGTTGATAATGAAACGAATGGGTTGTTCCATCATTCATTATTTTTTTGGGGGGGGGGGGGATGGCCGAATGGTTAGCAAGTGCGTGCTGTATCATAAAGCCTGTCATTGAGTCAACTGGTGGGGTTTTCGAAAACCCAGTTGTACGTGGCAAGGATAAGGGGCGGCTGTCAAACCTTGTTGGTTTTCTCCAGGTCCTCCAGTTTCCTCCCACTTGCAAGCGAATTATTGAAATAAAATTAAACCATATGTTAGTCCCGAATGACCGAGTTTGTGTCGAGTGGATGTTAACACGTTGAATGCCGGCTACGAATTATCTCGTAGTAGTACGTTCTTTATATTTGCCGGTACGAGTTATCTCGTAGTGAAATCGTCAGTTTCCTATGTCACCATTATTGAAATGGCCGCATATAAATACATGCTATATCATTGCTGGCAGCACAGTAGGACTTAACATTCACAAAAGAACAACAATTGTATGACTTTCATCAATTTTATTTTTTAGTACACTTTCTAGACACGATGAAACGCAATGAAGCAGTTGTCAACACAAAGTGCCGGTTTTTCTTCGCAAACGTTGCAACAGTATCTTGTCTCTTTTCGCAAGCCTGCCCTTGTACAGATACGACAAGGCTTTGTAGGTCTCTGCTTTTTCTCCGTTGGTGGAAGACAGGAAAGGTAGTGTATGTTCGCCAACTCAACACCAGGACCCCTAACAACTCCCTCAAGTTTTGTCATGATGTCTTCGCCAAGCAGATATTTTATTATGTTTTCCCGAAATTCCAAGAGCCTCATGGGTTCTGCGTGGTCTTTATTAGAGAGACAATGAGCATTCATCAGACACATATCAAGTATGTGAATACCAAGTTTCTTGTACCAACGGATGGTCTTGCGGAGTGACGAATAATATGACAACATCTGGTCTGAACGGTCGATTCCCGACATGCCATTATTATAGTCACGAACAATGTTAGGCTTTTGCGAAATCTTTTTATTTCTGTTCGCAACATCAATCATTTCAACCCGATGCATGTTGGTGATTGTTAGGACATCTCGTTTGTCCTTCCATTTGCAAACAATTACTGTATCAGATCGTTTCCAAGACATTTCTCCTTTCTTCAGCTTTTTCGTGACGACGTCTTTTGGGTTCTCTCTGCGGTCACCACGAAGAGTTCCACATATGTAAGTCGACTTTGTGGAAAGTCTCTTGAATAAGCTGACAGAGTTGTAGAAATTGTCTGTAAAGACTTCATGACCCTTATCCAAGAAACCCTCTAGTAGTTTCAACACAATCTGCGCACTTTGTCCAAGGCCGTCGTCATCTGGGAGCCTTTCACCACTATATAGCTGTATTCTTAACAGTAACCCACTGGATTCACACAGTTCGTATAGCTTCATACCATACTTATGCTTCTTGTTCTTTATGTACTGCCTAAACAAAAGTCGCCCACGCCAAAGGACCATAGACTCATCAATGCTCAATTTCCTCTCAGGGTAGTAGATTTCATCCATAACATCATTGAAATGACGCAAGAGGGGGCGTATCTTAAACAGACGGTCATTACCAACATTGGAATTGTCCGCAAAGTGCCAGAAACGGAGGAGTAATTGGAAGCGGTTACGACCCATTACTTTTCCAAACATTGGTGTGTGATAAAGGGGATTTGTGCTCCAAAAGCGCTCAATAGTTGGTTTGGAATTCGGGCCCATTTGAAAAAGCAGAGCAATGAACTGTTTCATTTCATTAGCATTAGTGTCCTGCCAATCTTTCAAACGTGATCGCCTACGAAGGGGACGTTGCTTATTTATTTCTGCAGCAGCATAACGATTGGTTTCGGTTACTAATGTTTCAATGAGACCTTGTGTCACCAGCAAGTCAAAATAATCACCTGGAGCACCATCCTGCAACGGAACTTTTAGGCCAGAGACTTCATTGAAAGCATAATCCGGAGGATCTTGGGGAATTTCTGTCCATACATGTTCAGTTCCATTGGCAACAGGGACTGTGGAGGAAGCTTGTGCTGGTGGGACTGTTAGTGGCTGTATAACGACTGCTTCACCTATAGGATTTGCAGGAACATGTCTACCACCACGCGTACGTATAAAACCCCGCCCACGTAGTGTGCCATGTCCTCTTATTGGAGTAGTATCATCACGTCCACGTTTCACACCGCCACCTCTAGTGCGTATTCCTCTTGTTCCAACCCTACCACGAGATGGAGTAATCACTTCGTCGTTGTCAGTACTTGCGCTAGAGAGCTCATCAGAAGAAATTGTTGGATCACCGAGGTCGTCGTCATCATCCGTACTTTCATTCGCACTCGAACCACCGGCAATGGATGCTGTAGACACGTGTTTTGAATTATCACTGCCAGTCTCAGATTCGACATCACTTAGCTGTCTATCTGTACGTTCAAGAATGGGATCACCAACAGATTCCATAAGCGAGTCATTATCACTGTCCATACCAACATCATTTTGTGAATCTGTGTGCATCAGTAAATTCACAATCTCACTGGCTGTAAACTTTTCTCCAGCCATTGCAAATGGCTACCGTCTACTGGTAGCTATATTTAGTAACACGAAGCTTTATGGGAGGCAACTAAAACAAACGAAAGCGCGAAATTTAAAATGTCGTAGTTGGCAAACGGAATGAGATTCCATTTGTGGGTGCCAGGCTACGGCTCGTAGTTGGCAAATACGATTGTAGCATTGTTCACCAATGCCAGCCTACGACTCGTAGTTGGCAAAGATCAAAGAACCATTTTCCACTGGCGCCGGACTACGACTCGTAGTTGGCAGAGACAAATGAACTGTTCTATGGTCGTGCCAACTACGATCATATTTGAATAAAGCTTTTTTAACTCCAGAAATGACGAATCGTCGTCAGTTTACGTTATAAAGACCGCTTATGCAATGCCGAAGTAATATACCAAAGGTCGTAGGTTGGCATGTCGGGTAAAATAAATATTCGGGGTCGGCATTCAACGTGTTAAACCCCATTTCTCTCTCTATCTCTGATTCATTATTTACATATTTAGTTTTATAGATATACACATTATTACTACTTTTGAAATCTTGGTTATTTATTTTACAGCATATGATAGCACAAACTTTAAGAACAGTGAAATTTTGTCGTAGTCAGCCATTTGGTAAGTTAAAGTTCATTGATTAATCGACTGGATACAATTTAAATATTGCTGCTTGTTTCTTTCCTGGAAAGTTAAAGTTCATTGATTAGATCTACTGGATACTATGTAAATATTGCTGCTTGTTTTTGGAAATAATGAAGTAATTTAACCCTGTGTCCATTTCTATTATAGGATATTCTAAGAATAAATAGAACCCAGTCCTCGAGCCTATTTCACAAAATGTTAACTAAGATGAAATCCAAATTTTAATCATTTGATTGGATAATATTATATTGATTTTAGTGCTTAGCCAATCAAATTTGAAGTACCGGTATCAACTAAAGTTTGGATTTTATCTTAAGTTAAGATTTCGAAAAACAAGGCCGAGGTCCCACAGAAAGTTTATTTAGTATGTGATGAAAGACAAATAATTCTCAATTGCTCTTTACCAAAGCTTTTAGTTCAGATTTTTACGTTTATAAATTTTAAACAAAACTTTGTTCACTAGATTTGATTTGCTACTTATTTATGTGAACTAAAATTTAAATTGTTTTGACCTTGACTGTGAACCTCAGTATAAATAGAATGATGTCAGTCATTATTTATTGATATTAATTATAATTTACAGAGTTAGATTCTCCTCCTACAGTCAAATCATCAGCTGATGTTCGGCAATATGTCAGGTAAGATAATATATTATATATATACGAATATTCTATACTTGTGTTTGTTAACACGATATAGGAGAGAGAGTGAGAGAGAATTGGGTTTTAATGTTCACTTGAAAGAAGTCATTTCGGAACTAACATATAGTTCAATTTTATTGATAGCTTGCTTGTAGCGGTCTTTAGCAGTAGCAGGAAACAAGAAGACCCAAGATGTGTGGTTTGGATTCCCTGTACTTGACATGGAGTAGGGTCATCTGTCCAACCTCATGGGTTTTCTACAGGGCCTCCAGTTACCTACCAATGCTAAACACCTCTATGTTACGCGCAAGAAAATTATTGAAATAAAGTTGTACCATATGTTAGTGCTATTCCACCTCCCATCTTTGTGAGGAGTGGGTATGAAACTCTCACTCTCTCTATCTCTCTCTCATCCCATCTGAACAACTAGACACCTTTTCCTTATCACGATGGAAGTGAAACATTTCAAGTGAATAGCTTTTATAATCATATACTATCGCAGATTAAGGTACCAGAAAATTTTTAGGTGTGGTATCCCCTTTTCAATGGTGCAGGGCTTGATTAAAAACAGTGTCTAGTCACAAAAGAACATGTGAAAGAACCCTTGACAGTTAGAATTTGAAATTAGAGTAGGCTGTTGTGCTAATGTTCGGGCAAAATTTCACGCGTAGCACACTGTGTAGAGTAATTAAGTCGTCTTTATTAACCCAATCAATGCAGAAAAGTAGAATGTTAAACCCTATTTCATTTAAGGTACAAGGATTCCGTCTTTTTCAGGAATCTACCTTAAAAAAAATGGGGCTTAACATTGTACTTATCATTTGCTTGATAACGTTCAGAGAGCCCCCAACAAAGCATTGCTTTAATTAATAAAGTAAATGTGTTGGATATTATGATTTTCTGAATTTTACATGTGTCAATTGCTAAATGCCACTGACATATAATATATTGTCTGGTTGTATTTTTCAGGAATCTACAAGTTATAGACAATGATAGAATATTAACACAATGGTCTCATAAAGTAGAACCAAGACGATCGTGATAAAAACTGGATCTGTGCAATTTCTCTTTAAACCTGGTTAAAATAAACATACAGCAAGTGTGACAATAACCTGGATGTGATGTGATGTGATATACATGTGATATTCAGAAGAATTCCATTCATTGTGTCTACTAGAATGTATGCATTGTATGTGATCATCCAATTACAATGGGATTTCTTTATAAGGTGTTAAAGTGAAGGCGCAATATAATCTATAGGGGGCGAACTATAACAAGGCCACAAGGATGTAATTAGTGGACCCGGATATCAACGTTATAGTGATGCTCTAGTATTTAATCTATAGAGGGCAAACTGTAACATGGGTGTAATTAGTGGACCCAAATATCAGCTTTATAGTGATACTCCAGTATATAATCTGTAGGGGGATAACTATAACATGGGTGTAATTACTGGACCCAAATATTAGCGTTATAGTGATGCTCTAGTGTATGATCATGTCTGTGGACCCCAATTAGAGAGCTCACCATTTCATAGGACTAAGTTATAGGTGTTATATGGGTCTTGTTAAAGTGAAGCCCCAGTCTACGTGCAAAAAAACGTGTTACATATTGTAACTTAATAAATGTGTTACAATAATTGTACCTGAATATCAAACAATTTTAATATATCTTTGGTGACTTCACTACTAAACTGGATATAAAGCCATTGAGGAAAACTGGCCATCGCCATCTACAAATCAAGATGTTTGGTCACCATTTTAATTGCCTAACATTTCTAATTGGAGGTGAATATCCAATAAATTAAATCACAATTGACTGAACAAGAGAATTTTTAATAACAAAAATAAGACTTCACTTTGTATCAAAGTCCATTGCAATATATCTTCAAACCACAGCAGGAAACATATATTTGATGCCATATTTGGATCTCAAGAGAAGCACACAAATTTCTGCCATTGAACCGTATGATGATGATGAATTGGTGGCGACAGCTATCATGCAATGACAGAACACTGGTTGATTGAAAGTATAATTCAGTTATTTCATTTATTGTGCATCTTTTTTATACCATTTAAGTCAAAAAATTTCAAATAAAAGTAAGATATCCCAATTAATTTTTATAGAACATATCTCAATATGTCATCCATTATCCTTATTCCATACTTCATCCATTGTCCCTTATTCCTTACAGTATCCAGTATGTATCCTTATTCCTTACAACATCTGGTATTTTTATTCCTTATAACAATATCCTTATTCCTTACAACATCCAGTATCCTTATTGATCACAACATCCATTATTCTATATAACAGCCATTATCCTTATACCTTACTACACCCATTATCCTTATACCTTACTACACCCATTATCCTTATTCCTTTCTATATCCATTATCCTTATTCATTACAACATCCATTATTCCATATTACAGCCATTATCCGTATTCCTTATTACACCCATTATCCTTATTCCTTTCTATACCCATTATCGGTATTCCTTATTGTATTAATTAACCGTTCTATGTCCATTATCCCTAATCCTTACTACATCCATTATCCTTTTCCTTACCACATCCAGTGTCCTTTTTTTAACTACATCTATAATGGACAATGATTAGAATGTTTTTAATATTATCTCAATCTTAAACCATTTTAATTATAAATTTATACATCATATAAGTGCCTTTCATGAACAAATGAAATATAGACTTCTGCTAGAATTGAACAACGATGCACAATGATAATATTAGAACAATTATACGTAGTAATAATTATAATTTAAATGGTATGTTTTTTGTTAAATGTAACTTAACAACTAAAATCTTCTTTTTTTATTTCTTGATCTTCCATTGTCTCATTAATTAATCGCATAGTTATTGAATTAATTAATCTCATTGTTGTTGATCATTGAATTAATTTTAATTAATGCATCATCGTTGGTTTATATAATTACATAGTTATGGATCATAGAAATGCGCCGTTGTTGATTATTTAAAAAATTAATTACATAGATTTGATCATTAAATTAAAAATCACATTGTTATTGATCATTTAATTAATTCATTACTTTGCTAAACGAGTAAAGAAAACTGGAAATTTAATGGTACTGAATTAGAGGTTGTTAATGAATTTAATTATCTAGGTATTTTACTTAATTTTAACGGTAAATTTCTCACCACACAGAAAAATTTAGCATTGCAAGGAAGAAAGGCAATGTTCTCAGTTATAAAAACTTGCAGGGATAATTATTTTAATGTTAAAACTTCATTGTATGCCTTTGATACTTATGTGTGTAGTATACTTAATTATGGTGCTGAAATCTGGGGGTTTCATAAAGCACCTGAGATTGATAAACTTCATTTTTATTATCTTAAATTAATTTTAGGCGTTAAACAATCCACGAATCATGACATGCTATTATTTGAATTGGGTAGATATCCTTTACAGATTTTAAGGAAAATTAAAATTTTTAAATATTATACTAAACTTTTTTTTACCGAAAATGACTTACTTAGATGTTGTTTAACTGAAATGTATAATAATAATGATACGTGGATTTATAACCTTAAAAAGGAATTAGATTGTTTAGGATTGGGGCATATGTGGCAAAATGTTGACAAACATTCCGTGTCCATTTTTAAACAGAGAATTTTTGATATTTTTAAACAGTCTTGTTATAGCAATATCTGCCAGTCTCCTAAAGGTATCTATTATCAACATCTTGTATCAAATTTTACACTCCAACCTTATCTTTTAAAGCCTATAAAGCCTATATTATTAAAACACTTAACTCGTCTACGCTTATCATCCCATAAATTATATATAGAATCTGGTCGATATACTAAAGTGCCACGTGATCAACGAGTATGTACATTTTGTCAGCTTGATGAACTGGAAGATGAATTTCACCATGTTTTAATTTGCCCGTCATTTGGTGATATACGCATTAAGTTTATCAAGCCGTATTATTATACTAGACCTAACGTTTTTAAATTTTTTCAGTTACTAAGTACCAGTAATGTAAAAGACTTGTACTCACTTGGTAATTATTTGTCTTATGCTGATAAACGTCGATCAGAATTATTAAAAATATAGATAAATAAATAAAATTGTAATTTAAAGATGTAGAATGCCTAAATGATCATAACCTAAATGATGTTGAGTATACTATTATAATTAACTGTAATATTAGATTATAATTTTTGATGACAATATAGTTGGTATGTAACTTAAATGTCCACTCTCGACATATTAACTTTGTTATATTGTACATATTGTAGATTATGTAAATATTGTAATTATATGTATACTGATGAGTTTGATACTCAAAGTAAATAAAGAACTGAACTGATCATTTAATTAATTCATTACATTATTGGTGATTAAATTATTGATCATTTAAATAATTACTTCCTTTGTTATTGATCATTTAATTAATTCATTACATTATTGGTGATCATTGAATTAATTAATTGCATTGTTATTAGTCATTTAATGAATTTATTACATTATTAATTATCATTTAATTAATTCATTACATTGTTGGTGATCATTGAATTAATTAATTACATTATTGGTGATCATTGTATAATAAATTGCATTATTGTTGATTACTGAATTAATTACATGTAATTGCACCATGATCATTGAAATAATTAATTGCATTGTAGTTGATCATTTAATTAATAAATAACGTTATAGTTGATCATTTAATTAATTAATCATGTTATAGTTGATCATGTTATGTACGTGTGAATCAGATGGAATGGAGTATAACCTCTTTGATTTAGATTAAAAGTACTGGGTTGATCTGATTGTGCTATTTCAATTAATAATGGAAGAAAGGGTAAAGATTAAATTTTTTGTCTCAAAGGATATAGTGGAAATCAATTTGTTTACTTATTTTAGTTTCAATCTTGGCATTACAATTTAGCAACAGAGGAATATACAATCGACTCCATCGCAACATTAATGGTAGTAAAAAATAATGATTGTTCAAGACATTAAATCCAGTGTGGTTTAAAAAAAGTTTTCAGCATACTATAATATTGTTTCTCTATTTATTAATTTATGAATATGTGTATTTATTTTAAATATTTAATTAAACATGCATTATGCAAGAGCTAAATCTGCCTAGTGCAGGTCTTTATTTGGGCATGAAATGTTTTCTAAAGTATTAATTAGACATTAATTAACTGATCCAGGCCTTAATCAACTTTGGATGGCATCAGATTGCTCCGATACTAAACAGATTTAAACGTTTCAGCGGTTAATCAAATATGGCGCACCTTAACGCTTCGAGCCGTAGCTTTGATCAACCAGGTCTGTGGTTGAAATTATTGCACAGGTCGGTCAAATCTTTAAATGCCTATATCTTCGCTTGCAATAGAGTAATTTGAATGAAATTTTCAAATTATTCATTTTACATCATCTACTTTCGAACTAGTATAGCAAGAATGGCTAGTTCTTATCTATATCTTGAATAATGTAACTTTAAGCAAACAAAGATTATCTCCCGAAATGGATTCAATCATATTCAAAAGAGGCCCATAAGTGGCGCTAGCTGTTTTGAACATATCTTAGATACATCTGTGTAAATACTGAACAGATTTTCACAATATTTTACTTTGCAAGAAATATCTAAACCCCTAATATAAATGTATACCTCCTATATTTATTGTTTTACAAGTTATTCAGGTGAACCCCCTTTTGTTGTAGTTAAGTAGTTTAGAATAAAATTTTTGTTACTGCTTATATCTTCAAAGGTTAGGTTATTATTACTTGATATACAACATAGCTTTAAATTACAGGCATCTGTAACATTGAAGATCTCTTTTAAAAATAACTTTAAGCTGAAGCTAAATATTATTTACTAAAGTCTATCATTAGTATTGGGGGGGGTGGGGTGAATGGTTAAGACGTGTGCGTTGGATCGGGTCTGTCATTGAGTCAAGTGGCTTTGATTCCCCACTAGTACTTCACAACCTCAATGGTTTTCTCCTGGTCCTCCGGTGTCCTCCCACTGCTAAAGATCCCTGTGCACAAGCAAATTATTTAAATGAAATTGAATCATATATTACTCCCAGAATGACCTAATGAGTGTATGTTAAACCCCATGTCTAAGTGTGAGGGGCTTTTAATGGAGACCCCTCTCATCACCCACTCCACCATTAATTCCATTTTATATCCTCTAATGAGGATACTTAATATTAAAATAACTTTACCATGCAACCATCAAAACCACTATAAAAGTCTGGAATTAAAAATATCTGTCACAGCAATTGTTCCCACACACAATCAGGTTTTGTTAGGCACAATTCCAATTTTGGTCATTTTCTTTTTATACAGAAGATTGAATATGCTGGCCCATGTTCAAATTCAATAGTGCCTGATATTTTGTCAGATATATAAAAGAACAATAATTATTTCCAGACCTGACTATATGTATAATATGCTTTAGTGTAAGTTAAAAAACATATTATGCAAGAGCTAAATTTGCCTATTGTACAGTAGGTGTTTCTTTAGGACTGAAATTTTATCTAAATTATTAATTAGACATTAATTAAGCTCTCCATCTACCATAATCAACTCTCGATGCCATCGCTAGCCTGCAATATTTAGCGGATTCGAATATATTTTTTTTAAAAATTAATCGTAAAAACAACAAGACTTTGTTTTATATCGTACCGACTTCTGTAATGATAATCAAGGCTAGCCAAAATTTCAAAATCTTATATCACGGTTCAGAGTGGAGTAATTTGAAATTTTCAGCATATTATTCTATTTATTATGTTATCTATTTTTGAACTATTATAGCAAAACTGTCAACTCTTTATCTAATCTCCCGTAATAACCCGGGGAGTTAGGATGGCCTAGTGGTCTAGAGTGCCGCGCATCGACCTCTAGCTGGCTGGCCACCTCTGGCTTGCGGCTGTTGTTTTTAGCCCTGGTGTGAGCGTATGTGGCATGGAGAAAGGGGCGCCTTCTCAACCCTGTGGGTTTCTTCCGGGCACTCCGGGTTTCCTGCCACTTCTAAAGACTCCTACGCGCAAGCAAATTATTGAAATAAAATTAAAACCATATGTCAGTCCCAAAATGACCTAGTTGTCTTGAGTGGAGGTTAAACCACATTTTTTTTCTCTCTCTCTCTCTCTCTCTCTCCCTCTTTCCGTTATGACCCTTTAGAGAATTAATTGCATGATCAATTCAATTTCGATCTGAAGCATCAATCAGTGTCTTCATGTCTTTTTTTGCTCAAATCAGATACTGGTATTGTCAGGTATAGAGATATATATGTAATCACTTGTAAATATATCATACTCACTTTGTTTAATCTCATTATCTTTAATTTATATCTACATTTTCTCACTGTGCAAGCGTCTAGGTTTGACAACATCAATTTGTCTTATGCTTCCAAACTATTCATTAGGAAAATAGATTATTAAATAAATCATTCATCAGCTTTTGATCCTGCGGATAAACAGATCTACCGGCCTCTTCCTGTTATGCCTCGGTTACTTTTTTAAGGGAGGGTTGCCGTTGTCCCTTGCTGTCTCTCATTTTTACGAAAATCCACAAAAAATATTCCAAAATTACCCCCCAAATATCACAACCTGATTTTAATATACGCTGTCCAGTGTTATTCTGTTTGAAGACTACTATTATAGCTGGAATGTTTTCTGAAAATCCTTACATAGATAGAGTATTTTAAGATCTTTTAGAGCTTAAAGTTTGAAAGCACTTTTAAATTTTGATTTTCAAACCTACTAATAGGCTCAGACAATAATTATTATTATTTATATATTATCAATATCTAAAGGTGCTGTGAGAGTTTTGTTTTATGTAATACGGTTAAATTGTACAAATTTATAAATATATTAAAATTATTACAATTATTATTAATGATTAATTAATCATTAAAGAAATATTTATATGTTGTAAATAAAAGATCAAAAATATATTACTGTACTGTTATTTTATAGACCTTAAGACTGTTGTGGATTCAATCCAAGGCTTATTTGTACATGTATCACCAACTGTTTTGGGGCTATTCTGTGTTAGAATAGGCTCCCAGGTGACACATAGGGATTATTTGTAGATGAGCTAGGATGGGGGTTATTGCTCATAACTGTAGAAGTATCTGGTGAAGGCGGCCGCTGTTCATTAAAAGTCCAATTCCAAATTCATTCCAATATTTCTTTATATACAGTTTTTAAAATACATTATTTACAAAACATATTAAATGGGTACTAAACGTCCTAACTCCTAATCCTATCTCCTATCTCCAATATATTCATGTATCTCTGACGTCTGTATTTAAAGAAACTAATTTTCATACAGACCTGAGAACAATCATTTCAACCAATCAGATAAAAGATAAATTTATGGATTAAAAATATATTTTAACGAATCAAAATAAAAGAAGTTAAATACTAATGTAATTTCATTGGTTGAAGTTTATAATATAATTAATAGAATGTTAAAAAGCCTTAAGTCATAAACAAAAGTAATTGAAAAGCTTTAAGTCCAAACAAAGGTAAAACCTTTGACTTGTTTGACACTGATATATGACTATTGTTATTTCTATAACTTTGCTTGAGGATTCTCTTAATAAGCCTATTGATTCAAAAACAGTAAAACCAATCATGCATTTAGACAATTACTTTATACTTTAAATAAGTTAAAATCAAAATATTAACATTAGATATAAAGAATCATAATCTTAATTTTAGCTATATTGTCTGTATTCATGAATAAAAAGTTGGGAAATAAATTCTGTATTCTTAAAATAAAATTTGAAAAAGAACTAAAAATTAGTATCACTATTCGGTGATACATGACCAGAGGAAAGATGGCCAGCCTAACCTCACAGATACTGTTTCCAACTGTGTGCATGTGAATTATTGCAATAAGATAATAATATGACATGTTAGTCATCAAAAGACCAGGCCCCAAGTTCACAAAGCATTCTCAGACTTAAGTTGAGAATTTACTCAAAATTGTTCGCGTTATTTTTAACGAAAATATAGCCCTTTATTAAACCTTTGTTATTTTAATCTATTATATACACCAATATTATGCTATGTGCAAAGTTTTGTGTATCTGGATCAAAGATATTTCTCATAAAAAGTGATTGAAAGTTGAGTAAATTCTCAACTTAAGTCTGAGAATGCTTTGTGAACTTGGGGCCAGGTAGCCTACATGGCTGGTTTTTGGCACATTCGACCAATTTCCCCATATTGGGGTCTGTGCTAGAAAGGGGCCAAACAGCTTACCATAGACAGAAGTTAAATTGGTGATAACTGGGTTCCAAAATGGATCTTATGCCCATGGTTCCACTACTGATACCTTCCGTCTTGCCTCAAGCCACACAAGACATCGCTAGGCCTACAATAATGTAGCTAGTGCCAACAGAAGCTAACTGGTAGGATTATTTATAAAAACCACCTGGTGAGACGACGTGCAGGTAGCCTATGCATTTTCTTTAATTTTAGCAGACAAGTAGATTATTCATCCCCTACTCAACATACGCATAGAGTTTTCTCCCTTTATTAGGGTTCGATGATTGATTCTTTTACTCTTCCATTAGTAAAGCGGAAAACGCTCACATTATAAGTCTGCTAAGTGGACGTCTGTTCATATTATGTTAGGAATTCTTATTAAGTTCCACGCAAAAAGTGGGTGCATCAAATGGTGCGCAATTCAATGGAGATCAATTTGTACAGAGTTATCTCCCTTTAATGCACTTGGTTCCGTCAACGAAGCGTTTATTTTACAAAGGTTATTGGATATATTCTAGCAGCGGTTGTCAACTGTATGATTCCATTGTTTCTAAAAGTCTACCTTGTTAGAAAAAGATAAAAACTATATACCCAGAGGAGCAAATTAAAGACCCAGTAACCTGACAAACATTTATTAAAGGGGCATTATGTAAAATATAGATTAAGAGAACTAGGCAGATTCAGCTCTTGTATAATGCATGTTTAAGGATACTAGGCCTATAGCTTGTATTACAAAACAACGGGTCGATTACCAGAATCCTTTCGTCAGAATACATCCATAATAACAGCTATTAGAGTTTCCCTTCATTATTCGACTGTTTCAGAATGGAGGCCAAGACAAATATAAGCTAATCAATAATATACAATTCAACTACATTTATTTTCTTCTTTTATTCGCATTTTTTCTACAATTAAACTTAGAGACATATCATCGATCGTTAACATTAATCACAAAAGACTTTTATAATTGAAAAATAAATCTAAAATTTTTTAAGTTCTGTTTAAAACGTAATCAATTTTGATTTGCATAGTTTAGATTATTGATGGGGTTAGCCCAATTTGATAGCTGTGAATTTATGAGTCCAAGTTATTCTAGACAAGTTTTTTTGTGTAGATTCCGAATCTGGGTGGTAATCAGGATTTTGAGGGGGCGTTTTCGAGATATCGGGGGTCAAATGTCTACATTGGGTCATTATGTTGACATAATATATTATTAAAACATACATTTCTAGGTCTACCCATCTTTTAATAAGTGTTTATAATGCCCCTGGACAAATGTTTTGATTTGTAGGGAGGTGGGGTGGGGTTAGCAGTTGTGCGTGTGTAGAGTGGTCATTATGTTGACATAAATGATGATCATGTTATATATTAATTCAAAATATGTGTTTATGATGCCTCTGGACAACTGTTTAATTTGTGGCGAGGGGATAGTAGGTGTGCACGTGTAGAAGGGGTGGGAGTAGGGGCAAAATTGGCGGAAAATGAGTCCATGTTTATTTAAATGATGATTTTATTAGAGCTTGGTAACAACATAACTTTTAAATTCCACGACTAATCTCAAAATATGTGTAAAATATGTGTGTGTGTGTGTGGGGGGGGGGGGGTAAATGTATTTTGGGGACAGAAACCACTTGGTTCAAAATTGACCTGAAAAGAGTTTTCCCTCGTTTTTTTGATACAGTACCAATATCGTTATTCAAAATATTAAATTATAATGGTACTTTTCGAGAGATCTGGAAATGTACATGAAAAAAACCCTACAGTCATATTTAGATGTTAGTTTATTCTTATAATATGAGCGGGATAGATATTGTCTTGATGGCTGATCCTGTGGGTATGCTTCAGATACCCATTCACATTGTAAATCTCATTCGCATTGTAAATTAATGGAGGTGCTAAAACGAATTGTATATTCCGTTCTTGCTCGGCCGAGATAGACATTCCAATCATTCTCTTCGCAAACAATGATCCAATTATACAAATTTTGATCGGTAATGAGACGGGCTAAGGTAGAAAATATCACGAAGGGGGACTTACATCGGTGAAAAAATAACAGACCTTTCTTTATTACCAACTTGCCGTATACGTGGTCTTTTGCTGCAATGGGAAGAAGATTACATGTATAATGCGAATTGGTGTCTCAAGCATATCCAAAGGATATGCGAGCTGTTAGCCAGCTACCAAGAACATATTTATCTCGCTCATATGAACTTTTGATTTGAATCTTCTGATGAAGACAAAAAATAAACTAATAACTAAACATATCCCAGAGTTGCTGCGTGCTTGATTTACATTTCCAGAACTCTTGAAAAGTTCCATTATAATTTTATATTTTGAACGAAAACGTTAACGAGGTAGCACTTTAAAGGACCTAAGTCCGTAACTCAAAATCCTCCAAAATCTTCGACATCGAAAACACGAATTATTGGTCAGTTTAAATCAACATTGATGATGTAAACTTACCGGGAAAAGACTAGCTTCTGATATCTGATATTTAAGATATTATATTTTTTTTAAACATTGGTACACGTGTTGTGTACCATTATGCGCTTCAGCCCCAGTTATATTGAGAGACTCGAGGGGCGAGGCTAGATACATTGCACCACCACCAAACCAAATGGCGTTACGTAGACTGGAATAACTAGACGCTAGAAAATTGCAATTGATTGAGCTTGCTGGCATGTTTAGCCGAACATGACTAATTTGAAATTGGAGTAAAAACTGAAGCCATTGAATGTACATCAGTTTATATACATTCATATTACAGTTTTTTCTATGCGTTGCGACCCTGATTGTGAATTTCTAGGTCCAAAATGTTAGCGATTCAGCTCCTTTAAACTGAATTGTAACCGAAATGATTTCTGTCCACAGAAATAGATGTTTTGTATCGTTCAAGTTGCCAACCTGTCTTGTTTTTAAAAATATTGACAGTGACAGAATAAACAAATAAAGAAGAAATAGAACAGACTAAATTTAATGATTCAGAAAAGACAATACAGTATATTTAAATTATATTTTCTTTCATAAAACATCTTAAAAATCCATAAAAATAGTTCTATAAATCCATAAAAGATATCGCCTTTCCGAGAACATTTACTAAATAACCTTCCGCGAAACACGTCTGTATACGTGACACGGGCTGTAATCTATATTTTATGGTGATTGATTTTTACATCTCACTTTTGTGGTGTCGTCATAACAAACAATATTTAAGACAAAACATTTTAAAGGAACTACACCTCGCCACCCCCCCCCCCCCCCCCACACACACACACACACACACACTGTTGATTAACGCTCTACCCCTCGGCACCGAACGGGAAACGGAAGACTTGAATACGCAATATAGGGTGCCATGGAGAGATTTTTGCATTTCGGCCCACTCTTCATCGAATTTCAACTGTCCTGGGTTCTTTTACCATCTTGATTTCCATCCTGCATCGCTGTAAAATCCTGAGGAACTTTCCTGACCAGTATTAGGCAACCGACCGGCGTCAAGAAGCGTCATGTGGCAGACACCCATCGGTTTATCCAAACTGCGATGGAATTCGGGTAGTCTATATTGTACCAAATGCCCCCCCCCCCTCTCTCCCCCCCCTCTCTCTTTCTCTCCAACATGAGCCTTTAATTGCATTTCTCGTGACAACAATCATCTGAACCATATAAAAAGAGTACTGTTACACTGTGAGATTGATTGTCTGTAAAAATATAACCCACATAAACAAACCGCCCGATTGTTGAAATATCCTTTTCAAGAAGACTAGCCTCATTCTTTTGATAAGAAACCAACAGTAATTATTTTCATCCATCAAATCGTTAATTAATCATTAACGTTTGTTCGCGTCTTAGAAGCAAGCGTAAATCATTTTTAATTGTAAATACTGGAAGGCAAGCTTATCGATGTGTCATCAGAAATCGATTATCTCTATTACATTTTTTTTACAAAAGATATCGATGGGAAATAGATTTTGGAGGAAATTTGTTTGTATAAATTGTACCGTTTAATAACATAACAATTAGAAGATATCTTCATATCTGGTTCACCTCTCCATCAATATGGTTCTGTTCCGGCATGTCTTGACTATTTTCAGTGCTGCTTTAGGTAAGTCCTTACGCCGTATGTTTTCCAATCTGATAAAAACACAGATCCTATTTCGTTTCGTAATTTATAGTTTAAATTTCGATTAACTGGCTTATTCTACGTTAGGATCTGATTGAGATGTAAAGTTTTAGCCAATGAAACGGTCTGTTACGGCGAGCTTTTGGTGTGAGGTGCACATGACTTTGGGTAACCCACTAGAGACATTAACGCTTATTGGTTAATCAAATGTCTGACGTCATAGGGTCAAAAGCTGCCCGTATGATCCCTGGCGTGACCTTCCACTACATCCGACCAGATCTTCATGTCAGAGGCCATCGCAAATTAGCTACGATAACGTCGCTAACAACGTTGAGATAATGATGGGTTTGTTTTTAGCTATCTATTGGATGCCTTTAGTTGCAAGTGGCAAACTTAATTTCTTGACTTTTTTTTGTGGGGGAGGGGGCAGCCCCCCTACTCCACCGGGCCTGCTTAGTAACGGCTTAACGCCACGACTTTAAATACGACGATTTAAACCCGTTTCAGGTAGGATTATATGATTAATTGTAGTTGGGTGTGGCAGAAATATTATAAATAACAATATTCAATCGTTGTTTTAATGAACAATAATAATATTGTCAATTTTGTTTACTAATGCGCCCCCGACGCAATTCGCGCTTGTATTTGCTACGTTGAAGTTAATAAAACAATCACTTATCTCGAGACACGGAAGGTTGAGATATGATGTTTGTTAAAAAACGGAACCGAAATGTAGATCTGTATTTAAGTCAGATTGTAAGTTTTTAGTAACGTTAAATAATCATTTTAATTGTAATTGTAGTATATGCCCGTTACCTGCATGTTTGGTGATACCTAAAGCCATCGCCTTGTCCCCCCCCCCCCACACACACACACACATACACACTTTCCCAAAAGAGACTGGGGATATTATAGAAAATAATGCTTTGAAAAGTAAGAAAGATAATTTCAAACAAAAAAAAAAGGTTTCTCCTGCCTTGATTGGATGCCCGTCGCCCACCCTAATCTCTGTATGCCACTGGCCTCTTCTTTAATGTTTTATGGGACGCCAATGAAGTCTAGAAAATAAAGACTCAACGCAATTTAGAAATTTACTATAACTTTATGAATCCTTTTTTGGGGTAAAATTGTCAAGCTACGATAAAGCAATCTCCAAATTCGAAAATTGGACAAACTGAAAGCATTGTTTTATTTTGCCTTTGGAGATCAAAATGTAGTCTATGCATTTAAAAACTGCGTAAACTAAGTTATATAACCTAATATGGTATAAATTTGTTGGTCGTAAACACTGAATGATATCGGGATGGGGTGGGTGGTTCTTTGGTTTGGATTATATACCGTCATTGGAATTACTGTATGGTTTATACTATAAAGATACATGAATCCAAACTGGCAGTAGAAAGCATACTGGTTTATCTTGACCCATCAGGCAAAAGAAATCATACCTGTTTATCATGACATGGGCAATAGAAATCATGCCTGTTTACCATTTGAATCCAATCTGGCAGTAGAAAGCATAGCTGTTTATCATGACATAGGCAATAGAAATCATAGCTGTTTACCATAGCCCGGGCGATAGAAAGCCTACCTTTTTATCATGGCCCAGTAAGTAGAAATCACACCCTTTTATCATGCCTTCACAGTAGAAATCATGGTCATAATTTTAAATAATATGTGTTTTCTTTTTAGTTTCTGGACAATATGCCCCACTTCATTTCTGGCCTTTGGATAATGTGACCTTTGGGTTTGATATGGTCCCATTCATACCGTTGATGTGGGATATAGCTCCATATGACGTATGTTTTGAGTTCGGTGATGGACACCCTAGCACAACCAATGAAGCCACGAAATTTGGGGGTGCAGATACATCCTATTTGGATTTCATAATGTTCCAACGATATTTTCAAACCACGTTTACGTTAGCTTTTTTCGTATTTGTCGAGGAGTTCTCGTCTGGTACAGTTCTTCACCTAACCGGAGATTGTGCAGTGAACGCCGTCTGCAACATGAGCTTGGTGCTGGTTGGCGACAAACTTCAGTTCACATTATGGGATTCCTCAATTGGTCTTTGCGCTAGTCTTCATAGCAGCAACGTTGTTTCAACAGCGACCTGGAATTACATCGCTATAAAAAGATCCACTACGGAAACGAAATTAAATTTAAACACCCAATCCGAAACTGTTCCCGATAGTTGTTCCAGACAGGCTAATGACTTTGGCCAATCGACTCTCCGCCTGGGAGGAAGCATTGTTAATGTTGACGACAGATTTCGAGGTAGGATGCAGTGCGTGGCATTGTTAGAGAGTTATGCTAATTTCGCAACAGAAATGTCTGACTTACTGGCTGAATGTAACAAAGCACGAATTCCCCAGTCAGGTATGTGGTCATTCTTTTAGAATCATTTCAAACGTGAGGTTTTCCCGTGGTACAAAGCTACCAGCAGAACCCGACGACAGTCAACTGGCCCAAAACGTTAATGGAACAGCGGCTCGTAGTTCGTATGAGAGGTGCAGATAAAAGCAAATATCCTCCATAGCACAATGCATGACCGGCCTATGGCATTACAGGTCATATTTCATAGCCACTGCAGATTTCGACTTTGGTTGCGAGATGTAAATAGGATTAGGGCACGGGATTGTGGGTATGGTTAAGCTATGATCAAATCTGCAGCGAGCTTTAACTTTTAGACCCGACCCTCCTGGTAGTGGACGTTAGCGGAAGCATAAAAACGAAACGAAATATAAATCTGTAATTTAATCAGATTAATGTTTCTCTTTCAGATTCGTTCATGTGTAATATTGATGACAAGGTTTCATCTAAGACCAGAATGTTTGGAATGAAAGGTGACGACAAACGACCATCAGTCAACACCCCACCGATACTAACCCTCACATCCGTTACGTTAGTGTCATGCGCCACTGCTTGTTTCCGATCCGAAACTTGCAAAGCAATCATTATTAATACGTCAGTCACGAGCAATAATTGTGAACTTTATGATTTTGTAGAAACCCATGCTTTAGTTTCATCACCGGGAGTTCAGTATTTCGCGTTAATCAGTATTTTATAAAACAGTGAAGCATGATTCGATCTTTCTTTCGTTCGTTTCTGGAGTATAACGTCCACCTAGGGTGATATCGTAGTCAATATTTTTTAAATGATAAACTTTAATTTATTTTATAAATATTGAAACCCGTGTTGCTAACTTTAAATGATAAAATTCAAGTTAATTTACTTTTTATAAATACTGAAACAAGTACATGTATATATAATTCTAATGATAGAATTGAAGTTGATTTATTTTATAAATATTGACACCCGTGTAGACAGAATTCAAGTTACCCTTATGGGTATAATAAGGGGTATTTGGGACCCCACGACCATATCCTTAACGTTTGTGGGGAACTGGTTCATAATTGTTAGCTTTAATTTCATACATTGTCAGCTACTTAATGTCGAGTATTATGCTGTAAAAAGAATGAACGTGAGGCAGTGGCAACATTCATCTCGTGCCCCCCCCCCTTTCCTTTCAAGTGTCTAATCTATTCTGCGCTCGGCGCCGCTCGGTGATAGCTTTGTATTCGGAATCTTTCTTACTGATGATATTGTTTTGGTCATTCTAGTAATCTAGATCTGAAAGAAAATCTGGGTACTCTACCAACCCCATGAACAGACGGATTCGACATCAAAATGGCAATTAAGTTATGTGTATGGTTTAAAACAAAACCCTTATAATTCACATAGTCACTGTTAATATCTGAAATATTTTTTTCACTCTGATTGATAATTATTCAGTCTTGTTGATATGGCGTTGTAACTTGATCGTATTTGAATAAAATTATATATTTTAAAACCTATTTTTGTCTGGGGTTTTAGATTACCCCCTGTTGCCGACAACGTTTTTCGTGCAAGGTAACCGCACGAGGGTAAGAAATACATTATGGGAGATTAGATAAAGAGCTGACATTTCTCGTTATGTAGTTGAAAACTATAGATAATGTAAATGAAATTTGCTAAAAATTCAGTCAAATTGTTTTACTCTGAACCGAGATATTAGCTATTGAATTTTCGGCCTAGCCTCGATCACCATTACAGTTTGTTTGTCTGTGTGTTCAGGGTTTGCGGCGACAAACGGACAGTCCCGAGGCTGAATTTGGTGTATAGGGGTAGCCTGGAACGGGAAGTAACAAATTAAATAGGTCTGAAGGCGATGGACTACCACAATATGGACATTTCAGACATAGATTGCATATTTATATCCGTCATGACAAATTCGTATTCTAACTTTTCCAAGCATTACTTGTTTTTTCACACGATCTAATGTTTAATTAAACACTCTCCTGCATAATCTGAAGCTGATTAAAAGTTACATTATGCAAAAGCTAAATATAATTACTGTAAGTCTTAATTTAGGCTTCAGATGTTATAGAAATTAGATCTTTTTATTTAAACAACAAGCCCAAAAATCAACTCTGTAAACCTACGGATGGCTAGGCTACAGCTTAGATTTAAATAGGATTTCACTGATTAATTAAATCAATATGGCGCTAAGTGACGCTATTATTAACTGTTATGTTTACGTCATCAGTTAGATCAAGGCTAAATGATAGAGTGTGCTTAGCGAGGCCGCTGTTGCACGATATTCCGATGGCATTGAGAATTTACTTAATAATCGAGATTATGTGGGTAGAGTTAACGCCTGTCAATCAGGGATCATGGTGGCTGGTTCGCTAGCCTGGAGGTCGGATGTTCGATCCCTGCATTGGCCGAGAAAGTTCATCTCGATTTTCCGGCGTGATTTCCCCTTGTCAGTGATGCAGAAGGAGGGCCTGACAAGGACAGCTGACGAGTCGTTCGGATGGGACGAAAAACCGAGGTCCCGTGTACACATTGGAGTGCACGTAAAAGATCGCTTGGCAGTTGGAATTCGATATAAGAGTAGGCCGCAGCGCCGCTGCCCGGGCAAAATTTCCCTCATAACACACTGTTTGGCATATGCCCGTCTTCCATTAACCCAGGTTAGGTGCATAATAGTAGGACGTTAAACCCCATTTCATTCATTCATTACGCCTGTCAATCAAACAATAGGCCAAGGTAAAGGCACTTTTGGCCCCCATTTCTAGTCAAATATTATAATGCTAATAACTATGTACAGAATAAAGTAATTTGAATTTTCAATATATTCTTTTTTCATCATCTACTTTTGAACTATTATAGCAAGAATGGCCAACTCTCTATAAATATCTCCTATAATGTATCTTTAAGGAATGACGGGGCCCACAACACACTACTCGTGTTTCGTGGTTGTGGTTAGAAGGATTAATCCTTTGCTAAACATATCTCCTATAATGTATCTTTAAGGAATGACGGGGCCCACAACACACTACTCGTGTTTCGTGGTTGTGGTTAGAAGGATTAATCCTTTGCTAAACATATATAATACTAACCGGGTACTTCACAAAACTCTATTTTCTAAGAAACCTTGTTCCCAGAGAGAATGCTTGTAAAACTTAAATCGAGATTCCATAACAATTCCATACGTGTGATATAAAATTATTGATAAAGATGCTATTGACATAATATGGGTCAACAGGTCGCTCTAAAGCGAAGAATAAACGGCCTCCTAGCTACAAATTAGGCATTAGCTGTAGCAGGGTCATCATTTAAAGGAAGTGCATCTGTTGTTGCGACGGCTTCTGTGTTCCTCCGACGTACCGTAGCTAGAACCTTCTTACTGTATATCGTCGACATGACGAAAATTGTTATGGATATCGCGGCTTCAAAAAGAGAAATATAGCAAAACCACAATGGCGAGAATTCTTCCATGAAATATCCCAATACAATAGGATTACAAAGTCTGCCGATAGCTGATCCAATTAACATAATGGACGACATCTTTCCACTTACTGACACAATTGACTTATTAATCCACGCCACACCGATTGGAAATAAGACGCCTATAATGAAACCACACGCTGCTACACAAATCCACACCCAAATATGTCCAGAATAAATAGAACTTATTGTCAAACCGGCAATTGATAATAACAGTATTGCCAGTGAGCCGAATAGCAGAAGCGTGGGACTCAAGAAGTCTGCGAAGAAGATACCTAGAGCACGCACAATCGCATACATCCCAAAAAACAAGGAGGATAACTGCGCACCTTGGGTCTTGGACCAATTCAATTGTTTAACCACAAAGGTCATGAGATATGACGAAAATGCGTCTTCTATTGAGTTGTTGAAAACGAAAATTAGTATGATGATTATAATAGCTGTGATATAATGACGTATAGGCAACTCTCGAACTGCCTCCTGATCTGGAGACATTCTCTTTGTAGGTTGAATTGTCCTTTTTCTGCAAGTCTGATAAAGCAGCGGAAATGACGCGATAAAGGCTAAGACACCAGAAATGGCATAAGCGTAATGGAGTCGAATTTCGAGGCCTGGAGTCTTTGTTGAATTACTGCACGCTGCGTCAATGAGGGTGACATTCGCGCTTAATTTGTAGGGAGAGTCATGTTCAAATGACCCTGTTAAATCTACTGGGGTAGAGACATTAACATTGGTCCCATTACTACACATCACATGTGTCAAATTCCAGACACGGTCCACCAGTTCTTTGGGTACCAAAAATGGTTCCGTGACTAGCGGTCCAAACAGAGCTCCAATTGAAAATCCAAGGTTATTTAAGAACAAATATGGCTGACTTTCTAGATCCCACATTCGAACAACTTCGGCATTAGAACCTGAAAATAAAATGAGAGTGTGTCTATATTTTCCAGTTTGTCAAAAGCGCACCAAAGCAAAAGTTATAATGTTAGCAGACGAAATTTGGGTGGACAATTTCGTCCAAAGATGATGTTCTGTAGATGTGCTATTTATAACAGACTTTTATTTTATTGCCAGGTGGCAACATTAAAAGCAAATTAGTGTTTTCAATTTTTTCTATTTGGTTTGTTTCTATGCGGTGGTTGTTCGGTACGTCAATTTTGGGAAACCAGACGTTTCCCTGTCTCTGTGATCTTTACGTCCACGGTCCAGGCTAAACCCCTGCATTCGCGTTGAGCAGGCAATCATTAAAAACAGCCAGTGGCTCAGTACTGACTAAGAAAATGCGAGTATATATCCGAGGAAGAAAAGTCATCGGAAACTCAACTGTCAGCGAATAATAATTAATTGCCCACTTAGTATCGAATGGCCTGTATCCGTCGTATTTAGCATAGTTGGTGCAGACGATGTTGGGCGGCAAACCTCATTCCTTTTCATTAACCATTCCTTCGAATAAATATATATATTTGAACAAACCAAAAACAAACTAAAACTTACTGGCATCAAATCCTCCCTTAAAGAAGGCATTACAAAACCAGGCTACTAACATGGCCTCATAAGCTGTACAATATGGAATAATGACAACAGTAGCAGACATGCCTAGTACGGTCAGGTAGAGCAGCATATTTCTGTTAAATTTATCGTACAATACACCAAACACTAAAGCACCGACTACACCACCCACTGCATATGCAGTGAAGAAGAAGGAAGCGGATTCTAAGGAGGTATTAGTTATTAGTTGAATATCCAGAAAGGCTGCTCCCTTTTGGGCCGATATAAAGCCCTGAAATAAAGATAAGAAATTATGCATTAATATAATTAGTGTTAAGAAACATACATTGGCATGTATCGGATCAAAACTTCATGCATTATAGCCCCTGATTGTACGAAAAATCACGTTTTTAGCTTGTGGACCCTATAGAGGTCACAATTTTAAACCGACTTTAATGAAACTTGACGTGCATGTTTATGACCCAAAGATCTTGGCAGGCCCGAAGCTAGAATTTAAAATTTAGCCGACATAGGGGGACGAGGAAGATAAATTTCGGACAACAAAAATCAATGAACGAAGGTCATCGCCGAGTGCCGTAAGCAGGAGGAGGGGAGAGCACGAAAATTAGAAGCTGTAAGAGTGAATTTAGGCCTCTATATAGCCTAGGTTGAATAGTGAGTTTCTTGTTTGGCATGCAGGTGGCGAATGTGTCGGAAAATTAAGAGTTTCTGTCCGACATTAACTATCTCTCGGCCGAATTAGAAAGGATATGTCGTACTAAAACTCTTTCCCGGCGAAAATGCGAGCATAGCTAACCAGCGATTTTTTCCCGTGCAGACAGAAAAATTCCGACAGGAACGGTCATGGGGGGGGGGGGCGTATAACCAGGGGCCATAAATCAGGAGGTTACAATCCGATATGTGCAAATATCGAACGGAACCAAGATCTTTGGGTAATATCCATGCATTTCAAGTTTCGTCAAAATCTAATTAAAATTGGGACCTCTACAGGGTCGACGACCTTGATATGCTATTTTTCAACATTTTGTATGGTAATTTAGGTCCAAGTTTTCCATTTTCTCAATATTAAAGGTTTATTATTGAGAAAATGGCAATACACAAACAAAACGCACTTATCCGTCAATGTTTCTGTTCATTGATGTCTGATGTAAAACCAAAATTTCAATGAAAAGCGCATCTTCATTGACTTAATAAAAGGCTAGTTGAGGGCAATCAAAAGCAAGCTAAAGGCTTCTTAAATACGATACGATAAAGGTGGGGGAGGGTGTGTCTGAAGATTTAACGTTGACTAAGAGTGATATCAAGGGCAAGAAAAACTATTGTTACAATTATGTATTGTGAATGTGTATGTTGCTTGTGAATTATGTATTGCGAATGTAAAAATGGTTGTGTATTGTAAGTGTGTGTTGTGAACGTATATTGTTGATGTGTCTTGTGAATTATGTTTTTTGAATGTGTATTGTGAATGCATATAGTGATTGTGTCTTGTGAATGTGTATTGTGAATGCATATAGTGATTGTGTCTTGTATGCATTATGTATGTGTAAATTATGTATTGTGTATGTGTAAATTGTTTTGTATTGTGAGTTGGGCTTGCGAACGTGTATTGTTGCTGTGTTTGTGAAATATGTATTGTGTATTGAGAATATATTGTGAAAGTGTAACGTTAATGTGTGTTATTGACGTGTATTGTGACTGTGTCTTGTGACTGTGTCTTGTGGCTGTGTTTTGTGACTGTGTCTTGTAACTGTGTTTTGTGACTGTGTCTTGTGACTGTGTATTATATATGTGTATTGTATGTATTGGGAATGTGCAAAGTGGTGTGTATTGTTGATTGTAAATGTGTATTGTAAATTATGTATTGTGAATGTGTAAAGTGATGTGTATTTGTTGATGTATATTGTGCATGCGTAAAATGATATATATTGTGAATGTGTAAAATGATGTGTATTGTGAGTGTGAGTTATGTGTTGCGGATGTGTTGTGGATTTGTATTGTTCTATCCTTCTCAGTCAGCATCGGGATATAACCCGGCAATTCACGTTTATTGTTACACTTATTGATATTTTACAAAATAAATTTGGAAAATAAATATATCAATACCTTCTTTCAAAACATTTCACAAAACGCTGTGATCTAAATAAAAAATCATTGAAAGTCCCGAAGGATAAAATAAAAAACAACGTTACCATGGCAATATTAGCTATGAGTATATATATTGTTTGCTTCAGACATGTTCGATATCCTGCGTCTGCCCATCTTTCAAACGGGGATTTTGTTGGGCAAGCCACCATGTTGAGATCGTACCTGTATTAAAATCGTTATGAAATCTAAACAAAAGACAAACATAATATAATTATGAAAAATTTGATGACCTAAATCCTTGTCATGAGAGTAGGACAGGTTTCCAGATATTCGGATGAAAACAAAACCTTTTGGTATGTATTTATGATCGAAGTTGGAAGATCTAAGTCCTAAAGTGCCCTCGCCCCCCCCCCCCTTTTTATGTTATTGCTTATTTTGTCCTAAAAGCATATTTTAAAAATTATCAGTAAGTAAAGTTACTAATCGTTTTTTTTTAAAATGGGGGTTAACGTCCACTTAACACAACTAGGTCATTTCGGGACTAACATATGGTTTAATTTTATTTCAATAATTCGCTTGTGCGTAGGGGGTCTTTAGCAGTGGGAGGAAACCGGAGTGCGCGGAGGAAACCAACTAGGTTGAGAAGGCGCCCCTATCTCCATGCCACATACGCTCACACCAGGGCTCGAAACCACAGCCGCAAGCCAGAGGTGACCGGCCAGCTAGAGGTCGAAGCGTGGCACACTAGATCACTAGGCCATCCCAACCCCAAGTTACTAATCGGTGCTTTAATATATAAAATCCGTGTATTACAGCTGAACTCCGGTTACAAAAATACCGAAATAATTTTAATTTAAAAATAAAAAAAGTTAAAGCCCCCAAGCCGCCATACTTGTTTCAGATTTATGAAATAAACATGGCCGACATGGAAAGGTTAGCCGGTCTCACTTCCAGTTTGTTTCTAGTCACACAGGTGTAGACATCCGACCTTATTCTCTACTCACGCTTGACTGGTTGCTCTATTGTTGGAGTGCGAAATGGAAATGAATTTATATAAGCTATGGCTTGTTTTCAGATCCACAATATTAGTATTGTGAATAATTATGATATAATAGAAATAAAATATTGTTTAAACCAAGTAACCGGTCTATTCGAGTATTCAAAATTCTTTTTACACTCAACCCAATTTTAGGTAATAGAGAGAGAGAGAAATGGAGTTTAAGGTCCACTCGACACAAACTAGGTCATTTTGGGACTATTAGGTAATAGAACGACGTGTGTATTAATACTATAAGTAAGAGTTGTAAGCGGTAGTATGGTCAGTGTTTGTTTCTGTTTAAAGAGATTTAGGTCAAAATTAAGTATTGAATGACCTTGGGTATTATTTCGAGGAGACAACCTCTAAACCTATCAGTTTAAAGGACCTAAGTCCGTAACTCAAAATCCTCCAAAATCTTCGACATTGAAAACACGAATTTTTGGTCAGTTTAAATCAACATTGATGATGTTAGATGACCGGAAAAAGATGAACTTCTAAAATCCGATATTTAAGATGTATATTTGTATATATGTTTAGGCTACAGCAAACATTTTGCTTCGCCAGTAATAAAGTTTAAGTTCAAGACAACATTGGTACACGAATCGTGTACCATAATGCGCTTCAGCCCCAGTTGTATTGAGAGACTCGGGGGACGAGGCTAGACACACTGCACCAAACCAAACGGAGTTATGTAGACTGGAATAACTAGACGCTATAAATGTGCACTTGATTGCGACTGCTGGCTTATTTCGTCGAGCATAACTGATTTGAAATTGGAGTAAAAACGGAAACCATTGAATGTAAATCAGTTTATATACATTCATATACACAGGGGCGCCAGAACGGTGCGAGGGCCAGGGTACCAAAAGATAAGGGGGCATTGGTCCCTCTAGAAAATTTTGAAATATGTCAATTCCGAGAACGCTGTTTAGAGCGCCTATAGCATTCCAAATTCCACCATAAAACCCTTTAAAACACATGATAATGAGAGCAATTACATATTTATCAGTTACAAATTAATCGACTGAAAAAAGTTAAACACTTTCATCATTAGGGCATGGGTATACATGTATACCCCAGACAAAGGCAGGGTACCATTTGTATACCCTGGTACCGGGTTCCGGCGCCCCTGCATATACAGTATTATATGCGTTGCGACCCACTTTTATGAATTTGTATATTAGGTCCCAGATGTTAGCGATTTATCTCCTTTAAAGACATTTCGCTGTTTATTGACATATCGTCGTACAACACCCGTGTCGACTGAACGGAAAGGGTCATTGCCTTTTATAATCTTTGTCACTGGTATCAAATTCAAAAGCCAAGTCGCTGTTTATTGACATATCATGTATAGTATAACACTTGTACCGCCTGAATGGAAAGGGTCACCCTTGTATAATCTTCGACACTGCCTTACTGGTCTAAAGAAAACACGACTTTGTACTGCCTTTAACTACGGCTACGGGGATATAGCTGCGAATTATTGGCCTCCCATTCTCGACCTAGATGCTGGACTAGACCTTAATCACGGCTGATTCTTATCTGGCAAATGTCATTTGTCTGTGATATCAACCTCTGTGAGAACGGAAGGTAACCCTACCTAACGAACGAACTTATTTAAACTTTATCACTGTGACATTATATTAAAATTTTATTTATCAAATTTAAATGGATGTCGGTACCTTTACTGAATCGAATGTAATTTTTGACTTACTGTTGACATTCAAAATCTGCTTTATCAATAGACGTTAAATTGTCAACGACGAAAGAAAAGTCGAATTGTCATCTAATATAATTTATCAACAGAATTTATTATCCAGGAAGGTTGGGGAGGAATGGTTTAACGTCTGAGCTTGATATCATAGGGTCGGTCTTTGAGTAAAGTGGCCTGGTATCTAGCCAACACTTGTACGTGACAAGGAGTAGGGTCGCCTGCCTAACTTACGGGGTTTTCTCGTCCCCCCCCCACACAATTAAGTCCTACGTGCAAGCTAATTATTGAAATAAAATCGAACCATATGTTAGTCCCGAAATGATCTAGTTGTTATGTCGCTTCCTCCCTGTAATATACAACCCAAAGTTATTACAATGTTTATAAGTCTATAATACTAATTATTAAATATACATATTAATTAATATACATAATATAATTTATATCTTTATAAACTCCCTGAATTAACAATATTCGTGACTAATGCTCATTGCTTATCCACTCAAAACGTCACGAAACTAATTATAGAATGAGAGTTTTCAAAAATTGAGAAATTTGGCGATTTGTAGGGTTCATGTATGTATTAACTCGATACAAAGACTGGGCGTGGTTGTTTATAACAATACTGCTATACTTTCATTTTAAAACAGGAGTAAAGGCAAATAAGCTGTATAATTGAAGTTAACACACGCTATACTCTGCAATTAGTCCTCTCGATAATAAATCTATGATAAGGAATACGTGAATTGATTGAAAACGTACAGTTATGACCAGATAATATATAATGTTTTCTTCTTTACCTTTGTAATTGCAGTACTTGTTGAACTTTGTATTCAGGTGTCCGATTAGGGTCATCTATGGTCGACTACTAATTCATTCAAAATAGGTGACGTTTAATAGACCACTACTCCACTATCGTGATATGTCTAAATTTAGCATCGCTCCGTTCACAAGATTTTGGGTCTCCTTGTTCAGTTACATTTCAGCGAATCTATCTTTTGTTTGTTTTGCTCGATATTCACAATATTTTGGGTTTACGGGTTCATGGATTTAAAACGGTGGCTACATCTTAACGCAACGTTGTCTACGATATCACCTATTGATGGATCTTTAAACATCAACCAGTAAGCACCAACACACGGCAACTTCACAAACGGCTTGTACTTCGAGAGCCCCGGCAGAAATCATCAAAGGTTTTTGTGTAACTCCGGGATCCACAGTCGACATTAATATACAACCATTCGAGCAACCACAGGTAAATGTCCAGACGGGCTTAACGGTTGTTAAAAACATTTAAATACATTGCTCCATTAGCCTATATCACCTGTTACGACTGAATACATGTACTCTTTTATTATTAACTGGCAGGCACGTTGCTCATAAAGCTGAACGATTCGGATAGCCGTAGCGATAGAGAGGCGGCTTCTCACCAATGCATAGGGTTCAATCCCAGCTCAAGACAAAGAACTTTATCGTTGTAAGTGAGAGGGATATTCGGTCTCCCGTCCGATCAGGCAGGTTTCCCCCGAGTTCTTCGGTTTCTTCCTGCAGTAATGATCGAAATCATTCGCACGATCTGTGCCAAGGGCCAAATTGGAAAAAGGCCTCAGGCCTAATTTGCTACCCTTGTAAAATGACGCGATTATTATTATTATTATTATTATTGAATTGAAGCTTGACCTATATCTTTGTGTGTGAATTACTTTTGACAGACCAGGGGCCCTTAACAGGCCCGAAGCCAGAAACCAAAATTTAGCCGACAAAGGGGGGCGAGGAAGATAAAATTCCGACAACAAAAAATCAATGAACGAAGGTCATCGCAGACTACCATAAGCAGGGGTAGGGGAGAGCACGAAAATAAGAAGCTGTGAGAGTGAATTTAGGCCTCTATGACATGCAGGTGGTGAATGTGTCGGAAAATTAAGACATTAACTATCTAGACCAGAGGGAGGAGGGGGGCATTGTCACCCGAGTGGGGGCAAAATCTGAGTTGACTTTTCTAAAGGCATTTTTCGTCAGGAATCCGAATCTGGTAGGTAATAAGCCAGGTGAGGGGGCGTTTCCGACATGAGCGAGGTCAGAGGTCACAGAAGGCCAAATAACGAAAGAGACGTAAATAATTCAAAATTTGTTCAAAATAGGGCCGAAAATCATTGATAACAGCAATGAGACAATTATAATACAGTAATATAATAATAACATTATATCTGGAATTTCGTACTAAGAACTGCATTTTTGCATTGAATACCCCTACCCCTTCATTATCATAGTAATAGAGTTTAATACCACACAACTTTGATTGCTATTTAAGGTAAGTAAATATGAATATGCCATAATATTACTTACATTTTTGAAGAGGGTAATAAACAAGCTTTTCTGTGACATGTAACATTATATCTTGAATTTCGTACATAGAACTGTTTTTTGAATCCCCCCCCCCCTTCATTATCATAGTAATTGAGTTTAGTACCAACCAAACTTGACCGTGTTGTAAGGTAAGTAAATCTCAATGTGCCAGAATATTATTTACATATTTGAAGAGAACAAACAGCAAGCTTTTCAGTGATATGTAACATTATATCTGGAATTTCGTACCAAGACCCGTATTTTGGTATTGAATACCCCTCCCCCTTCATTATCATAGTAATAGAACTTAATACCACCAAATTTTGTTCGCTTTTTAAGGTAAGTAAATATGAATGTGCCATAAAATTATTTACATATTTGAAGAGAAAAATCAACAAGCTTTTCGCTGATATGTAACATTATATCTGGAATGTCGTACTAAGAACCGTATGTTGGCATTCAATACCCCTCCCTCTTCATTATCATAGTAATAGAACTTAATACCAACAAATTTTGTTCGCTTTTTAAGTTAAGTAAATATGAATGTGTCATAAAATTATTTACATATTTGAAGAGATTAATCAACAAGCTTATCAGTGATATGCAACATTATATCTGGAGTTTCGTACTAAGACTTGTATTTTGGCATTGGATACCCCCCCCCCCTTCATTATCATAGTAATAGAGCTTTATATCACGGGTATGCAGGTGTCATCGCTGCTCATTGTTATTATAATATATTACTGTATTATAATTGTCTCATTGCTGTTATCAATGATTTCCGGCCCTATTTTGAACAGATTTTGAATTATATACGTTTCTTTCGTTAATTGGCCTTCCGTGTCCTTTGACCTCAATTATCTCAGAAACGCCCCCTCACCTGGCTTATTACCTACCAGATTTGGATTCCTGGTGAAAAATGCCTCTAGAAAAGTTAACTCGGAATTTGCCCCCACTCGGGTGACAATGCCGCCCCCTTCCCCCTCTGGTCTAATCTCTCAGCCGAATTTGAGACGCTGTGAGAGTGAATTTAGGCCTCTATGACATGCAGGTGGCGAATGTGTCGGAAAATTAAGAGTTTCAGCCGACATTAACTATCTCTCGGCTTAATTTGAGACGCCGTGAGAGTGCATTTAGGCCTCTATGACATGCAGGTGGCGAATGTGTCGGAAAACTAAGAGTTTCCGGCCGACATTAACTATCTCTGGGCCGAATTTGAGAGGATATGTCGTACTAAAACTCTCTCCCGACAAAAATGCGAGCATAGCTAACCAGCGTTTTTTTCCGACGCAGACAGAAAAATTCCGACAGGAAGGGCCATGGGGGCGACTCGTCCCCCCCAGGCCCCCCCCCCCCCCGACTGGCTTCGGGCATGGCCCTTAAAGGGACACAATATTCTAAAGTTTCATTTGGATTCCGATTTAATTTGGTTGTATTAAATTTTCAATGAATTTATTTCACGAGCATTGGTTCAGTGTAATCCTATACGAAGGTGCATGGACGCAGATCTTATATAAAAAAAATTGTGTGTATGGCGGGGGGGGGGGGGCGGAGTCTGGGTGCCCCCCCGCACACAATTTTGAAAGCAGGATGCCTAAAAACGCTATCTGAGACCATTTCTGATATGAACGTACCGAGAATATATTGTCGTTTTTGAACAAGAATAATCAATAATTTCACAAATTATCAATAAAATATGTAGTTACATCAAAGACAGGGCATTTGTGAACCAAGGGGATAATATCCTTAGCCTGAAAATAGGACTCAAGTTTTGATAGACACTGACAGAGAACGGCGGACGAAGGCATAGGCCACGTGCTCTACAGGCGCGAATTTAGCGGGGGTCTTGGTGCCTACCCAGGAAGAATTTTTAAAATTAGGATGCCTCAAAATGATACATCTGAGACCTTTTCTGGGTATTGAACATCGGCATGTTCGGAAATAAAGGCTACATTTTCCGGGCTGAAAATAAGACTTTTGAAATTTGATCGATGCATTTTTCTGAAGGAGACGGGGCATATGAATCCCCCCCCCCCCCGGTGAAAATCCCGGGATCTGCGGCCATGCAAAGGTGTTTTAAAATTGCGCTATAGTTATAAGAAACAGTGGCACATTTGACATCGATATAAATCAACATTGCGCATGAGTGAAATTATTAGGCCATCTGGTGCGAGCACATTCGACAGACCTCGACAGATTTGGAGTGTCAAACGATGGATAAATGATGTCGTACGTAGAACAAATTGCAACAAAAGTTTTTTTTGTTTTCTATTGGCTCGTTATGATGTCTTAAGTAAGGAAAGGAAAGTTCACCACAATCGGAGGGGAGGGGTGGCCTAGTGGTCTAGAGTGCCACGCTTCGACCTCTAGATAGCTGGCCTGCCACCTCTGGCTTGCGACTGTTGTTTCGAGCCCTGGTGTGAGCATAGAGATAGGGCCTCCTTCCAACCTCGTGGGTTTCCTCCGGGAACTCCGGATTCATCCCACTGCTAAAGACCCCTACGCGCAAACGAATTATTGAAATAAAATTAGACCGTGTCTTAGTCCCGAAATGATCTAGTTGTGTTGAGTGGACGTTAAACCGCATTGCTCTCTCTCTCTCTCCAAAATCGGAGTCCAAATAAGGACAGGGGGCGTGACCAAATCCAAGATGGCGGCTGCCGATCAAAAATTGCGAACATCTCTACAACTATTGGATTTAGACACCATAAATGTATTGGGGACAAAAAGGAAGTCGGTACCAGCGAGTCCAAAAATTGCGACGTTATGTCTCTACATCGTCATGACGTCACTGTGACGTCACAACGGCATATCAATCGTCGCATTTCTTCCACAATTAGTCCATGTATGCATGTTAGCAGGAACCTATATCTACATGAGTATGACTCACTGTAAAATATATTAAATTAAGTTTGATGTTATGATTGATTACACAAGTTAAACTATCTCCACGGTCGGTTTCGTTTGAAATAGAATTTCCGTTATTATCTTCTTTCCCGATCCAATATTTTGATATCATCGCACATGCTACGTTTTCGCACATGGTTAGTTTCGTTGTGGCTGACAAATTGTGAATGTAAAAAGTATTCCAGTCAATGCAGCTACCCTATTTACACTTAATAAATATTACATTATTCATTGGCCTGTTGTGGATTTTAAAGATAGATTGACAGGCAACGAAACATACGGACACATCAGCTAAGTCGTTCGGGCAGTCAATAAGGGGTGTCGCATATTATTTCTTCTGATGGGAAGGAGAGAGAAAAGGGGTTTAACGTCCACTCGACACAAAAGAGGTCATTTCTTGACTAACATGGTTGAATTTTATTTCAATAACTTTTCTTGTGCGTAGGGGTCTTTAGCAGTGGGGAAAAACCGGGGAACCCGGACCCGGAGAAAACCCACGAGGTTGGACATGCTAGCTTACACCTTGCCACGTATAACCCGGAAATCGAAACCACGCTACTTGACTCAATGACATACCTAATGATACAACGCGTACGCCTTAACCATTCGGTCATCGAACCTCCCTTGTCGACAAGGAAAACATTTACAAAACATTAAAATATAAGTACGAATAACACACCCAATAATTTATTGTCATACTTGTTTGGCGTCTAACTTTGCCCTATACTGACGTTGAGTACTCAACACATTAAATGGACATCGGACGGGAGCGACGGCAATATACAACATAAAAAGTGTCGAAAACCTGAAATCAGCAAATGGGTTGAAAATACATTTTTATTCATTTTCCAATCTAAATTCCTTAAAACTGTATTCCAAAAACCTGAATGATCTGATTTGTATGCATCGTAAATAAACAGGTATACACTGGCTATATTCTGATTATTGACCCACTCCCCAATCTGCTGAATAAACGACAATACATGAGGGTCAAAATAATGTATTGATACCTGTTTATAGACGAATTGGTAAAATTATTCTGTGTGATAAAGGGCCTGTGATAAACTTGCGTCTCCCTCGTATCCGTCCATTTTCATTCACTCATTCAACTTCTTACACAAACAAAGAGCCCAGTGTGTAAGCTAGTTATCGACCTTCGGGGTCAAGTTAGATAAACACCCGCGTTCGTTGCAATTAAACACTTTGAAAGCTGACGCGTGTACAACCTTGCACGAGCTACTGTCTGAACCATGGTAAATAATAAATGGATTTATTCGATTATAAATAAACTACTTAACTTTGGTTATTACAAACTTACCTGTGTGTTTGTAATCAACTCCCGTACAATAAAATCCATTGCACAACCAGGCCCGAAGCCAGAAACCAAAATTTAGCCGACATAGGGGGGCGAGAGAGATAAATTTCCGACAACAAACAATCAATGAACGAAAGGTCATCGCCGACTGCCGTGTAAGCAGGAGGAGGGGAGATCACGAACATTAGAAGCTGTGAGAGTGAATCTAGGCCTCTATGACATGCAGGTAGCGAATGTGTCGGAAAATTAAGAGTTTTCAGCCGACATTAACTATCTCTCGGCCGCATTTGAGAGGATATGTCGTACTAAAACTCTCTCCCGGCGAAAAAGCGAGCATCCTAGACAGCGATTTTTTTCCCGACGCAAACAGAAAAATTCCGACAGGAACCGCCAGCCTCGGGCCTGTGCACAACTAATTACTACAGCCATGAAAACAAGTTCTCTCTTGAAAAATTGGAAAAATTACTTGTAATTTCAACAGAGGTAAACAATGACTTCGTCACGTATTGGACGATTCCAACATACCTGTTGCGGGGGTATGATCGAGTGGTCTTTGGCCCGAGTGGTCGTAAGTGTACTTGAATTTCCCATGCTATCGCCCCTAATACGAAATGAAATAGTGACGTAACCAGGGAAAAAGTTGTGATATTTCAATTTTTCAAAAGATCACATTCTTTCATCATTATGATAATTAGTTGTGCAGTGGATTTTATTGAACGGGAGTTAATTTCAAACACACAGGTAAGTTTATAATAACCAAAGTTAACTAGTTTGTTCATAATCGACAGTAGGCTCAGACAGTAGGCCGTGGGGTGCTCATCTAACTTGAACCCCTCTGTCTCAGTCGATTACCCTTACGTATTTAACCACGTGGTCTCTAACCTCAACGTATGAGTATACGAAGGAAATACGGACATCAAGTGAGTTTATCTTTGAGATTACCCTCGGTGGACTGGACGTTAATCCGTGCTCGCTAACCATGAAGTCTCGTGTTTGGTCCCGATGTTGGCCGAGAATACAGATCAACAACATGTGATAACAAGACGGAGGAATAACTTCATAGTTAAAAGAAAAAAAACAGCTATGAGTAATAATACACAATATAATGTTTCAGATGTATGTTAAGTCACGAGATATGCAATTTAATATGGAAGACCAAACAGCTCTTTATTCAGTGTTCTTAGTTCTTAGTTCTTAATTCATAGTCCTTAATTCTTATTTCTTCATTTGTTGTCGTATTTCGACATTTGTAGGCCAAAATTAACATTTGTAGACTAAAACCAACATTTGTATCTTAAAATCAATATTTTTAAATTGCATCTTTATTCGATTTGATTTATTATAAAATGAAAATTAACTTTCTTATAGAAATATAAAAAGATACATTTACATTTTATCAAAATTACATTTACATTTCATCAAAAACATACAACTACAAACCAATCTTGAACAAATCTCCAAATACAAATCTTGCAAAACATTTCTTGAAAAACATTTCTCGAAAAACATTTCTCGAAAAACATTTCTTGAAATACATTTCTCGAAAAACATTTCTCGAAATACATTTCTCGAAAAACATTTCTTGAAATACATTTCTTGAAATACATTTCTTGAAATACATTTCTTGAAATACATTTCTTGAAATACATTTCTTGAAATACATTTCTTGAAATACATTTCTTGAAATACATTTCTTGAAATACATTTCTTGAAATACATTTCTTGAAATACATTTCTTGAAATACATTTCTTGAAATACATTTCTTGAAATACATTTCTTGAAATACATTTCTTGAAATACATTTCTTGAAATACATTTCTTGAAATACATTTCTTGAAATACATTTCTTGAAATACATTTCTTGAAATACATTTCTTGAAATACATTTCTTGAAATACATTTCTTGAAATACATTTCTTGAAATACATTTCTTGAAATACATTTCTTGAAATACATTTCTTGAAATACATTTCTTGAAATACATTTCTTGAAATACATTTCTTGAAATACATTTCTTGAAATACATTTCTTGAAATACATTTCTTGAAATACATTTCTTGAAATGCATCCAAGCGGAACGCTCGTGGTGGGCTGACATAGTTGAAACCATTGACGTCAATGGTTGAAACAGACTTTAGAGATGACCTTGACACAACAAGATTGTCTTCCGACCGTACGTAACTAACGTGACGAAAATAAAACGGTAGCTAGCTTTTTCTTCGCACGTACACAGTGAATGGCCATTTTGCGCAGTAATCCCAGTCAGGGGACTACAGGGGCGGATCCGGGATATTACGAAAGGGGGGGGGCGTAGCCTACTTTGAGGGCGAAGCCCGACTAACGAGCACCCCAGGTGCGAAGCAACTGCGAGGGGGCTGGGGGTCCTCCCCCATAATTTTTTTTAGGACAAGACTCCATATATGCGATTTACTGGCATCTGATCTTCAAATATTAAACACAGTTCCCGCTCTATTTTCAGTGTTTATTGTCGGTACAGGGGGATCACGGTGGCTAAGTGGATAAGGCGCTGGTTCGCTAGCCTGGAGGTCGGGTGTTCGATCCCTGCAATGGCCGAGAAAGTTCATCTCGATTTTCCGACGTGATTTCCCCTTGTCAGTGATGCAGAAGGAGGGCCTGACAAGGACAACAGCTGCCTAGTCGTTCGGATGGTACAAAAAACCGAGGTCCCGTGTACACATAGGAGTGCACGTAAAAGATCCCTTGGCAGTTGGAATTCGATATAAGAGTAGGCCGTAGCGCCGCTGCCCGGGCAAAATTACCCTCATAGCACACTGTATGGCGTATGCCCGTCTTCAATTAGCTCAGGTGCATAGCAGTAGGACGTTAAAGCCCATTTCATTCATTCATTGTTGTCGGTACAATTTTTTTTACAGCTTGCCGGTATAAGGGGGGGGGGCGTGCGCCGGGTGCCCCCCCCCCCCTTGGATCCGCGCCTGACATAATCCATTGAGTATATCTGAAATATATCCGACCGAAGCACAATGTATAAACTGTGAATAGTGAATGTAGGCCTAACTATCGGTTTTTGTGCCTGACACATGGAATAGCCTACAACTGACATGTCACAATGACCTAAGGCAAGGGGAACATAACATTAGCACTGTACCAAAGAGACTACGATTATGATTAATTTTCAAGTGACCTACGATCAGCAAAAGGATCCCTTCTCTGGCCTATTCAATGATATGGATATGGATAATGATTCATTGTTTGTAGAACTGTAGATATATGATTTAATAAAAGCTTGGACATTTGACTATCGGCATCGCTGTAGCCTATGTTAATTTAGGGCGAATGTTATATATAGTTTCGAAATGACGTGTGGAGTGAATGGTAAAGTCTCTCTCTGTGTATGAAGTCCTATAGCCTACCCTAATCCTTATGATTTTTTTTTATGATATGACTCCGATAATGAACGGAGAACACTACTTATTTTCGCCCTCTGGCCTCTCATATTAAGACAACCGAGGCCCTTTTTGGATTGAATTATCAACAGATCTAGACTATAGTCTGTACCTAATGTAATTTGACTTTCAATATTAATATTAAAATAAAGATTTATACATGTAAGTATCCAGTTTTGCTCATTTCTAAGATAGATCTTATTTACATTTTCTTTGTAATTGTAAGGCCTGGGAGGTCTGTAGGGCCTAGTGACAACAGTGGCATCTGCGTGTACCTCCACGTCGGAAGACAATCTTGCTGTGTCAAGGTTATCTCAAAAGTCTGTTCCAACCATTGACGTCATAATACGACGACAATCGCTTCAACTTTATCAGCCCACCACGAGCGTTCCGCTTGGATGCATTTTGAGAAATGTATTTCAAGAAATGTTTTTCAAGAAATGTTTTTCAAGAAATGTTTTTCGAGAAATGTATTTCAAGAAATGTTTTTCGAGAAATGTTCTTCAAGAAATGTTTTGCAAGATTTGTATTTGGAGATTTGTTCAAGATTGCGTAGTTGTATGATTTTGATGAAATGTAAATGTAATTTTGATAAAATGTAAATGTTTTTCGAGAAATGTTTTTCGAGAAATGTATTTCGAGAAATGTTTTTCGAGAAATGTTTTTCGAGAAATGTTTTTCGAGAAATGTTTTTCGAGAAATGTTTTTCAAGATTTGTATTTGGAGATTTGTTCAAGATTGGTTTGTAGTTGTATGTTTTTGATGAAATGTAAATGTAATTTTGATAAAATGTAAATGTATTTTTTTTATATTTCTATAAGAAAGTTAATTTTCATTTTATAATAAAATCAAATCGAATAAAGATGCGATTTAAAAATATTGATTTTAAGATACAAATGTTGGTTTTAGTCTACAAATGTTAATTTTGGCCTACAAATGTCGAAATACGACAACAAATGAAGAAATAAGAATTAAGGACTATGAATTAAGAAATAACAATTAAGAACACTGAATAAAGAGCTGTTTGGTCTTCCATAATTTAATGCCCTGTTATCTCATTGAGCGTCGTCTACCTATACATACAGTAGTTACTTTAATAACGAAGTCTTAGAGCCCGGCTATCTTCGCTACTGACGGGATCTGAGGACAACTATATGATAATAAGGCTTCCCCCTACCTCGGTTCTTGGGCTATTTTAGAACCTTTACCGTCTATTTTTCACCGTGATTCTTCTTGGGTCAACAAGAGGAATCCTTTTCATCCAGATCCAACACAAATTCAAAATAATCCAAAGCTATTTTAATGTACAATTGTACGCTACAAAAACATAAATAAAATTCATTTGAATCCGACGGCTACGCCTGCGCAGACAAGTTCATAAGAGCGCTTTACCAATATTCCAAACATCAAAGAGGAATCCCGGTGAAAAATAGACGGTAAGGATTCAAAAATAGCCTTAGAACGGAGATGAGAGAAAGCCTTAATTGTCATATAAGATGTCATTAAATCCCGCCAGTAACGAAGAGAGCAGGGTTCTACGACTTCGCGTTACTAAAGTAACTACCTCTACAGCAGTCACGGTGGGGCTATTGATGCAGGACGGAGGGCCGAGGTGGAAAGTGTTGTTTCTACCTATTCCATTCGTATACTCGATGAAATGCACACGATAGCACTCGCAACAGTTGGAATTCGATACAAAATGCAATGCATACGACCGAACTCGCAACAGTTGGAAATCGATCAAATGCACGTGAAAAAACCCCCAGCAGCTGTTCTTCAACGAAATGCACGTTAAAGAAACACTAACAGTTGGAATTCCATCAAATGTTGGTGGAAACGCTATTCTTCGACCAAATTATATCTCATAGTACACTGCAAAGCGGATACCCGTTTATTTCCCCTATCGTTGCCAAATAGTAGGACGTTAAACCCAATTTTATTTTCAATAAACCCGGGAATTATCTTTTAAATTGTTTTTTAATTCCTGGAAATATTGAATACGTAGAACAGTACAAATCGTTATCAATAACGTCCTGCGTTTTTGCATAATTGATAACGCAGAATTAAAAGATACATAATATTAATATATATGTCTTATTAAATGGATGAATAATTGTACCGATGTAATATTGAATAAATGACAAACGAATAATATAGAAGTTAATTACCCTTAAAGCATGTTAAGTCATACGAGATGTACCTAGAATACCGTATAATATAAAATATACTAAGAGTTGACTAAATAGTTGGTTATTCTTGATAAAAAAATTCAAAAATAGATGATACCAAAAAGAAAATATTAAAAATCTCATTCAAATTACTTCATTCTGAGCCAAATTATCACTGTTAGTAGTTTTGACAAGACGTGTGCATTCGCGACTAAGCCTCGCTTTCCGATTTTTAAATTAAATTTTTGAATGGCGAACCGTTCTAATGTTAAAAAATCTCAAGTATCCGATGGTCTTGTTTTGTTAATAAATGTCTAACTAATAATTTATATACTATTCAAAAAAAGTAGGGGATATTTGATTTTTAAGCGTTATTAAAGTCACCTAATGAAACTGACGAAGAAACAAATGACAAAATGAAATGAAGTTCACATTCATCGATTTATTCCAAATGATCGTTAGACTAAGTAAGGCACAGACTGACCATTATAAGGGTAAAATGATACCCGGGGTCAAACAACAAAGTTACCACAGCATCACAGCAAAGTCAACAACGGGTAAATCCTCCTCTGTTTGCCAAACAAGCATTGATCCGACGTGGCATACTCCTAATGAGACGTCTAAGGCCATTTTGGTCCAGATTGTCCAGTTCCTGTTGCAACGCAGCAGCAAGTTCTTGGACATTGGCAGGACGTTGTTGACGTTGACGTAACCTCTGTCCAAGCATGTTCCAGACATGTTCGATGGGGGAGAGGTCGGGATTCAGTGCTGGAAAAGGTAATGTGGTGATGTTCTTTTGTTGGAGGTAACCTGTAACGATCCTGGCCCTGTGACATCTTGCGTTGACATACTGGAAGATAAAACGGCGGCCATGACGTCGTGCGAACGACACAACATGGACTGCCAATGTTATCCCGGTAGTACTGGCCTGTGACACGCCCTGTGACAACATGTAAAGCCGTTCTTCCAGCAACAGTGATGCCTCCCCACACCATAACAGAACAACCCCGAAATCGATCATGTCTGATGACGTTAACGTCTTTGAAGCGCTCGTTTCGACGACGCCACACCCTCCTACGTCTGTCGAAAAAATCAACAGTGAACCTTGACTCGTCTGAAAACATCACATTGCTCCAGCGTCGATTATCCCAGTGTTGACGATCCCTACACCAACGACGTCTTGCCTGAATGTGATGATTTCTCACACAAGAGATCACGCGAGGACGTCGGGCGCGAAGGTGACCCCTATGCAGTCGATTCCGAATGGTCTGGCCCCTCACTCTCATACCAGTGTCTGTTTGAAGACGAGCGCTGATCTGATTTGCTGTGATGACACGGTTTCCCAAGGCCAAGGTACGGATAAATCGATCCTAGGCTTGAGTTGTCGCCCTTGGTCGTCCTGAGCGTGGTCTGTCCCGTACAGATTGTGTATCACGGTATCTGGACCATAGCCTGCTTATGACAGACTGAGAAACATTCATCGTCCGCGCCACGACCGTCTGTGTCGTGTCGATCTGTAGCCTGCCAAGGGCACGTAACCTTTCATTTTGGGTAAGCCGACGCATATCAAAATTTGTTTTCTGGTCACTAAAACAATTAAACTGATTTTTCCACCCTGGAATTCAATGCCACAATGACTGTAACATTCAAAGTCAGAGTCGTGCATTCCATGCGGTAGCTATTGGTGCGTTTGGGCGTCACATGTAACTGGAAATGTTTCTTCTGTTAGGTTCTATAGTGACTTTTTTCGTAGTCATTTGCATATTTTAGTATTATGCCCCCAAAATCAAATATCCCCTACTTTTTTTGAATAGTATATAACATTTCAGGTCTGACGAAAGACCAGCAATACGAAGATTTAGCTCTTGCATATTGTATCTTTAAAATAAAATGATCGTACAGTTTATTCGTGGTTCCAGGTTAACCTCCCACCGTACGGGATATCCAGGACAGTCGTATACAGAGATAACCCAGCTATCTATTTAATTTAAAAATAACAAAATGGTGCTATATTTTATGCAATTGCAGCTTCGTGCACAGCTCCCACCTTTAGCCCACCATGTCTTTTGCAGAACTTTCATTTCGTTCGTTTTCACTGACACTAATTACTTCATATTTTTTGAACGATACACTAACATACTTGATAAAAAAAATGCGCTAAATGGCAATGGCGTGGACAATTATTCTTCACAAACCCTTGTTTATGTGTGTGAAATAGCGTCCGCTTCCATCGAAGTGATATCGCAGATAATTACATGAGGGGGAGAGAGAGATGGGGGTTTAACGTCCACTCAAAACAACTAGGTCATTTCGGGACTAACATTTGGCTTAATTTTATTTCAATAATTCGCTTGCGCGTAGGGGTCTATAGTAGTGGGAGGAAACCGGAGTGCCCGGAGGAAACCCACGAGGTTGAGAAGGCGACCCTATCTCCATGCCACATACGCTCACACCAGGGCTCGAAACCACAGCCGCAGGCCAGAGGTGGCCGGCCAGCTAGAGGTCGAAGCGCGGCACTCTAGACCACTAGGCCATCCCGACCCCCTTAGACAGGCAGACATAGACATTTATAAGTGGGCAGTTTGACAGAACAGACATGAAAGTGGACGAACATTTAGACATATGTACGTATATATGTCTTGGGTCAATTTGGTCGGTCTAGTCGTTCTGTCCGGTTAAATGGCAGGGCGGTGCAATCTTCCTTGAGGCTTGTGGTGAGTGTAAGTCCTTGCTCATTCTTCCTTCCATTTGGGTCTGTTGTCCGGTATGGTGACGTTGTTTCATCTTTTGTTTCTGCTGTTCATTCCGTTTGTTATTGGTTATAACCCACACACAGAACAGCTCACGGGGCATCGTTTTAGGCGTTACGGTGCTTTTCGTATTATGAATTCTTGATCTGAAACCCGGATTGTCGGTTTATACGGTATTTCTTCTTTCTTTATTTTACAGTAAACCGATAACTTTTGAAAAACGAGTCCCCTGAGTTAAATCATTCCATCTGTCTTTGGGACGCCATTTAATGACAACTCGTCCACACTTTTATCGTCCACTGTGACCACAATCTCGGTGTTTCTCCGGCGTACCTTAGCTAATACCTTCTGGCCGTATATCGATGCCATTACTACTGTTACTACGGACAACCCGGCTTCAATAAGAGTTATATAACAAAACCACAATGGTGAAAATTCCTCCATGAAATATCCCAACACGATAGGGTTACAAAATTTACCAACCGCCGACCCGAGTAGCATAAAAGAGGAGATCCTTCCGCTCACTGAAACTATTGTTTTGTTAATCCAGGCGATAGCAACTGGAAATAAAATCCCTATAAGAAACCCACATATCCCTGCAAAAATCCACACTCCAATAATGGCTGAATAAATAGTACTTAGGGTTATGCCAGCTATAGACAATACCAGTGCAAAAAGCGAACCAACAAGCAGAAGCGTCGGGCTTAACGCGTCTGCACAGAAGAAACCGACAGCTCGAACAATTGTGTACATCCCGAAATACACAGAGCATAACTGCGCTCCCTGGGTCTTAGACCAGTTCAGCTGTTTGACCGCAAACGTCATAAGGAATGATGCGAATCCATCGTCTAGTGTGCTGTTGAAAATGAAAGTGGAAATTGTTATAATAATGGCCACGATATAATGACGTATCGGCAGCTCTCGCACGTCTTCGTAACCGGTAGATGATTCTTCAATAGTTGTTGATTGTTTCTTTCTGCAAGTCTGGAAAAGCAGTGGAAGCGATGCCAACAGGGCTAAAACAGCAGAAATAGTGTAGGCGTGATGGAGTCTGATATTGAAGTCCGGAGGCTTTGTGGAATTGTTGCAGATTGAACTATTAAACGAGAAACTCTGGCCTGGTTCGTAAACATGTTCTTCACCAAATAATTCCTTTCTGCTGTAGTTGCTCGTGGACATATTACCACCGGTTTCAAGACAATTGATCTGTGTGTAGTTTAACACCCTTTCCACTAGATCTTTGGGTACCAAAAATGGTTCAGTCAACAAAGGTGCAAGAAATGCTCCGATTGAAAATCCAAGATTGACTAAAAACAAATATGGTTGACTTTCTAGACCCCAAATTCTTACAACTTCAGCACTGGCACCTATGAAAAGAGAGAGGGAATGGGTATTAGTGTTATATGATTATATAGATGTGGCTGACGGGGCAGAGTATGCTCGCGATTTCTGGCAATACTTCACTGTGATTGGTTTGTTTCAGTGTTTCGACACATTGGTGCATTGCCATACATACGTGTATATTTAGCACACCGAATATCACACGGGGTCACTAACTAGGTTAGATCCCGATGTTAGCCGATAAAATGCTTCGGATTCTCTCAGCTTGGTTTCCCCTTGTCAGCGATGCAGTCCCGTAAATGCCATTGACATTTAGAACACCCCCCCCCCCCCGACAGTTGGTAATTGAATAAAGAGTAGGCTGTAGCACCTCTGTCTGTACAAAATTTTCCCCACATCATATGACAAAGCCTATTATTGTTTAAAAAATGGCTGAAACATAATTCATACTCACTGGCATCAAAACCTCCCATGAAGAAGGTATTACAGAACCAAGCTACTAGCATAGCCTCATAAGCTGTACAATATGGAATAATGACAACAGTAGCTGACATGCCCAGTACGGTCAGGTAGAGCAGAAGATTTCTGTTAAATTTATCGTACAATCCACCAAACACTAAAGATCCGATTACACTACCCCCAGCAGAAGCAGTGAAGAAGAAGGAAGCCGTTTCTAGAGTTGTATGGGTAATTAGTTGAATGTCGAGAAAGGCTGCGCCTCTCTGGGCTGTTATGAAGCCCTGAAAGTAACAAAAAAATGGATGTAACTGAATGAAATGACCACGGCTGCTGAATTAACGGGTGTGATTCCGTTAATTTGAATTAACTGGGAATTATATACTGAAAAGGAATTTGAAGGTTAATATATATACGCCGATCGCTGATTTACAAGTACCTAGAAATACAATCACGCAAAATGCACTGACTGTTTGCATATATAGATAGTTTACTGCACCATGGGCCATTAACAACGAATGTGTACGGGAGGGGAATGCTATCTTACAATTTGATTAAAACAATGATCCAATTTCGTTTCGTTTTTTTAGTTCAAAACTTCGCTTTCCTTGTCTTTACTACACTTGGATCTGCAAGACTAGTTGTTTAACCCTTGTTCTGCTTGAAATGAGGGGTCAGCCAATCGAGAGTTTGACCTTTTTTGCGCGGAACTGTGGGTAGACACATATCAGCGATAGAAATCAAAACAAAGCAAAATAAGATAAAAAAAATAACATGGAGGTCGCTAATTGTTAAATTGAATGACTGACGTTATCGGGTGAAATGTCGCTTGCTTGGTACCTGACGTGATCGTGATAGAACGTGAACTCCCACTATAACTTGTTAGATCTACATGTAGTGTAGGCCATCGAAGGTATAAAAAAACGAAACGAAATATACTTCTGTATTTTAATTAGATTGGATATCAATATGTCTACACTCTCATTTCTAACATATCGACTAATTTCAATAGTCAAAGGTTTTTGATTCAAACTGTTAAGTCGTTAAAAGCATCAACGTGAGATTCCCCAGTGTTAAATGATCCGCAAAGGAATAGTGAATATAAAAGGTTACCAAGGCAATATAGGCCACAAGTAGATATAGGCTTGGCACCAGGCGGGTTCGATATGCAGGTTCTCTCCATCTTTTGCATAAAGATGATTTTCTTGGTGCAGCCATTTTTAAACCAGGTTTCCTGAAAAAGTGGAGATAAAGCAAGTTTTAAATGTCAAATTTATCACATAAATATACAACATAATAAATGACAAATTTATTTATGGTACAAAATCATTTTAGAATGAATTAGGGGCGGTGCTCCTGGTGCCCCCCCCCCCCCCCAATTAAAAAACGAACAAAACAACAAACCCACACGCACTTTTGTTTATGCCTTGCATGTATAACATATATAGGTTTGTACATGTATTGATTGATATCAACATTGTACAGCAGGTATAATACAATTAGGATTTATGCGAAGTGGCAAAGGCGCTGGCTCGCTAGTCTGAAGATCGGGTGTTCGATCCCTGCTTCCATATAAAACTGTGTACAAGAAAACTATTGTATTGTTGTTCCTGATAAACTTGCGATTTGGCTGCTGTAAATACGTATATAACGTCACAACGTGAAGTTCCGAGTGAAGTCCAAGTGTGGAGATGGAGAATTACAAGGTTATCCACGCTAGAGTTGGTTGTCCACGCTAGAGTTTAAATCACTAGATATTCAAGGCTAACAACAGATATGTAGCCGGATATAAATCATCTAATAGTGTTTAACTTTTGTTATTTCTATTTTTCGGGTTTTATAACATCTTCGTGTGTATTATAATTCTAACGCGCTTCTAAACACTGTTGTGGAAGTAGCGCTATAGAAATGTTTGTATAATATTAAAAGTAATATAATTGATGGACACTTGTGCTAAACCCGTCATAAGTTTCCAATCATATGCTATATTAGCAAGATACCTGGCTTTGCCCGGAGCCCAAATTCGCTCAGGGCCCAAATAAAATCGAATCATGGCCTAACCTAAACCAGTCACGGGTTCAGTACGGTTCATTTCATACTACGTCGATCGCGGCGACGAAGCGTGATTGCGAACATACATACTTAAGGGGCGGATTGGGGCCGGTAATCGACCTGTTCTCTCGTGTCGGAGAGACCTCTTGAACTGCCCGCGGAGCCTGGACAGTGGATCCAGGGTTTACCCCCCCCCCCCGGGCACATTTTGAAAACTGAACCCCAAATATGCGATTTGATGGCCTATCTTATTATAATCTCTATCAAATAATATATCTAATTAAACAAATAATTTAGGCCAAACTATCGGCAGACGTTTCTGGCGTATCCCCAAACAGGGTGCAGGTGACTTAAGAATTAGTGATTTCCCCTTGTCAATGATGCAGTAGGAGGGCCTGACAAGGATAGCTGCCTAGTCGTTCGGATGGGACGAAAAACCGAGGTCTTGTGTACACATTGGATTGCACGTAAAAAGATCCCTTGGAAGTTGGAATTGGATATAAGAGTAGGCCTTAGCGCCACTGCCCGGGCAAAATTCCCTCATAGCACACTGTATGACGTATGCCCATCTTCCATAACTTCCATGAGGCCTAGCCCAGGTTAGGTCCTGTCAGTTTCATGTCTGATATGCAGTGATAATGTGTTTGTTGGAAGTTTGTCTGTTTGATGGCTGAAACCTTACTTTATACTATAGTATGGTGCGTAGGTTTATAAAATCGTCTTTCTGATAATTGTTTTATGGGTATATTTCTGTCTGCGGAAGTGTTTTGATCTCGATTTTACAGGGTATTAATCAATTCATGATTTAACAAGATGCCAAAACTAATAGTGTATCAAATCTCCGAAACTATTTTTAAGTGATCAGAAATCGAGTCTAAGAGAATCATTTTCAAAATTTTCGGGTGGGGGGGGGCTAATACCTGCAGTGTTCGTAAGTCTCGCTCCTACGGTACTCGCGGGTCGGGCATCGCACAACATTGCCGCGCACGACCAAATCCTTAGACGAGGCTCTGTACTGTGATGGGTTTTTGTTCTGATAAAAGACCAGTATATGGATGACATGTTTATTTGCAGAGCATGTGGTTGTACAAGGAAACAGGGAGTGCATACTGCATAATAGAGCATAACTCTAATGTGTTGACATTGTGCTTACTGATTAATGGGAGATAACTACTGTTAAATCAGACCACATTATACATTCAGACATCTTTGATTTTTTTCCTATAGATTTTATCGTTGTAGTCACCTTAAGGTTGCAATATCGTATCAGTCATTTGACATATGAGTTACATATTGACATAGTCTAAACACGATTCATATTCAAATACGGCTATGTTGACAGTGTAAAAACACGCATAATATTTATTTACAACTGACTGTACATGTATATAAAACCCTTGAGCTACGTAGAATTTTGTAGCATCCAACGGTTGTATTCAAGGTCATTTATATACAAAAACGAAAGTACAATAATATCAACATCGAAATTATACAGAATGAATTAAATAAGTGTATTTAACTTATGTATGAACAAATGAATATGAGAGTACATGTATATGTATATGTATATACAAATATTAAATTGCGACCGACTTATTCACTTAGCCGCCATGGCTCGCCATTGTGTAATGTAGTGATAGTGTAATGTATAAAGCAATATCGCTTACCTTTAATCTCACTAGAATTATCCGTTAAAATTTCCATGGGAGGGAAAATACAAATGATTATATCATATAATAAACGTTTAAGTCGTTATGCTTTCTAAGTTTTGATATTATCCCTCTGTCAAAGATAACGCACGTATTTTTACATACCATTATCTTTGTATAATTGTTTACACTGAATCAAATAGCTAACTCAGGGTTTATTTTACAGCTTTGTTATAACCTTTTGTTTTTAGAGAGAATAAGCCGTATCGGATAACATATCAAAGGTCAAAATACAGAATAGGTCAGATTTAGGACACACGGGATAACGGCAGATCAAAGTCCTATAAAAACGAACCCCGGCCATTGATTTTATGCCAAACGTCAACCCAGAGTGAGGATCACGGTGGCTAAGTGGATAAGGCGCTGGCTCGCTAGCTTAGAGTTCGGGTGTTCGATTCCTGCATTGGCAGAGAAAGTTAATCTCGATTGTCCGGCGTGGTTTCCTCTTGTCAGTGATGCAGAACGGAGGGCCGGACAAGGACAGCTGCCTAGTCCTTCGGATGGTATGGAAAACCGAGGTCCCGTGTACACATTATCCCTTGGCAGTTGGAATTCGATATAAGAGTAGGCTGAAGCGCCGCTGCCTGGGCAAAAATTTCCCTTATAGCACCCTGTATTGCGTATGTCCGTCTCCAATTAGCCGAGGTTAGGTACAGAAGAGTAGGACATTAATCCCAATTCCATTTCATTCCAAAGTGGAACGCATACTAGAGACTTTACGTGTAAGTATGTGTCTGGGTGAGTGTGTGTGTGTGTGTGTGTGTGTGGGGGTACATAGTTCGTAACTAGAATAAAGTAACTAAACAATAATTCAGGATCACACGGGGCCAATCGGGTTAATAAATATTGTACTACGGCGATGCCCCCCCCCATAAATATTTTATTCAAACGCTATATTTCCCCCATACCACACTGTATAGCATATATTCAGCTTTATTTTCCAGGTTGGTAAACAAAAGTGGCATACTAAACCCCATTTCATTTCAGGCCCCGGATACGGGCATTTAGATTTCAAGATTTACCGATAAGGTCTCAAAACAAAATATATATCAATAATGTACTTGAATTTCAGATATCTTGTGTTTACCTTTCTAGTGAGGATATACCGGATATGCAGCTCAAATTTAGTGTCAATAACATTTTGTGTGAATTTCCTACCACTGGCCCACATGATATGGAATGACCCAACTACGAAAAGGGATAACAAAACACACATCCAAAACTAATAAAACAGATTTTTTATTTAAAATATTATATTTTATTATATTCGCTGCCCTTTCGTCTGCATATTGAAAACATAAACAAAACCCCATCCTGAAATAAAGACAAAAACCAATATTGGAAACAAGAACTAGAACGTCATGGCATGCAGACTTACAATAGTTGGTATCAGGGGCTTCAATTCGTAAGCATGCCATAAAATAATTATTTCTTTAAAGAGGTTGTTGTGCAGAAATCAAATGAAATGGGGTTTAACGTCCTACTTTTTTGATGGAATGAATGAATGAAATGGGGTTTAACGTCCTACTATTAATAATTATGCACCTAACCTGGGCTAATTGAAGACGGGCACACGCCATTCAGTGTGGTATGAGGGAAACATTGCCCGGGCAGTGGCGCTACGACATACTCTTATATCGAATTCCAACTGCCAAGGGATCTTTTTACGTGCACTCCAATGTGAACACGGGACCTCGGTTTTTCGTCCAATCCGAACGACTAGGCAGCTGTCCTTGTCAGACCCTCCTGCTGCATCACTGACAAGGGGAAATCACGCCGGAAAATCCAGATGAACTCCCGACCTCCAGGCTAGCGAACCAGTGCCTTATCCACTTAGCCACCGTGATCCCCTTTTCTGGATGGACTTCTTACGCACCGAGGTGTTCACGGGATATTCGTTTTTTGTCCCGCCTGAACGACTATACACTGTCAGTATCAGGGCCCCCATAATGTACCTCTGACAAGGGGAAACCAAGCAAGTAAATCCCTGGGGAGCTTTTCCGACCAACACCAGCGACTTACTAACTGATCCACCGTAGTTCCCAAGTTCGTGATCAGACGAGAATATTTTTTTCTCCTGACATAATGTCCATCGGTTAGCCGGAGAATGATCTAGAGTGTAGTATCAAATTCTTAGACTGACCTTTATCAAACCTGGAAGTGCCGTCCAGAAAGTATAGTTTGGTACCACCTCTTTACTAGTAGCGTGCCGTGCAAATTTATTTATAGAAACCCCAACTACCGCATAAACAATAACCAATACCAGAACTCTGATAAAAGATGGAGAATTCATATGAAAATAACATTTTTTTAAAATCATCAATATATGTGACCCGCTCCGAATAAACCAGGCGCTTGTCGCACAACTTCATTTTGTACCACAGGCACAAGAGCATAAACTGTATGCCTCCTTGTTGCCGTGAATGAGCCGAATTCAATTTCAGATGATGCGACAAATATAGAAAGACGAATTGTAATAAAGTAGAGAACATTATTGATCAATGTTTTACCACGAATTAGTATAACCAACATTTATGATCAAAATGTTATAACTCAAGGGGCTAAATCGCTAATATTTAGGACCTAGAAATTAACCCTAATGGGTCGCAATGTATATACTTATGTAATCAGATTGTATAAAAACTGATTTACATTCAATTATTTCCATTTGACTCTAATGGCAATGTCTAGCGTCTGAATATTCCAGTCTATTGCCCATGCTCTCCAGATAAGGTTTGACAGGAGTTGTCGAATATGTCAAGCCTTTTTGTCACTTGTTACAAATGAAGCTGAAACGCAACATGGTACACGATTCTTGTACTAATGGCGAAATGTGTATTTTGTCTGAAATATTGGATATCAGAAGCCCATTTTTTCCCGGGAAGATCACAACATCAATGTTGATTTAAATTGACAAAATGGTTTTTAACGTGTAAGACTTTGGATGCTATTGAGGTAGAGACTCAGCTACTTTAAACATACATTATGCAAGAGCTAAAGCTGTCAATCGCAGGTCTTCCTTTAGGCCTTAAATATTATCTTAATTAGACATTAATTAACTTATTCATACCAAAATCATCTCTCAATGCTTTCGCTAACCGGTGATATTTACAGGATTTTAACCCGGCCTGCTGCTGCCCCTGATTACATCAAAAAATGGACAATCGAGACTTTTTTTCATCGTATCAATTCTAGGAATGATGATGGAGGCTATGACCAAAATTCAAACGCTAAATTCTCGGTTCAGGCTGGATTAATTGCACTGAAACTTTCCACAGATTCCCAGTTTTTATCTAGTTTTTAAAGTGCAAACATGATGGTCGTGGGAACTTTTCGCTACGTGTAGCCAATGGTTACTATATCCACTTTACGACAAGTTCACACCAATCTGCTTGAATTAATTCAGCTATCTTCACTCCCGTAAAAACCACTCTGCCAATTATCGAAAACACTCTTAATCCCTTAATTAGATAAAACAATTGACTACGGAATAATTTGTTTTGTAATGCATTCTAATTAAAGATTCAATTTATAATTTGTTGCATAATGTACGGTCGCTCTCGTTTCTCACGACATGAATTTTAATAGCCTCTACCATCATGTGCAGTCCAAGGGCCGATCGGGCCATCGGGCGATCGGACAAATAATGAAAACAATACTGCTGGACATTATATGCGGGGGAGGGGTATTGGACCGGCGATGGAACGATAATGGCCATGTGGTAGGTGGCCGATGGCTTTAACGGGCCGCCAAGCCACCACTGGAGCCTGGAATGGACTGGTAAAATATACTTTCTAGGCCGGGTGTGCTGGGTGTGGGCCGGAAATCGGAATCCTGCAATTTTACAGGAGGAATCAACTAGCGCTCCCTGCAACAAAAAGGGACATTCTTCAGTGAAAACATCCCTACTTATTCCTAACTGAATAATCAAATGGTCAAACAAAATTTTCTCAACTAGTCAGTCAGAGTTTAAACCCAGTTAGTACACCCGTAGTGCAATGAACCGTACACGATAATAAGATTCCCAGCGTTGATCATATTCCTGAAGCAATGGCCCGAGAAATCCCTCTCTGGCCATTGCTGGGTTGGCTTCTGATACTTGAACTTTTGAGGGAGTGTGTCTTATCTTCCGGTTCAATCAAATCTGTCACTTAAGTACAGCAACATACCAGTCTTTCGATAAATCTGGGGTCTTCCCTAAAACTTTGGACAGTGATTGAAGGTATTAAAAACGGTGTAAGTCTGTTCGTCTCCATACATTATTGTTTATTTCATGTCAATGTTGATAGCCTCGTTTGCCACGCAATTAGTTTCACTGTAATATTCTGTTATGCCCTGGTTATTTGGCATAATAAAATCGTGCGCCATGACGTAACGATCTGTAAAACATGTAGTCCATTTTGACGCCCTGTTTTAAGGGTAATGCTTTTGTAAAGCTGTCAGCGACGGTAGTTAACCGAACTAATGATCAATCATAATTTAGGACAAGAATGTTCCCTCTTTCCAGCAGTGTTAAGTGGGATTAACTCTAATCAAACGGAACACTGCAAGGAGTATGATCGTTGATTGGCTGAGAAATGAAGGCGATCTATGCATGCTCATCGAAAAATTCCATATTTGCTGTTAATTTCAAATGGAGTTACGGTAAAAGTTGTTCTTTGTGTATAGTAATGGTTATTAGCTAATAATGAATATATCGACAAAAATAGAGATATCAAGTATTACGGGGTTATGAAAATTACCGAATTTAACCTGGGTCGTCTTCATTTGTCATGGGACATATTTAAACAATGGCACCTTAAAGGGATCTACGGCATGATACGCATGTTAAATTCACTCTAAAATATTTCAATCACAAATGTCTACAACAACGCAAGACGATAATTCGGTGATTATGATTATGTCAATCACATGTTAATTGGACCAACACATACACATTTGTCAATTGGTGGTGTGTATCGTATAGATAATGTAAAATATAGTGTGGTTTTCGGATACTAAAACGTTAATAGCTGAATTAATTTTAATCAGATTTGTGTGAATTTGCCGTACAGTGGATTTAGTAACCTTTGGCTATAAGTATATACAATTGAGACTTTTGATCTAATGTGGTCTTTAACTATTGTAGTTAGAACTGACAGCTCTTTATCTAATCTCCCATAATGTATCTTTAACGGACCAGAAATAATCTGGGAAAGGTATGTCTACTTGGCATCACAACAATGGATACAATCAAAGCCAGTAATATAATAATCCAAGTGATAAGCATACTTACGCTATAAGTAATATAGAACCCACAGTTAAAATAGTCGATGAACTGCCGGATTCGGGGGTTTTAGCACATGCATATTTACTCGTTAAGGACATAAGCTAAAAATATTAAACATATTTTTTTTGTTTAAATCGCATTTTATAAGATTACAATAATTAATGCACAAGAGAAAACAGCATTAATTTACTATTCGGTGAGATTCTTTGATATGTGCAAACACTTTTTTTAGCATTTACTGCGAATATTAAAGAATTTTATATTTAACGTTCTGCTGTTCTGCTCGGACTGGATTAATGATGGCGAGCGTACGCCTTCGGCGTCATCATGGAATGGTGATATCAAAACTCGAATGCGCAGAGCTCTTACCCTTTTTAGAATAGCAAAGCCCACAAGCGGTACAACAAGATGAGTAATGCTTGGTTACCAGTTCTGGGTCAAAAGATTGTCCCAATTCGAAACATAAAACTGGCAAAAAACTTGGACATTACTTTTTTGAAAAAAAAATGAAATTAGATGGGATTTAACGCCCTACTGTTCTGCTCCGAACTGGGATAATGAAGACAGACATATGCTATCCAGTGTGCTATGAGGAGAATTTTGTCCGGTCAGCGGCACCACGGCCTACTCTTATATCGAATTCCATCTGTCAAGGGATCTTTTACGTACACGCCAATGTGTACACGGGGCCTCGGGTTTCGTCCAATCCGAACGACTAGACAGCTTCCCTTGTCAGGCCCTTCGTCCTGCATCAATGGCAAGGGGGAACCACGCCGGAAAATCTGGATGAACGTTCTCGGCCAATGCAGGGATCAAACGACCTTCAGGCAAAATAAGATAATATCATGTATACTTACATACAATCCTGAAGCTGGTGCAGATTCCCCGGCAGCTGTTAATGTTCCTTCTTTACTTTCATCACAAACCAATTCTACAATAGCTTTTCTGTAATTAACCAGGGGACTGTTAATTGCGATCATAAGGTCGAGTAGCGTGATAAGGAGTAGGGTCGCCTGACTAACCTCGTGGGTTTGTATCACCGTTAATACAAATTTAGAGCTAATGTTTTAGACGAATTCGTTGCAGGCAATGCATGATCGGGACTACACTAAGTTCAGCAGGTGTGAATTGTAGTAATGCCGGCAGCTGGTTATTTGATCGTCCGCTTTCGCAGTAGATAATGGTTGAAATACTACTTGACTCACCTGGGGTCTTCATCTTTGTGGCTCTGGCATAATTATTGCGATATGCCTGGCTGTATTAGATTACCGATAATCAAATCAGTCAGAATACACTATTTTGCACATATAGCATAGACGAGCTCTCCGCGGACCCAATCAGGTCAGTTATATTATGAGGCCATTGCTCAACAGAAATGAAATGAAATCAAACGAGGTTTAACGTCCTACTGTTCTGCTCCTAACCTGGGCTAATGAAGATGGGCACAAGCCTACTCTTATATCGAATTCCAACTGCCAAGGGATCGTTTACGTGAACATCCATGTGAACACGGTGTTCGTCCTACTGTTCTGCTCCTAACCTGGGCTAATTAAGACGGCCATACGCCATACAGTGTGCTATGAGGGAAATTTTGCCCGGGCAGGGGCGGTACGGCGCGGTACGACATACTCTTATATCGAATTCCAACTGCCAAGGGATCTTTTACGTGTACACCAATGTGTACACGGGACCTCGGGTTTTCGTCCCATCTGAACGACTAGACAGCTGCCCTTGTCAGGACTCTCCGTCCTACATAACTGACAAGGGGAAACCACGCCGGAAAATCGGGATGAACTTTCTCGGTCAATGCAGGGATCGAACAACCGATCTCCAGGCTATCAAGCCAGCGTCTAACCCACTTAGCCACGTGATCCCAAGTGTGTCGCCACCTACTATTCTTAACTTTGTTCGAAAATTAATAGAAATGGTGTTAAGATGTTGTCTTAGTCTAGTTTACCTTGGTAATGTAGGATCCGGTTTACTGGTATAAGTAACTTCTAAATTTTTCTTGTCGTTTATTTGGAAGGCTGCAGAACTTTGGTCACCTAGAGCGAAGTAGTATCGTGTTGTTTCTCCAGCTTTCTGTATTTGGCAAGCCTGTTTTAAAAAATGGATTAAATCAACCGGTATAATAATGATACAACAATTACAGTACATGGAAAATATATATCAGATACTTAATTTTGAAAATGATTTAGTGGTGGGGATAAGAATTTCCAAATGACGAGACTCCCTATAGAAAAGTTTCTAAAAATCTAGGCGAAATACACAATTTGAAGTGTGCCCGAGATAAGGACACAGGGGACAGCTATATCTTAATACCGGACAGAAAGACAAAAAATGGCTCATGAAGATTGTATATGGCTAGTTTCAAAGGAAAAGCATAATACATTCCTTAAATATCCCCCCGGATTGGGCGTACACCCATCTTCAATAGAAGGTTTGATCTCGCTATAACCGCTGGGGGATCACGTGACTCGCTAGCCTGGAGGTCGGGTGTTCCATCCCTGCATTGGCCGAGAAAGTTCATCTCGATTTTCCGGCGTGGTTTCCCTTGTCAGTGACGGAGGGCCTGACAAGGCGGCTTCCTAGTCGTTCGGATGGGAAGAAAAACCGAGGTCCCGTATACACATTGGCGTACACGTAAAGGATTCCACGGCATTTGGAATTCAGTGCCGCTTTTGGCCAAATTTCCCTCATGGCACACTGTGTGGTGTATGCTCGGCCTCAATTAGCCCAGGTTACTAGCCCAGGTTAGGTGCAGAAGCGTAGGACGTTAAACCCCATTTCATCCATTCATGTAATACCCTGTATATTTCGGCACTAGTTTCGATTGACTATTATTAGTATATTACCAGCTGAGGGGCCTATCAGATTCCTCGATCAAGTCCCGCGCTTTCCAGCTAAAATGTTTATCCGTGATAATCGAGTCGCAAAGTTCAATGTGTAACCCCGGTGGCAAAGAGTAATTTGCCATCCGTTTTCGTTATTTGCCACATTTTTTTGAAAATCGACATTCTCCGTCCTTTCACTATGTCTTGAAAAATAAAATTTTGGGTTCGTGATGAAATTTACACCCGCGGAGTGCCTTCTCCGCGTTTTTAAAATTATTTTTTTGTCGTTTGCCAGTCAGCCTTTACTAAATACTTCCACGTTGTGTTGTAGGATGTCTTTTTATTGTTCATTAAAAAATGACACCCGGAACCACAGGGTACACGACTCGTGTACTGATTATAAAATGTTAATTGTGCCTTAAATATTGGATATTAGGATCTTATTGTATCACGGAAAGATACCAAAATGAATATTGATTGAAATTGATCAATATTGAATTCTAATTTGTGTTTTTAATTTCTAATATTATGGATAATATTGAGGTAGAGGATTTGCTCCTTTAAGCAACCGGCTTGATTCCTCACCTGAATTAAATACAGGCAATACCAACATTGCTACGCCTTTTTAGCTACGATTGTCAGCTTTCAGTTTGACGTGGCAAACTCAATTTTTTTATTAATACATGTAACATCTTTAAAATAAGATAAGTTTGTGCTATTTTGACTAATTAAACTTACAGAGGCTAATGTAGTGGCACAACTATTGCAATTTATTATCAGGTCCAAATTTGCCTTTTTGATTGACTGTTATAAAAGCCTCATATTTAGCCCCGCCTTCATGATGACAGCCGTCAAAATATGTCGTTTAAAAACATGGCTGTCTTAGTAACGGCTTAACGCCTCGATTTTAAATACGGCGATTTGTACCCGATTTAGGTCAAGATGGAATGCTTAATTGTTGTTGGGTGTGGCGTAAATATTATAAATAACAATAATCAATCGTTGTTTTGATGAAAATTTTGTCAATTTTGTGTAGTCGTGGGGTGTATAGTTTTGAAACTGGGTTAATGAGTTAGATTTTGCCCGGGCAGTGGCGCTACGGCCTACTCTTAATATCGAATTCCATCTGTCAATGTATTTGTCCTTAGAGATTCAATCTGTTTATCCTTCAAAATAAGGTTAGATACCCCCAAATTTGTCTTCGCTAACAAAACCGCTTCTGTGAAATTACATTTCATTGGCGTTGCTATATTGAATAAATAGTAGACTATTCCGTGATTCGGCTCTTATCAGTTTGACTTCTTTCATACACAGAACGGCTAAATAAACATATTTAATTTCATTCAATATGAAAATAGAAGAGCAGTAAATTCATCTAAACATTTTAAAAAACACACACTAGGAATTAAAATGTATGTTAGTAAGGCTAGGCCCTTTTGTCAGGCGAAGCTAGCTGTAGACAGACAGCCTAAGTTTGAGACGCTTCGTTTATATTATATTATTGTATGTTTATTCTTCAATCTTTGTTATTGTAGGCCTTAACAACCTCAGGCGAAACATGTAGACAATTAAACAATATTACTTGCTTTAGGCATATTCAACTTTCATTTGTTTCTATATTAACTATCACGGTTTCAACATCATACACAATATACATTTTAGATTTAACGACAATCTTAGGCGAAACAATATTAAACAATATTACTTTATTTAGGCTTTTTTTTAAGTTTTATTTCTTCGATAATAACTACTACGGTTTCAACTTCATACATATATTTTAGATGTAACGATAACATTATCTGAAAATGGTGACATTACAACTAATCTATATCGTAAAACTACTGACACCCACCAGTATTTAGATTTCAATTCATACAAAACGAAACGGGGACGTGAAGGTAGCTCGTTGTTCGTTATTCGTTGTTCGTTATTCGCGAATAACGAACAACGAGCTGGTTTGTTGTTCGTTATTTTCTTCAAAATATTGGGAAAAAGATTCGAACAGTCTGTTTTTCTACCCGAACAACTAGCAGTTTCTTATTGGTGAATAACTAACAACGAGCTGGTTCGTTGTTCGTTATTCACCAAATATGGAATTAGTAACATAATAAAGGCACTTTTAGAGAGAATATGCCGGGAGTGGGTTTTTGTGAGTCTTATTTGTTAATAAATCTTAAACATCTTGGGAAAAAGATTCTAACAGTCTGTTTTTCTACCCGAACAACTAGCAGTTTCATATTGGTGAATAACGAACAACGAGCTGGTTTGTTGTTCGTTATTCACCAATATGAAACTGCTAGTTCGTTGTTCGTTATTCACCAGATATGGAATTAGTAACATAATAAAGGCACTTTTGGAGAGAATATGCCGGAAGTAGTTTTTTATGAGTCTAATTGGTTAATAAATCTCAAAATCTTGGGAAAAAGATTCTAACAGTCTGTTTTTCTACACGAACAACTAACAGTTTCATATTGGTGAATAACGAACAACGAGCTGGTTTGTTGTTTGTTATTAGTGAATAGCGAACAACGAACAACGAGCTGGTTCGTTGTTCGTTATTCACCAGATATGGAATTAGTAACATAATAAAGGTGCTTTTAGAGAGAATATGCCGGGAGTGGGTTTTTATGAGTCTAATTGGTTAATAAATCTTCAAAATATTGGGAAAAAGATTCTAACAGTCTGTTTTTCTACCCGAACAACTAGCAGTTTCATATTGGTGAATAACGAACAACGAGCTGGTTTGTTGTTCGTTATTGGCGAATAACGAACAACGAGCTGGTTCGTTGTTCGTTATTCACCAGATATGAAATTAGTAACATAATAAAGGCACTTTTAGAGTGCCTTTATTATGTTACTAATTCCATATCTGGTGAATAACGAACAACGAACCAGCTCATTGTTCGTTATTCGCCAATAACGAACAACAAACCAGCTCGTTGTTCGTTATTCACCAATAAGAAACTGCTAGTTGTTATGGTAGAAAAACATACAGTTCGATCTGTTTCCCAAGATTTTGAAGATTTATTAACCAATTAGGCGTGTAAAAACCCACTCCCGGCATATTCTCTCTAAAAGTGCCTTTATTATGTTACTAATTCCATATCTGGTGAATAACGAACAACGAACCAGCTCGTTGTTCGTTATTCGCCAATAACGAACAACAAACCAGCTCGTTGTTCGTTATTCACCAATATGAAACTGCTACTTGTTCGGGTAAAAAAACAGACTGTTAGAATCTTTTTACCAATATTTTGAAGATTTGTTAACCAATTAGACTCATAAAAACCCACTCCCGGCATATTCTCTCTAAAAGTGCCTTTATTATGTAACCAATTCCATATCTGGTGAATAACGAACAACGAACCAGCTCGTTGTTCGTTATTCGCCAATAACGAACAACAAACCAGCTCGTTGTTCGTTATTCATCAATATGAAACTGCTAGTTGTTCCGGGTAGAAAAACAGACTGTTAGAATCTTTTTCCCAAGATTTTGAAGATTTATTAACAAATTAGACTCACAAAAACCCACTCCCGGCATATTCTCTAGAAAAGTGCCTTTATTATGTTACTAATTCCATATCTGGTGAATAACGAACAACAAACCAGCTCGTTGTTCGTTATTCACCAATATGAAACTGCTAGTTGTTCGGGTAGAAAAACAGACTGTTAGAATCTTTTTACCAATATTTTGAAGATTTGTTAACCAATTAGACTCATAAAAACCCACTCCCGGCATATTCTCTCTAAAAGTGCCTTTATTATGTTACTAATTCCATATCTGGTGAATAACGAACAACGAACCAGCTCATTGTTCGTTATTCGCCAATAACGAACAACAAACCAGCTCGTTGTTCGTTATTCACCAATAAGAAACTGCTAGTTGTTATGGTAGAAAAACATACAGTTCGATCTGTTTCCCAAGATTTTGAAGATTTATTAACCAATTAGGCGTGTAAAAACCCACTCCCGGCATATTCTCTCTAAAAGTGCCTTTATTATGTTACTAATTCCATATCTGGTGAATAACGAACAACGAACCAGCTCGTTGTTCGTTATTCGCCAATAACGAACAACAAACCAGCTCGTTGTTCGTTATTCACCAATATGAAACTGCTAGTTGTTCGGGTAGAAAAACAGACTGTTAGAATCTTTTGAAGATTTATTAACCAGTTAAATTCATTAAAACCCACTCCCGGCGTATTCTCTCTAAAAGTGCTTTTATAATGTAACTAATTCCATACCTGGTGAATAACGAACAACGAACCAGCTCGTTGTTCGTTATTCACCAATATGAAACTGCTAGTTGTTCGGGTAGAAAAACAGACTGTTAGAATCTTTTTCCCAAGATTTTGAAGATTTATTTACCAATAACGAACAACAAACCAGCTCGTTGTTCGTTATTCACCAATATGAAACTGCTAGTTGTTCAGGTAGAAAAACAGACTGTTAGAATCTTTTTCCCAAGATTTTGAAGATTTATTAACCAATTAGACTCACAAAAACCGACTAACGAACAACAAACCAGCTCGTTGTTCGTTATTCACCAATATGAAACTGCTAGTTGTTCGGGTAGAAAAACAGACTGTTAGATTCTTTTTCCCAAGATTTTGAAGATTTATTAACCAATTAGACCCACAAAAACCCACTCCTGGCATATTCTCTCTAAAAGTGCCTTATTATGTTACTAATTCCATATCTGGTGAATAACGAACAACGAACCAGCTCGTTGTTCGTTAATCGCCAATAACGAACAACAAACCAGCTCGTTGTTCGTTATTCACCAATATGAAACTGCTAGTTGTTCGGGTAGAAAAACAGACTGTTAGAATCTTTTTTCCAAGATTTTGAATATTAATTAACCAATTAGACTCATAAAAACCCACTCCCGGCATATTCTCTCTAAAAGTGCCTTTATTATGTTACTAATTCCATATTTGGTGAATAACGAACAACGAACCAGCTCGTTGTTCGTTATTCGGCAATAACGAACAACAAACCAGCTCGTTGTTCGTTATTCACCAATAAGAAACTGCTAGGTGTTCGGGTAGAAAAACAGACTGTTCGAATCTTTTTCCCAATATTTTGAAGATTTATTAACCAATTAGGCGTGTAAAAACCCACTCCCGGCATATTGTCTCTAAAAGTGCCTTTATTATGTTACTAATTCCATATCTGGTGAATAACGAACAACGAACCAGATCGTTGTTCGTTATTCGCCAATAACGAACAACAAACCAGCTCGTTGTTCGTTATTCACCAATATGAAACTGCTGGTTGTTCGGGTAGAAAAACAGACTGTTAGAATCTTTTTCCCAATATTATGAAGATTTATTAACCAATTAGACTCATAAAAACCCACTCCCGGCATATTCTCTCTAAAAGTGCCTTTATTATGTTACTAATTCCATATTTGGTGAATAACTAACAACGAACCAGCTCGTTGTTCGTTATTCGCCATTAACGAACAACAAACTAGCTCGTTGTTCGTTATTCACCAATATGAAACTGCTTGTTGTTCGGGTAGAAAAAAACAGACTGTTAGAATCTTTCCCCCAAGGTTTTGAAGATTTATTAACCAGTTAAATTCATTAAAACCCACTCCCGGCGTATTCTCTCTAAAAGTGCTTTTATAATGTAACTAATTCCATACTTGGTGAATAACGAACAACGAACCAGCTCGTTGTTCGTTATTCACCAATATGAAACAGCTAGTTGTTCGGGTAGAAAAACAGACTGTTAGAATCTTTTTCCCAAGATTTTGAAGATTTATTAACCAATAAGACTCATAAAAACCCACTCCCGGCATAGTCTCTCTTAGAGTGCCTTTATTATGTTACTTATTCCATATCTGGTGAATAACGAACAACGAACCAGCTCGTTGTTCGTTATTCACCAATAACGAACAACAAACCAGCTCGTTGTTCGTTATTCACCAATATGAAACTGCTAGTTGTTCGGGTAGAAAAACAGACTGTTCGAATCTTTTTCCCAAGATTTTGAAGATTTATTAACCAATTAGGCGTGTAAAAACCCACTCCCGGCATATTGTCTCTAAAAGTGCCTTTATTATGTTACTAATTCCATATCTGGTGAATAACGAACAACAAACCAGCTCGTTGTTCGTTATTCACCAATATGAAACTGCTAGTTGTTCAGGTAGAAAAACAGACTGTTAGAATCTTTTTCCCAAGATTTTGAAGATTTATTAACCAATTAGACTCACAAAAACCGACTAACGAACAACAAACCAGCTCGTTGTTCGTTATTCACCAATATGAAACTGCTAGTTGTTCGGGTAGAAAAACAGACTGTTAGATTCTTTTTCCCAAGATTTTGAAGATTTATTAACCAATTAGACCCACAAAAACCCACTCCTGGCATATTCTCTCTAAAAGTGCCTTATTATGTTACTAATTCCATATCTGGTGAATAACGAACAACGAACCAGCTCGTTGTTCGTTAATCGCCAATAACGAACAACAAACCAGCTCGTTGTTCGTTATTCACCAATATGAAACTGCTAGTTGTTCGGGTAGAAAAACAGACTGTTAGAATCTTTTTTCCAAGATTTTGAATATTAATTAACCAATTAGACTCATAAAAACCCACTCCCGGCATATTCTCTCTAAAAGTGCCTTTATTATGTTACTAATTCCATATTTGGTGAATAACGAACAACGAACCAGCTCGTTGTTCGTTATTCGGCAATAACGAACAACAAACCAGCTCGTTGTTCGTTATTCACCAATAAGAAACTGCTAGGTGTTCGGGTAGAAAAACAGACTGTTCGAATCTTTTTCCCAATATTTTGAAGATTTATTAACCAATTAGGCGTGTAAAAACCCACTCCCGGCATATTGTCTCTAAAAGTGCCTTTATTATGTTACTAATTCCATATCTGGTGAATAACGAACAACGAACCAGATCGTTGTTCGTTATTCGCCAATAACGAACAACAAACCAGCTCGTTGTTCGTTATTCACCAATATGAAACTGCTGGTTGTTCGGGTAGAAAAACAGACTGTTAGAATCTTTTTCCCAATATTATGAAGATTTATTAACCAATTAGACTCATAAAAACCCACTCCCGGCATATTCTCTCTAAAAGTGCCTTTATTATGTTACTAATTCCATATTTGGTGAATAACTAACAACGAACCAGCTCGTTGTTCGTTATTCGCCATTAACGAACAACAAACTAGCTCGTTGTTCGTTATTCACCAATATGAAACTGCTTGTTGTTCGGGTAGAAAAAAACAGACTGTTAGAATCTTTCCCCCAAGGTTTTGAAGATTTATTAACCAGTTAAATTCATTAAAACCCACTCCCGGCGTATTCTCTCTAAAAGTGCTTTTATAATGTAACTAATTCCATACTTGGTGAATAACGAACAACGAACCAGCTCGTTGTTCGTTATTCACCAATATGAAACAGCTAGTTGTTCGGGTAGAAAAACAGACTGTTAGAATCTTTTTCCCAAGATTTTGAAGATTTATTAACCAATAAGACTCATAAAAACCCACTCCCGGCATAGTCTCTCTTAGAGTGCCTTTATTATGTTACTTATTCCATATCTGGTGAATAACGAACAACGAACCAGCTCGTTGTTCGTTATTCACCAATAACGAACAACAAACCAGCTCGTTGTTCGTTATTCACCAATATGAAACTGCTAGTTGTTCGGGTAGAAAAACAGACTGTTCGAATCTTTTTCCCAAGATTTTGAAGATTTATTAACCAATTAGGCGTGTAAAAACCCACTCCCGGCATATTCTCTTTAAAAGTGCCTTTATTATGTTACTAATTCCATATCTTGTGAATAACGAACAACGAACCAGCTCGTTGTTCGTTAATCACCAATATGAAACTACTAGTTGTTCAGGTAGAAAACAGACTGTTAGAATCTTTTCTCCAAGATTTTGAAGATTTATTAACCAATTCGACTCATAAAAACCCACTCCCGGCATATTCTATTTAAAAGTGCCTTTATTATGTTACTAATTCCATATCTGGTGAATAACGAACAACAAACCAGCTCGTTATTCGTTATTCACCAATCTGAAACTGCTAGTCTGTTTTTCTACCCGGAACAACTAGCAGTTTCATATTGATGAATAACGAACAACGAGCTGGTTTGTTGTTCGTTATTGGCGAATAACGAACAACGAGCTGGTTCGTTGTTCGTTATTCACCAGATATGGAATTGGTTACATAATAAAGGCACTTTTAGAGAGAATATGCCGGGAGTGGGTTTTTATGAGTCTAATTGGTTAACAAATCTTCAAAATATTGGTAAAAAGATTCTAACAGTCTGTTTTTTTACCCGAACAACTAGCAGTTTCATATTGGTGAATAACGAACAACGAGCTGGTTTGTTGTTCGTTATTGGCGAATAACGAACAACGAGCTGGTTCGTTGTTCGTTATTCACCAGATATGGAATTAGTAACATAATAAAGGCACTTTTAGAGAGAATATGCCGGGAGTGGGTTTTTACACGCCTAATTGGTTAATAAATCTTCAAAATCTTGGGAAACAGATCGAACTGTATGTTTTTCTACCATAACAACTAGCAGTTTCTTATTGGTGAATAACGAACAACGAGCTGGTTTGTTGTTCGTTATTGGCGAATAACGAACAATGAGCTGGTTCGTTGTTCGTTATTCACCAGATATGGAATTAGTAACATAATAAAGGCACTTTTAGAGAGAATATGCCGGGAGTGGGTTTTTATGAGTCTAATTGGTTAACAAATCTTCAAAATATTGGTAAAAAGATTCCATATCTGGTGAATAACGAACAACAAACCAGCTCGTTGTTCGTTATTCACCAATATGAAACTGCTAGTTGTTCAGGTAGAAAAACATACTGTTAGAATCTTTTTCCCAAGATTTTGAAGATTTATTAACCAATTAGACTCACAAAAACCCACTCCCGGCATATTCTCTCTAAAAGTGCATTTTTTATGTTACTAACTCCATATCTGGTGAATAACGAACAACGAACCAGCTCGTTGTTCGTTATTCGCCAATAACAAACAACAAACCAGCTTGTTGATCGTTTTTTACCAATAAGAAACTGCTAGTTGTTCGGGTAGAAAAACAGACTGTTAGAATCTTTTCCCCAAGATTTTGTGATTTATAAATCAATTAGACTCATAAAAACCCACTCCCGGCATATTCTCTCTAAAAGTGCATTTATTATGTTACTAATTCCATATCTGGTGAATAACGAACAACAAACCAGCTCGTTGTTCGTTATTCACCAATATGAAACTGCTAGTTGTTCGCGTAGAAAAACAGGCTGTTAGAATCTTTTTCCAAAGATTTTGAGATTTATAAACCAATTAGGCGTGTAAAAACCCACTCCCCGCATATTCTCTCTAAAAGTGCCTTTATTATGTTACTAATTTCTTATCTGGTGAATAACGAACAACGAACCAGCTCGTTGTTCGTTATTCACCAATATGAAACTGCTAGTTGTTCGCGTAGAAAAACAGACTGTTAGAATCTTTTCCCCAAGATTTTGAGATTTATAAACCAATTAGACTCATAAAAACCCACTCCCGGCATATTCTCTCTAAAAGTGCCTTTATTATGTTACTAATTCCATATCTGGTGAATAACGAACAACGAACCAGCTCGTTGTTCGTTATTCGCCAATAACGAACAACAAACCAGCTCGTTGTTCGTTATTCGCGAATAACGAACAACGAATAACGAACAACGAGCTACCTTCACGTCCCCAAACGAAACATCCCATTTAATCTTGCTAGGAGAATTTGTACAATCGTATCATGTGATAAGAAAAAAACTCAAAAGATTACAAGAATTGAAACAATTCCTTTGTAATCAAAACTCTCCTTGTGGTTTAATAGAAACTGACATTAAACAAGCCTTAATAATAGGCCAGGAAGTTTTGAGAAAACCTAAAATTGTAGGTAAACCAAATGAAGTTATGACTTTACACGTAGTTACAACACTAATCTTTTTCACGAACTAGGAATGGACATAATGAGATCACATTCACAACAGTTATTTAAAATTGTAACATGCTTAAGGGAATAATAATAATAATAATAATAATAATAATCACGTCATTTTACAAGGGTAGCAAATTAGGCCTGAGGCCTTTTTCAAATTTGGCCATCTTGCGTTTTAATTGGTCAATTAGACACTGTCTATATGACAATAACACCCCTCTGTTATTTAAATTAAAATAAGATTATAATTGCCAACAAATGGAACTTATGAACCTCAAGACGAACGAGTCAATAGTAAAACATTTCATTTATTTCGAAATGTTACGGAATCAGAATCAGAACTGAAGAAAATCAAACCAACTTATTGTGCATTTGATAAGATTCCAACGGGGTTATGATTCTGATATTGGCTTATCTTCTTCCATTATTGACGGTAATTATTAATTCAAGTCTGTGGTGTAGTTCCAGAATGGGGGGGGGGGGGTGGCCTAGTGGTCTAGAGTGCCGCGCTTCAACCTCTAGCTGGCCGGCCACCTCTGGCTTGCGGCTGTGGTTTCCAGCCCTGGTGTGAGCGTATGTGGCACGGAGATAGGGGCGCCTTCTCAACCTCGTGGGTTTCCTCCGGGCACTCTGGTTTCCTCCCACTGCTAAGACTCATAGGCGCAAGCGAATTATTGAAATAAAATTAAACCATAGGTTAGTCCCAAAATGACCTAGTTGTGTTGAGTGGACGTTAAACCCCATTTCTCTCTCTCTCAGTTCCAGAATGTTTCAAACAGATAGGAATATAGCTTACCGTTTGACATGACTTGTGGAATATGTCTAGCTTCGTTTTTCGAGTCATGTGTTACAAATGGCGCTGAAACGCATTATGGTACACGAATCAGAAGTCAATATTTCCCCAGTAAGATAACAACCTCAATGCTGATTTAAACTGACAAATAATATGTGTTTTTAATGTCCAAGACTTTGGATGGTAGCGAGTTAGAGACTTAGCTACTTTAAATCATATAAGCTATTATATATTATAATATAAATTATAAAAAAAACACCGATTTGCTGTTCGTACTGTACATCTTCAGGCCATATTTCTTTCTTTGATTTATATATATTGATTAATGATTATATACTAGCTGGGAGTTATATTTACCTATATCTATATTGCTATTATTGACCACGCCAGTTGATAAAAGTTGTAACAACCATAGCAGTGCGATGGATTTAAGCATTTATAGAAAAAAGATATGTGTATTTATGGGAATCTACGTTATAACTATTCTGTGTGTTTATAAACGTTTTTGGTCAGGTAAGTTCAAGTTAAACACAATTATTTTTTGGTTTTATTTGTGAATTTTCTTCATCAGGTAAGTTCAAGCTAAATATAGGTATTATTATTATTATTATTATTATTATATGTTTCCTTCTACAAAATTGAAATATAGACATTTTATTTGATGTTTCTTTATATAAAATTCGTTATATTTAGGAGATAAACACTTCCTGTAACGTAATTAGAGCTGGTTTATTTGATGTGTTTTTTTTATATAAAATTCGTTATATTTAGGAGATAAACACTTCCTGTCACTTAATTAGATGTGGTTTATTTAAATATAGACATTATTATTTGATGTTTCTTTATATATATTTCGTTATATTTAGGAGATAAACACTTCTTGTTACGTAATTAGAGGTGGTTTATTGTCCATTCAACCATGCTGGAATCATTAGAGCACGAGACGCGATATCGATCAAAGGGAAATTGTTCCCGGACAGCGGCACTATGGCCTACTCTTATTCCAACTGCCTGGGGATCTTTAGCGTGCAGGCCAATGTGCAAACGTGACCTTGTTTTTTCGTCCCATCCGAACATCGGATATTGATGTCGCTACAGTTACATTGCATAACTTGTGAGTTTTCTCTGTTAACTCCAAAACTCAAAGCCCAGCTTAAACAGGTTGGGCCCCTTGGTCATACTGGCATCGCAGGGCCCCTACCGCCACCAAATGGTTATTTTATATCCTTTTGAATGGCACGCATGTGTGACACACAATTAAACGGTCTGCAATGCAAGAAGCAATTGCATAATATGTGATCAAAGTGGAAATCGATTCAGTTCCCTTTGATCGATAATTCTTCAATTAAATCGAAGTTTGTCTCGCCGAACTGGCAAGACACTGAGTCATCCATTTCGAATATGACGTCAAACTTTCAGCTGCTTGGATTATACAAACCATACATACAATATACAAACAAAAATAAGGGTAATAGGGTAATATAATATTATGTAGACATATAAATCACAAATTATGCAACACTCTGGGCTATGACGCTTGATGGATTGAAGAGATTATTTAAAGAAAAGTTTTGATCAGTAATGTTTACGGTTGCATATATGTAAATATTATTTTCTCAAATCTGTATACTTTTCGCATTACATAAGAAAATAATGTTCTGATTCAGTTTTATTTGTACCGAAGTAGAACAAACCGTCGGGTGGCAGCGGTCGGAAATAGCCGACGGTTACTGATTGGGAGGGTCAAGGACGTTGTTTTTTAGTTTTACTTCATCGTGAAAAAAAAGTTGAAAGATATCGGTAGGCCGACAAATATTTTTATTTTGCTTTTAACCTTTACTTTTGATTTTAGTTTTCATTAGTGTTTTGATTTTAATTTAAAGTTTGGTTTTACTGTTACTTTTATTTTCATATTAGCTTCTGATTTTATTTTTAGTTTTTATTTCACTTTTGGTTTTGGGTAAAATTTTGCTTTTAATTTACTTTTGATTTTGACTTTGTTTTTTCATTTTCATTTCATTGTATTGTTCTTCTTTTTAAGAGAAATTTTGTTAACTCCTGAATGATAACGATAGGCCATCATAATGGTGGTGGTTATTAGTACACGACATATAGGTGTAATTCTGACGATTTAAAGTTAAAAGGCTTGATGCGTTTTGCAGATTAAAATCATAAAGTATTAGATTTTCGGCATAAAGCCGAGATTCCATGTGTACGTACTGCGTGATGCATAGTACGTAATGCGTATTTACCACTTTGCACTAAAATGGTAGGAGTTGATTCCATGTACACGTAATGCGTCAAGCGTGAGGCGCAGCGCGTAGTACGTGTTTCCCGGGACGCTCACAAGAGTGTCCGAGTACGCAATACGCGTGTGTACGGAGACCGGAATGGACATGAACATGCGCACTGCCACTGCAATAGGCATATCTGATGTAGTTTTGGGATGGCAATATTCGGTTCCAATCCTCATATAATACGCCACTCACGCACACATGAAAACTGACAACACGCATTCCGCATGCATGTACCCTTATATCAGAACTTTCTTATTTACTTGTGATTTTGTAGTTTTTACTATTTATTTTCTACCACGTACTCCAGATCGAATTTTTAAACCCGGTACCCGCCAAGAAAATATATATAAACGTTAACACAATCCCAGGAAGTCATCCTTTACCTCATCCAAAATAGTTGTTTCATCTTTCTTGGTGTAAACATATCAAAGCTACAAAAAGTACGACCTGAGACTGCATGACCATGAACATTAAATTACCCACAGCAGGAATAACTACTTAGTTCTTCGAGGGGTCGCGATCCGATGCTGGTTTCTGGAATTGCGTCGCAACCAACAAACGGTTGTGAGGTACTGCCATAGCCTCATGGTGCTGCTATTCTGGATCAATTTAAATAAGGGTAGTGAAAATCATATTTTTTGATTAGCTACAAATTTTAGGGCAGTTTTAATAATTTCAGTGAATAATATTCGATTAGACTGGGTTTTTTTTCCATTTATTATTCCAGCAGAAAACGATATTATTCACCAAACGATTAATTTACTCCGGGTAAGTAAAATCAGTCTTATATTCAAGTATTCTTGTTACTTTATGATACAACCAAATAATATAATGGTTAGAAATTAGGAGCCACAATGGGTCCCCATTACCTCGTCTTAAATAGCCGCATTCTCCCTAATTAATATAGAAAATATTAAAAATTTTCACATTTACTTATCCATTGTGATTTGCATCTAATTTCTTCCCGAAATTAAACGAAATATGATTTTATTTTTGATTTAGTTCAAACCAGAAGATTATATACAGCTGGAAATGTCAGAAAGAAGGAATAATATGAGTAATTTCTGCCATCGACAAGTTTCTCAAAACCCCACGAAGAGCACACTGAAGAACATGAAAAGGCATTCAATGTATTCTCCAGAGAAGAAGTTTTTATATTGTCCAGTGGAAAAAGTAGGCTCCACATTTTGGCGACGGTTGTTCTTAATAGTGAATGGTGTCTCTAAAACAAATAACCCATTTAATGTTGCAGGAAGTATTTACAGTGAACGTTACAGCGCAATAAGAGAAGAATCATCAGTAATACGAAATTCCTTCAAGTTTGTTATGGTCCGTGAGCCATATGCTCGTTTTTTGTCCGCTTACGCCAATAAATTGTTCGATATAAATCCAGTTTTTTGGTCAGGGTATGGACGATTTGTTATTAAAGCTGTACGGAAAAACCCGAGTAATAAAAGTTTATCATGTGGTCATGATGTTACATTTCAAGAGTTAGTACGTTACGTGATAAAACCACGCGCCTTGAAGGACGTTCATTTTATTCCCATTTCAGACATTTGTAGTCCATGTGACGTAAAATATGACATCATAGGTAAAATGGAAACATTTAAACGGGACACTTTGCATGTTCTGGACATACTAAACTTGACCCAGTTGGTAATGTCTGAGGCACTACAAGCAATGGAAGAAGGTGCGGAAATTGATAGTATCAAAAGAAATACGAACTATTTGATGAATTACCTCTCGCAAGAGAGAACACTTAAATGTGTAACTCACGAAGAAGCGTTTAAAAGAACATGGCGGAATTTTCAAATAAGGGGAATTATAGGAAGTGACGTCAAATACCCTTTTAAGAAAGGTGAAGAGAAGACAACAACTCGCAGTCAATTATTAGCAGTGTTTCTAAATGCTTCTAGACGTTCCGGAGGTCGTGAATCGCGTCGCAAAAACCGGGAACTGGCATTTTTAGAAGCTTACAGCAAAGTTGAACAGAAGTATTTAATCCAGTTGAGCAAATACTTTGAAAATGATTGTTCAACTTTTAGTTATGATTGCAGACCCACAAACATCTTTAAAAATAACGAAAAAGTACACACCAAGTTTTTTAATATCGGGGGTTTATAGGTTCGATATGAAAAGAATTATAGTTTTGATATAGAATTTAGTATTTTGTGGTTACAAATAAAAGGTTTAGTATTATGTGGTTTAACGGATCGTTTCTTGGGGGAGGGGTCTAGGGCGGATGGCTAAGTGGTTAACGTGCGCGCGCCGTATCACAAAGCCTGTCATTGAGTCAACTGACATGTTTTGAATCCTCGGTTCTACGAGGCAAGGAGTAGAGTTGCTTGTCCAACCTCGCCGTAACAGACAGTTTCATTGACTAATGCCTCACCTCATTTAGAAAACGTCAATGGTAACAACTCTTCCAGATCCTAGTGTAGTAAAAACAAGTAGGACGAAATTTTGAACTATAAAACGAAACGAAATAAGATGTGTGTTTTAATCAAATCAGATTGAGATTATATGCGTAGATAAATAAAACATACGGGTGTAAAATGAAGTACATTTAGTTAATACTGAATTAAATCTTATTCTTGTATAGCTTGATGGGTACGAAAAATATATCGTACTTTACAAAAAATATATCGTACTTTACAAAAAATATATCGTACTTTACAAAAAATATATCGTACTTTACAAAAAATATATCGTACTTTACATAAAAAAGAAGTTCGCTCGCTAACCTGTAGGCCATGTGTTCGATCCGGGGATTGACCGAGAAAGTTCATTTCGATTTTCTGACGTGCAGGACGGAGGATCTGACATAGACAACAGAGCTGTCTAGTCGTTTGGGTGATAGTAGGAGCCGCGGCCTGCGAAGGCTATCGCCCAAACAAACAATGATTTCATAAGATAGTAAGCTGGCACTGCCAGGCAGGTCACGCCCACATTTTCGAAAGATGGATAGAGAACAAGCAATGCCGAAAGTGATTTTTCCTACAATCAAAGACCATAATTCATTAAGTTACAATTTGATATGCGCAGATATCGAAAAGAATTAAGATCTTCAGTTTATAAACATGCATTTCAAGTTTCATCAAAATCGAATTAAAATTGTGACCTCTCAAGGGTCCACAACATTAATATACCATATTTGAGGTCACAATTTTGAACCGATTTTGATGAAACTTGACATGCATGTTTATAACCCAAAGATCTTGGTTGATATTTGCGCCTATCGGAACGCAATTTCATGAATTATGGCCCCTGATTGTCCGAAAAATCACCTATTTAAGCTCTTGGTACCTCTTGAGGTCACAATTATTATCCGATTTGAAAAACCGTTCGATTATATCACCGTTACACCCTAAGAAAGGTTGAGTTCAAATTTTGGAAAAATCCGACCAAAATTACCATACAAAATGGCCGCCGTTCGTACGAGAATACTGTTAAAAAATGGTATATCAAGGTTGTGGACCCTGTAGAGATCACAATTTTAATTCGATTTTGATGAAACTTGAAATGCATGGTTATAACCCAAAGATCTTGGTTCCTTTTAATATTTGCGCATATCGGATCGTAACTTCCTGAATTATGGCCCATAATTATACGCAAAATCGCCTTGGTTTAGCTTGTGGTCCCTCTGGAGGTAACAATAATTATCCGATTTAAAAAATCGTTTGATTACATCACCGTTACACCCTAAGAAAGGTTGAGTTCGAATTTCGGTAAAATTCGGAACAATATTGCCATACAAAATGGCCACCGCGTGTACGCGAATACTGTTATAAAATGATATATCAAGGTTGTGGACCCAGTATAGGTCACAATTTTGATTCAATTTTGATGAAACTTGAAATGCATGGTTATAACACCAAGATCTAGGTTCCTTTCGTTATTTGCACATATCAGATCATAACTTCCTGAATTATGGCCCCTGATTGTCCGAAAAATCGCCTATGGTCCCTCTGGAGGTCACGATTATTATCTGATTTAAAAAACGCTTGACTCTATCACTGTTACACCATACGGAAGGTTGAGTTTGAATTTCAGGGACATCGGACCATAATTGCCAGACAAAATGGCCGCCGTTTGTACGCTAATAGTGTTAAAATATAGTATGTCAAGGTTGTGGACCCAGTATAGGTCACAATTTTAATTCAATTTTGATGAAACTTGAAATGCATGTTTGTAACCTTAAGATCTTGATTCTTTTCGATATTTGCGCATATCAAATTGTAATTTAATGAATTATAGCCTTTGATTGTAGGAAAAATCACTTTCGGTTTTGCTTGTTCTCTATCCATCTCTCGAAAATGTGGGCGTATCATGCCTGGCAGTCAGTGCCGGACTGGTGGGCCTTCGGCCCACTTGCCATACCTGTGACAAGGCCCACGAGCAAATGGCGATCGAAGCCCGCCTTCGAGCGCCGCAGGTGCGACCGCTCGAGGGGGGTCTGGGGGGGGGTCTCCCCCCATAAAATTTTGAAAAATAGACAGCCGCAAACCCATTTTCCAAGCACCTCAGGCCAGAGCTTGGAGTGACTGAAGAAAGATTGTCGGTTTATAAAGCTGTCACCATCTTGAGCTTAAACGCATGAATTTATGTATAATTTTTTTTTGGGGGGGGGGTCCTCCCCCCATAAAATTTTGAAAAATAGACAGCCGCAAACCCATTTTCCAAGCACCTCAGGCCAGAGCTGGGAGTGACTGAAGAAAGATTGTCGGTTTATAATGTTGTCACCATCTTGAGGTTAAACGCATGAATTTATGCCTAATTTCACCAGGTGGTAGAATTTGTTTCTTCCAACGAAATCTATCTTTCTACTTTTCTTTCCTTCCCTTTCCCTGTTTCCTCTCCTCCCCTCTTTAACTATCTTGTCGTTTTCTTTTTTTTACTTTTTTCTTTTTTTCTTTGAGGCTTAGGCCCATATTTTTTTTTCGGCTTAGGCCCACATTTTTTTTCGGCTTAGGCCCACTTGCCATTGGCAAGTGGGCAAGTGGGCCCAGTCCGGCACTGCTGGCAGTGCCAGCTTACTATCTTTTAAACAGTATTCGCGTACAAACGGCGACCATTTTGTATGTCTATTTTGGTCCGATTTTCCCGAAATTCGGACACAACCTTCCTTAGGGTGTAACGGTGATATAATCAAACGGTTTTCAAAACGGATAACAATTTTCAAATCGGACCACAAGCTGAAATAGGTGATTTTTTGGACAATCAGGGGCCATAAGTCATGGAATTACATTCCGATAGGCGCAAAGATAGAAAAAGACCAAGATCTTAGGGTTATAAACATGGTTATCAAGTTTCATCAAAATCGGTTCAAAATTGTGACCTCTATAGGGTCCAAAAGCTAAAATAAAAACGTGATTTTTCGTACAATCAGGGGCCACAATCCATGAATTTTCGATCCGATACATTCCAATATCGAAAGCAGCCGTCAAAATCGGACGGACGGACGGACGTCCGGACAGACAGGGGAGGCGACATAATACGTCCATATGAAAATGTGGGCGTACAAGATGACTGCATGTTATGGGGGGGGGGGGGGGGGATCTCTCGCATGGTGTCAATCCGGTCCCCAGTAATAAGTATAATTTCTGTGTTTGTTGTAATTTTGTTGTATATCACATGTATAAACAGTGGCGTATTAAGTAAATATTTATCAATTTTTGTTGTTATATTTATCCTGTATAACGAGATTCGTTTGTTATCTAATCGCATACAGACCTAATTATAAAACTTACGGCAACATTGACACAGTTAGTTTCAGCTTTCTCAGTAAAATCTATACATGGATTCCACGAAAAACCATCGCCTGTTGTAGCCGTCACATCAGCAAACCTGAAATGAAACGTTTCTTCAAGTGTATCGTGCCTTGGATAAATGGGCTTACCGAGACCGTGTGTGCCGTGTTGGATAATACTGTTTTGGATAAAGACGTGCAAAAAGCAGAACAGTAACTTACAGGAGCCTATTGTCTATTCTTTCGCAGTTAGAAATATGAATGTATATATTATTGATTAACACTCAATCCTTACTATAATTTCTTTGTTCAGCGAAAAACGCGAAGAGTCCAAACTGCATGGCAGTCTTTGGCCTCTTGGTTACTCTCGTCTATACTAGTAGTATTCTCATTCATCGAGTTGCATCATTACAAATGGCGCTAGAAAGCATTCTTGAACAGAAGCTTATCGTTTCACGGTAAGATAACATCAATGTTGATTGATATTGACCAATAAGTCCGGTTTGCAATGTCGAAGACTGTGGTTGATATTGAGAAGTTAAAAACTTGTCTACTTTTAAGAGGAAAGAGGGCGAAGGGGCAGACATTTGGGGATAAATGTCAGAATAACTAGATTAATAAACAAGGGTGGAAACTCGTGCTAATTTAAACAATGCGTTCATCCCGACGATATTCAGTTTTTAAAGCGAAACCTCGTCTATAGGATATTTTCAGATGTGTTAATCATATTTCTGTGATTATATTTGTCTAGTTTAACATGGAATATCCAACAGATTCTTCGTCTATCTTCCTATTCACCAAATGATAATATGTATGTGAGGGCGGTGGGCGAAGGAGAAGGGGACAAATATGGTCGACGCAGTATGGCCACATATCATTAATGATTTCCCCATTGTCGTTGGGTAGAACGCTTTCTGCCAAAGATGGAGCAACATGATGCCGACTCTTGCCAAAAAGCACTTATGGGGTTCACCATGAAAAAACTTGAGATACACAAGCTGGAAGAAGCAACAACTAAACACGCAATTTTCGGCCCTACATTTCAACCTAACCAACTTTTCAACCCATGTATCCTTCCGCCTAAAAATCATGAATATTCACAAAAACCTGACAGCGAATGTATTTTCAAACCCTTTTCTTTGGTACTACACCAAAGACCAAAAAGACAACAAAAATGCCAAAAGGGGGAATAGGTAGGGAGAGAAGGAAATAACTTTGGCCCTTGTTTCGACGGGGTAGGAATATTTGGTGTGCTGTGTCCATTAAATTTCACCATCTCGGGTACCCCTTTAAATTTCACCACCTCGGGTACGCACAATTTGTAGTCCGTCTATTTATAGCAATTCTCGCTCCTTCTCTTTTCTCCCCCTTTTCATGGATATTTGTTGATTTTTTGGTCTAGAATGGAAGAAGAGGGTTTGCATTAATATTTTTCGTAAATATTCATGATTTTGAGGCGGAAGGATAACGGTGTTATCGGGTTATCTGTGGTGATATGTACCTGTATGTACGGCTACTAACTTCTTTAGTAATTGAACAGTAACACAATAACACTATTTATGGATTAATGATTAATGGTTTATAAACATGCAATGTTTCGACGATGATACTCTCGTCTTTATCAAGCAAGTGATAACATATATGTAAAACATATAGTTTTTATATACAGTATCAAGAAACCATAATTACAGAGAGTCTATATAACAAGCACTGATCAAAGTGCTGATCGACTTGACTTATGGCTTGAGGCGTAAACAGTTGGGTATAAGCTGTTTGTCACGACATCGCAATAGAAAAGTCAAATTATTACAAATTCTATAAAACTTCCCTTCAGTTTTACCCAGAATGTTAACTAATATAATTATCGATGCGTCAGAACTTCCTTAAGTGGCATTTAGTAATTGAACAGTAACACAATAACACTATTTATGGATTAACAACGTCGAAACGTTGCACGTTAATAAACCAGTAATTGTTAATCCATAAATAGAGTTATTGTGGTACGGCAACTAGTTACATGTTTTTAGTATGCTTCTTCACGTTTGTGTATCTCAAAATTTGGGTGGTCAACCCCAAACAATTTTAGTGCAAAGACATGGCCATTTGTTACTCTGTAAATTAATTAATGGTGGTCTGCCTCCGTATGAAAGACGAGTTGTCTGCGCCAAGCTTTTATGCTGCCAACCAGATTTACCTGTATGAAGCGACCACGATTACTTACTTGCATGGTGGCCAAGCGTATGTACTTGCGTAGTGGCTAAGCCTACTTACTTCGCTTTACCACTGGTGTCAGTCAATGGGGACAAATCAACTATTAATCCACTGTCCGTTAGACAGGAACAACTGTTCACTTTTGTACATTTTGTATAAGACACTGCTCCTTGTACTGTTATCAGGGCGGTAAATGTAGTAAATATAAAGAGAACATCACTAAGTAACTCCATTTTAATTTTCGAAATGACAGAGATCAGGAGAAACCCATTAAAAAAACTTATAACTTTTGTCAAATCCTCTAGTATTATATAATGTTTTACCGATACAATTAAATAAGTTTAAAATAACAGAGTAAACATCCCATGATCCCTGATTACCTGATAACAAGATAGTTAGGCCCAACCCACTATTGTGCAAAGATCAAATAACAATAACAATATAACTGTGTAGGTAATAATATCTATATGTTACAATTTATATCTAGAATATTAAAGATGGATTCCCAGAAAAGTATTTAGCGGTTGGTTATTTCCAATAAAAGTATGACACTTATGGTAAATATGGAAAGTAGAGATACCCAATCTTACTAGAAACATACTGAAAACACTCATGTAGCGTATACGGGAAAAAATGTAAGGGTTACCCTAATCGACAGCCCGACGATTATGAAATTTCTGCACGCGTGATGTCAAAGGTCACACGCGACATTGAGCGCTTGATGTCCAAGTTGATAAACTTTATGAAGACTTAGACGTACACCACTTACTGAGATAAAAATGATGAAAATAAACGATATGAATGAACTCATTGACATGGCCTGTCTTGTGAATAACATGTCGAACGTTTGATTAACCTATCCACCCGCTCAAAAATTAAACACCACCAACTTCAATAATAAATTTTGAAGCGAAAATTCAACATAGAAGAAAACGGTCAATGATGTTTAAAACTAGGTTACGTTATAAGGAAGTAACGTGCAAAAACAACTTTGTATAACATGCACGTGTCCAGTGAAAGTCACTGTAGCAAGGTGACCCTACAAGTGTACAAATCGAAGTTTAGTCCTGTAATTGCTAAGAGTCAAAAACCGATTGAAAAACGTATTGGACCTATGCCTTGACGGTGTATTAATAACAATGAGAGGTGGCAAATCATCGGAATGCGAAATTCTGGCATGTTATGTAGGGAAATTGGACGGCAACGTAACATAAACCACAGCGTAACCAGTCGTCTTGTAAGGAAGCACAGAGCTACGGATGATGTCAAAGATCGTCAACGAAGTGGAAGACCATGAAAAACTACACCTCGTGATGACCGACTCCTTGTAAGACATACCAGACAGGACCCGAGATCGACAAGTCGGAGTCTCAGAGACAGTTGGCTAATCAACGCCCGATTGTCCCTTAGTACGGTGAAACGAAGACTAAAAGCAGGTGCACTGGCAGCACGTATACTTATCAGACGTCCTCTCCTCACTCAGAGACATACCCAAGAACAATTACAGTGATGCAACGCAAGGAGTGGTTGGAACATCTGGTCTTGGAGACGTGTCCTTTGGTTGGACGAAAGCCGGTTTCTGTTACATGGAACTGGCGGTAGAGCCCGGATGTAGCGTTCACGAGACACTGCTTACCAACAGCATAACATCCAGCCAGAGATTCCACTCGGTGGTGGTTCAGTGATGGTCTGGGGATGCTGTTCATATGACTGCAAACTGGAGCTGATTCAAGTTTAAGGCAAACCTCAATGGCGATAGATATCAAAATCGAATCCTACAAAGGAACATTGTGCCCCATTTCGACAACCACCCGTTGGCGAGTCGACCAATCTTTATGACCTCAATCCGATTGAACATATATGGGATATTTTGGGTAGCAGGGTGTGAGCATGGGTCCCTGGTGTGCACAATCTTGTTGAACTTACATAGGCTCTTCGAACGAAATCAAATCAGACAACTCATTTGTCGTGTTGAAAATTGCATTGGTGCCTGAGGTTGTTACACCCGATATTAACTGCAATTTGGGTGAAGGAAGAGAGACAATAACAAGTTATTCAAGACCTCTCGGATAAAAAACAGTTGACCGGTTATCAAATTTGCTGAAATATTCATGTATTGAAATATTGTTCATGAAACATTTCTTTGTCCATTTATGTAGTCATTTATCATGTTTAATACAAGTTTGCTGTTATACAAACACAGAGATGACATATTCAAGGAACGTTTTGCAGCAGTTATTGATACACAGTGGGGGTCATTTCAATCATATCAAAAAATCTTGTGGTGCTTAATTTTTGAGCGGGTGTATATATATTGTTGTATTTCTAATATTTTAAAAACAAATTGTAAGTGCTTGTTTGTGGCAACTCGTGATGACATCGCGTCTGGTACGTTCGTGCATTTTTTATGCGCGAACTCTTAGTTTTTCTATTACTGGCACGCGCACGGGCACTATTTTTTTTGTTTTACATGTACCAAAATCTGGGATTTCGCACGTAGGTACTTTTGAGGTATTAGGTCTGTTTAGCATAACACTTGCCACTGTACCTGTGTATCGCTAATTATAAACCAAATGTTTGAAGAACGTTCATATTTATTACGCACAGAATTTTGAGTACAGTGTTGATTCATGCTCAAATTGTTGCTAAGCAAACCAACGGAATTATTTTCTCAACAGTGTATGAACTTCTTCATAGCGATAATATCCTTACACCGAGAGAAAGTATCTAGTATCGGTGAATAGAACCATGATTTTCTGGTAGAAAATTACTTTTGTATTTTTTGGAACGGTTAACAGTGTTTTTAGAAGCAACCTAACCTGCCGCACATGACGAAGTCATTATACTAATAATAAAAAGGCGAGAACTCTTTTTGCACCGGAGGCTAATCACTGAGCAATAGGTCAAGGTTAGAACATACAGTACGCGCATCGCGGAGGTTTGATGAAACACGATATTACCGTGTTTTTATCGTGGAATTCCGTGAATTACCGAGTGAATATCGAGTGACATGATACGACTGACAGAGCAGCCCGGAGTTGAACAATCGCCGCCCGAGCTGTCTTCGTCAGCTAGTTTCAAAATGGCGTACAACCAGTGCAAGTTGGAAAAGACGACAATAAAATCAGAAATATGTTATTTATTATTGTCGGACTTATTACACCACTCCTGTCTAACAAATCATAAAGCTGTGGTGTTACGGTGGCGGCATAGTATTTCACCGTAACACCACAGCCACTCTAACCATTCATAATACATCTAACTATCACTCCCTACACATTTCCCCTCGTCTACTTTCCCAAACGTCAACAACACATCTCATACATCCATTTCGCTGATTAACCCTTGTACCATGTCTACTGGATCTCTACAAGTGAATATAAGTGAGCTATCTGACTTAGTAGCATCTGTTACTAGTCGGTTACCCTAGACTTATTATTGAACGTTTACAGTATTAAAGATTAGAGAATCATTCCAGATTCACAAACTAGCACAGAATTACACGGATGCATCGTAAAAAGTTCTGCATCCAGATCGTGAAGTCAAGGTCTTTCACAAAGACGAAGGAAGCCAGTGTACATTTGTTTTAAACCGGAGTAATATGTGATAATGCAGTTTTGGTGACAATCTAAGCGGTGTGATTTTGATTCCTTTTGGACGGCACAGAGGAAGGGACCGGGGTTGCAGGTACAGCAGTTCCTTCTGATAGCCATATGAACAACCTTCCAACTTTCTTATGTCAATATGTTTGTTGACTAGATTTAAATTGAAGCTGTCAATAAGCCGAAAGTTATCAGAAGATAGGCGGACCTAAACGGGATCCGCTGGGGAAACAACGGCACAGCTGTTGAAGACTAGGTTAACTTAGATATACTGAAAACGTCCAGTGAGATGATGAAATCCACTTTAGGATTGAGTCAAGATATCTATAATTGTATTATACAAGTCGTTAACGGGACTTCAACCAACCAATCAGTTACTATATGGCAAAATTATGGTATTTTACCCAGGCGGCTAACATTTGTTGCCGTCAAAATGGACATGATGAATTTAGCTTGGAGTTATCGAGAATATCATGGTATGTGCTGAAAATTCGGTATTTGGAAGTGCTCAAACTTCCACAAAGCTTCGATAAATGAATCAATGGTAGCTTTGAATTCGGTCACCAAAACGTCGATAAACTGCAAATTCTAATGAACGGATTGAGTCTGCAGTATTATGTATGTTAGATGCTCGAATACTAACTAAACTAAACATGAGATTTGTCGTGTAAATTCACATCAGTAACTTTTTTTAAATCGTCCATTAATGTGTCCTGGACACAATGTTGTGAGCCAATGTCCATTTCTACTACGGTTCTTTTTCGAACTCTCTTTAATATTTTTCGTCCGTAAATCAGAATCAAAAATAGGAAAAAGACAGACATGATAGCTTCAACTAGCAGTAGGTAACAAAACCAAAGGGCAGAGTACTCTTTGATGAAGAATCCTAATAGCACCGGGTTTGTAAGAAGACCAATTGCCCCAGCAACCAAGATGAATGACGACACTTTTCCGTTTACTGGTACGAGCTCTTTATCCGCGAGTGCGATTAGTGTTGGAAATAGAACCGATACAGCACTGCCTGCAACACACACAAACACCCAAATACCCGTATGTACTAAATATAAAGCACATATACATAATCCCATTAAAGCACATATTACGAAGCACAAAGCAAATAGTAAGAGTTTCGCTGGGGTAATCAAATCCACAATAAAAATGACAAGAATCCGGGTCGTAACTAAAGACGCCCAGAACGCTGACGTTACTAAGGCGCCATCTTTTTTTGACCAGTCCATTTGTTTCACAACAAAAGTCATTAGAAATGCAGAAAACGCGTCAAAAATGCCACTGTTACATATATGCATACACATGATTAACACAATAGATATAACATAATATAACTGAGGAACGCTCCGTTGTTCTACAGCTTTTCGTGAATTATCTCCCTTGGCTAGATGACTTTCATCCTTAAAACTTTTTACTAAGAACGGCAATGCCGCTAGAACAGCCAAAATGGCCGATATTATAAAAGCATATTGCAATTGTATTACGTAGGTTGTGGGCTGGAATGAATTTGTTTGGTTGTTGATACAAGAAATGTTTGATGGTTCATCAACTGCCACCAGAGTTGTGTTGCATATTACAGCTATGTCTAATTTCTGCTTCTCTACTAAGTGTTTTGGCACAAGAAAGGGTTCTGTTACCAACGGGGAGAATAATGATCCCATGGACAATCCTAAATGAACGATAAACATGTAAGGTCTGCTCTCTGACTTCCACACTCTGACAACATCAGCTGTGCCGGCTAAAAAATAAAAATGTTTCATTTAAATTCAGTAGAAACTCTCAATTTAAGTCATGCAACATCTGTTGGTTGTTTCTCTAGTATTAGGCACGAGAACGAGTTCTGTTAGCAATTGAGATACTCATACACCTATGGGGAATCCTAAATCAACGATTAACATATATGGCCGACTTTATTTACTACCTAATATAGATAGGCTACCACTTGCCAGGCAACAAAACATACGCTCACAGCAGCTAAATCGCCCGTGCAGTCGATACGTTTTCATTAGGTCATGCCAATCCTGGTTGTTACTTCGCTACTAAATGTTTTGGCACAATAAATGTTTCTAAGTGGGGCGAATAATGGTACCATAGAGAATCCTATATGAACGATAGGCTTGCTAGGTCGACTCTCTGTGCGTTTCTACAGACATATTCTATGACTGAAATTGCGGTATTTACAACTGTTCAAATGAAGGGGGGGGGGGGCAAATAACCGTAAACACAATTATTGTTTATTCCCATTTATGTGGCTATGCTCAAATTCGAAATTGGCTTTTCCTTAGTGGTACCCCATCAGTTTTCCGTTTTTCGAACTAAACTTTACTTCAGCTAAACGTAGATTAAAATGCTCTCATAGACCGCAAGTTCTACCCGATATAAACTAATATGTATTCAAAAAAACATGTGTTTTGTAGCACTTTCAAGCTACTTCTTTTCGCAATTAGACTTTCTTTCTTTTCCCTGAATTTTGAACAATTTAAAATGGAAAAAAATTTAAAGGGGGGTATAGGGTAAGATTAGAAAAAGAGTTGACAATTCTCGCTTTAACAGTTAAAAAATAGATGAAGTTAATAGAATATGCTGAACATTTCAGTCAAATTGCTCCACTCTAAAACGAAGTATTAGCTTTTATATTTTAGGCTAGCCTCGATTATCATTAAAAGCAAAGTCACGATTATCCATTTTTACGTTTAATCACCCTTCGCAAAACGTATTCAAATCCGCTAAACATCACAGGCTAGCGATGGCACAGAGGGCTGATTTTGGTCTTATTGATAATTTAGATAGCATTTCAGACTTAAAGTAGGACATGCAATAGCCAGATTTGGCTGTTTCATAATGTATGTTGAATGAACCGATTGTAATGTCAAAGAATGAAATACACGCTGAGTCACGAAGGCTCAGTGATAAAGACACTGGTCTACTGACCAGGGCCCCGGTTCTATCTTCGTGTTGGCCGAGATTTATCCAGTCTGAGTTCTACTTATCAATGCAGGAGTAGGATCCAAGGGCAGTGGGTTATTTTACTTGCACTGGGAACTTATCACTTTCCATGTCAGGAACTGCATCTGGGGTGGAATCGGGACCTAAAAGTTAGTAAGCAAGTACCAACGTACTCCCATAACAAATCAAAATACCATGTTGAATGGCTGTTTAAATAATAACAATGTTCTCTTACTTGTTTCTAGACCTCTCATAAAAAACCCGGTAATGAACCATATAATTATCATGAGAGGATATTCTCGACATTGTGGTACAACACCCACACATACACCCATACCAATATTGGTCAGAAATATCAATCTGGTTTTGTTGAATTTGTCGTAGGAAGCACCAACTACCAGCGCTCCAAGCAGTCCACCAACAGCAGCGGAAGTAAAAAATAGAGACGCCTCTTCTACATCAGTATTAGTTAGAAGCTGGAGATCTAAAAATGAAGGTCCTCTTTGTCCGCCGATAAAGCCCTAAAAAATCAAACTTTATTATTACATATATCCTCCAGTCGAACCGTCATATAAAACCCTGACAGCCGCTAATAACCCATATTCCTTTGACAAGGGCCCGATAAATCTCCCTCTACCAATTGTGGGATTGGCTTCTGATAATTGAACTTTTGAGGGGATGTGTCCATTCTTCTCGTTCAATCACATATATCGCTTGAGTACAGCAACATGACAGCCCTTCGCTTAATCGAGGGCCTTCCCTACAGTAGAGTTTACTTTATGTCAATGTTGATAGCCTCGTCACTCAATTAGTTTTACTGCAATATTCTGCTATGCACTGCTTGGTTTAAACAGTATTTTATTCAGGAGAACATTAGTATTTACAGTTTTTCATTTAAGAGAATATAGTGAATAGGATGCAGTAACAAGCAAGACTGCTTATATAAAACTGTTTCCATAATTATGGTCATTATATATATATATATATATATATCAATATATGTATGAAGTTGAAACCGTAGTAGTGTTAATATAGAAAAAATAAATAAAGGTTGAAAATGCCTTTGAAAAGTACTATTGTTTAATTGTCTACATGTTTCGCCTGAGCTTGTCAAGACATACAATAACAATAACAATGACGTGACGTCATGGAAGAATAAACACACAATAATATAATAATATTGAATTAGATATAGTATAATATTGTAATTATTTTGAAATGTTTAATTTGGGTTTAAATTTGTCAATAAAATATTGTTCCTTCAATCTCATTTTCATGGGGTCTGAATGCGGCATCTTAAAAAAAGGGTATATTTTGAATTCGCCTTTACCGCAGATATCAAGGTGTTCACTTAAAGGAATCTTCCTTAAATTTGGTTCCCTGATATGTTGTCTATGAACCGTTACTCTGTTTTGTAACTTGTTAGTGCAACCGATGTAAAGTTCGGCACACCCACTACATTTTATGACATATAATACATAAGTTACTTTACAGTTCATACTTTCATTGACAAAAAATTCTATTCCACTATCAAAAATAAATGATTTACCTTCAATTAAATATCTACACGTGCCGCAATTATCCCTTCCACATTTTACAACTTCCTTAATTGGACTGAGGGATTCAAATTTAGCCCTGGTCAATAGTGATTTAAGGTTTTTAGGTTGTCTTTTTGAAGGGATGAACGTTAGTGCATTAGTAAGTTTTTTCATTTTTTTATCTTGTTTAAGTAGTGGGAAATGTGTTTTAATTACGTTGGAAAAATTAGGATTGTGAGGATTAAAGGTGGTGACAAAAGCAATTATATTGTGATTAGTAT